>CM060833.1:57907500-58400000 GCA_030762175.1 Metallyticus violacea
GGCCACTTTTTTTCCTCTACCACAGACTGTTCCATAACAAAACTGTACACATCACACATCAGCTTTTCAACAATCAACCTATATGTCTTATCCCTATCAGGGAGAGACGGTATAGACGGCTATGTTGTGAGCTTCTGAAGAGCTACATGCCTCTCCACAACAAACCCTTGTCATTACATATCTGACTAAACCTAGAACAGCTAGAGATGATGAATTATTCTACAATTAAAAAGGTTATTTGAGCATTTTTTATCTCTGTTATGGTCTGTAGGTGTCAAGATAGAAAATATATAATTACCGATTACTGTCAGTGCTACATACAAGAACAAGAAATACAAGGATCTTATCCTAAGATAAGACACTTCTTGTGTAATGCATAAAATGTAATTAAAACGTATACTTGTAGTATGATTTTATAGTTTCTAATCGCTCTTATATTATTTAAAGCTAAATTTGAAGACTTTTTGTGATAATTGAATGCTAATAATTAAAAAGGATTTACAAAAGGACAGTATTGTTTAGACAATGAATTTACTATAAATAAAATATAGAAAACACATAGAGTTTAACAAATAAAATGTATGCTATGGGGGGTCGTAAAATAAAAAGGGAAAAAACATAACGTTTGTTACAAGTACTAACTTGACATAAAGATGTAATATTAAAAGTAAAAATGATATAAATTGAAAATAATATGACAAAACAAGGAGTCCAAGAATGTTCGCTGTCTTCAGTGACGTTTAATTTATTGCTGGTGACAAAATCAGAATACACAAGCCAAGAAATAGAAGAATTTAAATTAAATTATTTTAAAGCATTAACTTTTCAATATGAAGGTGTTAGTCTTTGGATAGAAGTTTTTTATAAACGCGTTTTTTAATTTAAAAACAAAAGAACATGATGGTTTATCGTTCTTTGGCAACACCCAGTAAGAATTAAAATAATTCACAATGATAAGTTAAGAGAACAGGCGAGATACATTTCTTAAAATCTGTATTAGGAATAGGCTGTCAGATTAAAAAAGAAATGAAGCTATAAGACAAGAACTAAATACAATTATCTAATTAAAAAGAAAATATAAATAAAAATAAAAATAGATGGAATACTTAGACTAGCAGCTAGATAAAATGGCAAATCAGGTACTGTTATATAAGATTCGAGAAGCCCAAGAAAAGATTGGCAGACAAAAATTTTAATAATTCTGGGACTAAAACAGGCAGAAATGTCTCATTCCCGAAGAAGGCGACTGTAGTTTTAAAACCTTCTTAATTTAAATGTATCTAAATAAAAAGAAATAAGAAACAAATAAACATTCCTACCATTTTGTTCTTCAATCTATATTTCTTCTATACGGTGTATTTATTTCAGACAGTTAAGAATTATATGCTAATAAAATTACAAATGGAAAGTCTTAGTTCAATATTTATTGAAGGGATGAATTAATTCACTAAAAAACCGAAGACGTTCTTAAATTTTTCTTTGGAATATTCATTAAACACGAAAGAGAGTTTACAGGCGATTGGAAAAATTAAAAGTGTTTAAAATTTATTTATTTGTCGCTTCATGGCTTTGTGTTTTATGAGTATAATTTTTTTATTATTTACAAAATGTAAATGCCAATTTAAGAAGCATTATTCATTTTATTTTTTCGTAAGAAATAGCATACTCAAAATAAGTCCAAAAAGCTAAATGGAAGTTTATGTTAATAATCCAAAGTTTTCGTTATGGCAAAGCTTCCTGTCAAACCTGCATGATATGCGGGTAGCATGTGCTGACACTACATGACAGTTGAAGAGCTAGCTTGATATTAACAGCACAACTTTGTCTCACAAAATTAAATTTGCTTTCCTGTGCCCTCCGTGTTTATGTTTCATACAGTACGTCTCATTAATTACCCTAATGCTTTTGGCAGGATATTAAGTGCCCAAACCTAATAATGGATAGCAGTTTCAACTTGCCTGAGAGATAAAACGTAAATAACTAAACAATTAAAAGTAAATTAGACATTTTATTAATTATTTGTATCTTACAAATAAGTGACATTTTATTAATAAAAAGTATACAATGCGTAAAAAAATTGGAAAAAGTACATAAAACGATGGGGATAGTTAAAAAAAATACGTTTCTGTTTGCAAATTGTATTTGGTACCCCAGTCGATACTTTTTTGCACTATACTTTATACTGTTCACTCTATAAATTTCTAATCATTGACTACAAAGTACGAAGGTTATTTCTATACGTACATGAAAAAAAATGAAGACATACCTTTTGGGGAAAAAAATCATTTTATTTCTTAAAGTATTATCCTTGGAAAGCTATAAAATTATTCCAGCAATTTTCTAATTTGTTTACTACATCAATAAAATGCGTTTTTTCAGCTATGCATACTCCTCATTTATTTAGACTGACCACCTTTTTATTTTATATGAATTTCTATCCTGTTAGTCATTTCTTCAAGTTACGGAACAGGAAGTAATTCGAGGGAGGCAAATCTGGCGAGTAGGGAGTTGAAGAAGAATTTTATATTTTAAGTTCAATCACTTTGAGATTGGAATCGGAGACTCGTGATGGGACAGGATGATATAAGGAGGACAAATATACTTCCTGATTATGTCATTCCGGTAATAGAGTGTAATATTCACCGGTTATGGTCAGTTAAAACTTCACTGTGTCAATCCCAAAACACTATAGCTATTACCTTTTCTTCTGAGGAAATTATTTGTGCCTTCTTCGGGCCATTTCTTAGATTACAACCCTCTGTTCCAACTGTTTCTTGCGTCCAGCGTGTAATGGTGGATCCACTTTTTGTCAACTGTCACATACCGCCTCCTTGGATTCCGTTTAGACAGCTCCAAATTCTGTGAAGTGACGTACTGATTCATTTGTTAACAAACGCAGCACCCACCTCGCCGATAGCTTTTACAGTTGCAAATAATTGTGCAAAATATTATACACAAATGCCCACAGCTTCAACAATCTCCCGCATCTTTAGTCTTCGATCGCCCAACAATTTATCACGGAGTCTTTCAATCATTTCTGAAGTCACATCGCTTGATCTGTAAATCTTGTTTCTCTCTTTAAACGCTTTGTGTATACGTTTAATCAGAAAAGTGAATATCAACATAAATGAAACTTAGTAACTGTTTGAAAGCATGTATAACATACCGCAACAGTTGCCACGTTGCCAAGGTAACGTTGAAAACAATCCAGTGGTACCACCTCAAAGTTTACGCGCGCCTATCAAATAGACCATGTAGTCTAAGGACTGTTGCAGATAAAGATGGAAACCACTTGAGTCAAGATTGGTCGCCGTTTGAAGTTTCTGAGGAAATCTCGAGTTCTTTGAGATCCAGGCAGGTGCAAAACTTTGCCAATCAAAGTTGCAGGGAGTTTTTGCGTTTAATTGCAGCCCGTAGTTCCGTCAATACCTCGCAGAATCTCTGGGACTTTATTACATTTATGTGAAGAAGGTAGTTCACTCGCAACCACCCCCTTCCACAATCCCAGGATTCAGGCGCCATAATACTCCCTTAAGAATACGCGACCTTAGCTCCTTTGGGATCACTTTCACAAGTCGTCTTGCAAACGGCTTTGCCTTTTTTTCTCGGGTGTTGAGCAATGCACTCTTTTCTTCTCTTTGATGCGTGCTATAGGAGAGTTTGTCAGAATTATTTTGAGATATAACATCAGAAATGTCCACGTTTTATTATTTTATTTTTTGTTTGGAAAGTTAAGAATATAATATGCAAGAAGGGTCTAATTGGCGAATAAATACGATATATTTGGAGAAATTGTAGACTTCTGCACAAAAATATTTAAAATCAAGGAAACATATAGATTACTCTAAAACAATCAGAAATCAGCTTTTATAGATACCAAATGAAACTTTAAAGAAGATAATTGAATTTGTTTTTTTTAATAGTGTTTAACACCTGTTTTTAATGTAGACATCATAGGCGATGGGTACTGATGATACACGAGATGAAATAATAAATTTGGAAATGAGTTTTTTAAGGACCTTAGGGTACCTCCCCAGCATATAGCATTTATGAGGACTGGGAAAACAAGGAAAAAACCTCAGTCGGGGATGACGGTTCTGATTGGAATTGAACCACAGATGTGTCGCTTTAACTACCTTGGCTACCCTTGACGATATGATAATCAGATGTAGTTATATGTTATAAACAAAGCATTCCCAATATTAGCACAAAATATTAAGCTCCAGGAATTACAGGTTAAATATATTCACCAAATAACATAAGGAACCACCTACTCGCAAATAGAAGGAAGGTTTGCAAGCACAGTGTATCAAGCGGCCTTCTATTTAACAATAAAATACACTTAAGATTTAACATCATGAACGATATTAAATTGCTGTAGGAAACAAGAAAAATGAGATAATTTTTAAACCTTGTAAGTGGAGTGCCAAGTTCTGTGTGAAGACAAGAAAAGTTTGATCCAAGAGGAGGGTAAATCTGAATATTAAAACAGAAGTTATGAAAAGTTTGTGAAATGCGAGAGAGATAATAAGGTTATCAAGCTGAGAGGAAAGACTGGTTATCGTGAGCGGCTTTGAAACATAGAACAACATTTAATATATTGGCTAAATATACGGTTATTAAAACTTACAACACATCTTAAACCTGCACAGAACAACAAAAAGGTTTTCTCTAAATGAAACTATATTGCAGTTCTGTTATTTTTTAATGTCGTTGAATCGAAAACATTCTGCTACATCAGAAATAGAACTGCAAGTACCTTAGGTCAAGTTCATGTGCAGAAGTTTTGAGCTAGGAGGGCAACATTTTTGGGTACCGAGCCAAATTTTAAAAAACATGGATGCCCACCCGGTTGCAACCCTGTATTAAGAACCTAAATATTGTGCAAGGCAGCCATTTTAGCAAATTCTGAAGGAATAAAGCTGTTGCGGTTGTATCCATGAAACGATTTAAAAAAAATTGAAATCTCTATCGATCCCAACTACTAGATACCGAAAATGACAACGAAAAAAAAAAGTGCATATGCACATATATGGGTGTTTTTGCTCAACGAAACTCGACATATAACCTACAATTAACAAACCATTCGAGTTCGTTAATAAGAAAAATTGAACTATTGGGGCTGAGGGTTAATGTAAGTTGTAATTTTCTTTAAAAAATGTAAAGTCGCTCTAGCGGCAGCGATTTTTATTTATACTCAACAAAACTCCGTATATTTCTTTAAAATAAGAAATATACCGAAAGAGTAATGGGGTCATTAGGAGTAGGGGTATAACTGAAAAACAAGTGGGGGTAAAAGCGAAATTTAAAAATCGCTCTATGGGTCCTGTTTCCCGGCGGAGTCGAATATTCATAGCCCCTTACATTCAAGCGCATAGATTTCTAAATGCATTCACGGCACATTAAACACCAATTTTTTGGTAATACAGTGGCATTTAGTGTATAGAATCGAGTTTTTCTTGCTCCAGTGTCTATTGTTTTGTGTCACTACATGGACGTGTAAATAAAACCACGCTTCGTCTGCAAAATAAAAGTTAAAATGGGTCAATAAAGCGAACTTTAATATTATCCAACACCCAACTGCAGAAATTAACTCTACACACATCGCGTGGTTGCAATTCTTGAACTACAGTTATCTAATGGGGTTTTAATTTTAAAAGTTTAGCGACATTCCAAGCCGAGGTTTGTGAAATTCTCGATTCCTGTGTGAGCTTTCTAAGAAATTTCTTTGGATTTTGTTCTAATTTTTCTCCGATGTCATCCAGTTTTTCCTCTATAAGAATACGGTGTTTTACTTTCGGTTTCTTATCAAGAACAGATCCCGTTTGCCTAAATATATTCACAAGATTACGAACCGTTTCTTTGTGAGGCGCAAAAACAGCCGGAATTCTGTCTATAAATCGTCTCCTCGCTTATCTACGAGGGTTGTCACATAGGAACCTACGTGAATATTTTTTGTGCTGAAGTATACGGGTTTTTGGCAGTATAACAACGCGAGCACACTATAACACTAAAACACAAGGTCTCGCGAGGTTCAACTTTTGTACAACCAAATACTTCGTGTAAAGCTCGTCCCAATTGATTAACCGGCAAATAGAGAGGCGGGATAGTGGAGGGGTAAACAGAACACCGCAAGCGAATCCCCGTTAAGCCGGCCATGCGTCTAAATGAAGGTTCTGTAGTAAGGTAGTGTCTGGAACTGCTGCTACCTTTTAGAGAAAATAAGGTAAAAATCAAAACTTGTTTCATTGACCTTACTATCGTCCACGACTGGCTTCATTTGTGATTCCATTACCATGGGGGAAGTTAAGGGGAGTTAATTTGTTTTAGTTGTAACGTCTGCGACACCTGTTTACTCAATTGCTAATAATGAAAATGCATTTACTTTCAATAATGTTAAATTAGTAGACCACAATACAGAGAAGCAGCTTAATTATTGTTCATTATTAATTATTATAGAACAACATACTCATCTTATCTGCGGTTATTTGATTTATGGGCCGGAAGAGCGCGACTGTATACTGGGAGATACCGGCCGTCAAAACCGTATGTTAGGTAGCAGCTTGCAGTTATTTTGAGGGAAGTTTTGTCAGCGATTTGTTGTGCTTTCTTTTTATTACTTGGTCTTATATGTGCTAACTGCTCTTCGTTAGTTATGCGACTACAGAACAGGGATTTATATCAATACATATGTAAAAATGAATTCTTGTAGAGAGGCGGTAAGGCGATTCGCAATAAAATAGCCTTGCAATAGTGTTACAGATATACAAATGTGTTCTGGAACGCCATGTTAAGACGAAATGTAGGGATTTCCTACGCATGTGTTGCCAATGTTTAAAGTTGAGGGGCCCATAACTTAAATAGCCTCATTGTATATTCTCTGTCATACAACATTTTCAAGGGTAGATCAACGTATCCGAGATAATGGCCAATTTTAGGAAGAGAATATCATCAAACTAATAGAAAATTATACTTTAGAAATAAGATTTTGCAGCAGTGTGTAAAATTTCCACTAACTGGAGGTACTGCTCATTTAATGAGATCAATATGGAAAGTCTTAATAGAATATAGAAAGTTTCCATTTAATATCCAAAAGTACCAAGTTTTATCCCAGATGATTATCCCAACAGACTACAATTTATTGAGTGGTATTTATATAGCACTAACGATGAACCTGGTTTAGCGAGATGCATATTATAAACAGGTGAGGAATTTTTTCAACAGATGGCTTTTTCAACCAACCCAATATTCACATTTGGAGAGACAAGAATCCCAATGCTGTTGACAGTGTCCACAATCAATGAAAGTTTTCTATAAATATTTGGGTTGGAATTGTTGATAATCACGTAATGAGACCAAAATTGCAGTACTTTTTCTGCAGAACATGTTTCTGGAGTTACTCCAAGAGAGGGAACGGTATTTATTATGTCCCCACAGTTGGTCGATAATTTTAAACGGGAATTTTGGTTGGTTTCAATGTAGGGGATGGTGGGTTCTAGGGTAAATTTGGACTGTTTTTAATGACTTGAAAATAATTAGGGGGGAAGGATATTGTTAACTGTATTAATAAGTCCGGCACTGTTTGAACATTTGATTTATTTAACAACTTGGCAGGTTACTTCCTGACGGCTCGTAGCTGACTACTCGCTTAGACTGATCTTAGAAATGACTTACACTGCCCTCAACTGGACTTTAGAAATGACCTAGACTGATTACTTTTGAATGACTCAGGCTGCCTGGTTCCGTATATTTCTTTCGCGTCTCTAGTATGATGACCTCTGTTTCTCGTCTGATGAATGTCTGAATCTGTGAATGTCTGAATGTCGCCTCAATGTCCCTCTGACTTCTGTACTCCAGTTTTTCTACCACATCGCCACGCCTCTCGCTAAATTAAATTCCCTCGTATATTATCCTATTTCCGTGTTGTATGCTCATCATTGGCTATCCTAAAAATTATTTATTTGTATCTAAGTTCTGCTGATTCGTTGACTTTTATCCGATGACCACTGGCTAGAATTATTCCCTCCCCCCTGATCTAATGTCTTCCCACGAGCTTGAATCTTCCAAGAACAACCTGTTGTAAATTTCGACACTTTCCTTACATGCTGATTTCTATTGAAACATCTTTGCCTCCCTTTAGTTTGTAGATTTCCAAATGTTCTCAGAGATAACGCACGTGTTTAGGGCTGTATTCAATTCCTTGTACCCGGCTTGCCTATAATAAAACATTTTCGTCTCCGTTCTGACATTCGCATTTTCTATTAAATTATTGCTCTGTCTGATTTTGTTCAAATACTGTCCCGTTAAGGCCACACGTTTATCTTATTTTGAACTCCTAAGTATTCCTTGGGCAGAAGGTTCGTGACCTAACAAAAGATAGTTTACCCTTTCCTCAGCCTTGTCCAAGGAGCGGTCTTAGCGGACGAGTCGTCAGGTATACATCTCTGTCTCTTTCTCACATCTTTTACCACAAAATGTATACAAAACCCTTTTGTAAGATACCATCACCTGTCAAATGACATACACAGAAGTACAATTTACAAATTATTTCAATTTCTGTTATACCTATCTCTAAATGATTTTCTTATATCTATACATAACAATTACCCTCAAATCTAATGCCTCTATAAATATGACTCTGCAGCCTTTAGTTATTAAATTAATAAAGGCAGCCTTATTTCCGGCTTCAGAGATCGCAATAATGACCAGATAAATATGGTCCTTCAACGCACTAGAGCATCAGCATATTTTGAATTAAATGTCTGAATTATGTAAATTATTAGTTTTAAAAGCATTGGATGGAAGAGTAGGTCCATTTCTTGGGCTCCATGGCCAACTAATAATTGATTTTTGTATCCGGGTCATATTTAATCAATAGTTCAACAATTGGTATTCTTCTACTTTTGATAAGTTTCATAACTACCTTCACATATTTCGAAGAATACTCTTCTGAGTATTTTAATAAGCCTGTGAAATGAAATATTAACAGTCACTTTTTACATTGATATTCTTTCCACTCATTTAAATCACTATATCTCGAAATGGAAGCATATTTGGACACTACCATAAAATAATGTTTAATTATACGTCTTCCATCACATCAGGAATATTTATTCTGAAACATTTTAAATATGGCAGTTCTAACAACCAAGCAAAGTTGCGGCCTCCAAATATGCCAAAGGAAACTAGAGAGAAAGATGCTGAAAATGGTTCTAAGTGACAAAACTTCAAATGCAGAAACCAGGAAGGGTAATGACCTAAAAGATGTTGCAGTTCAAGCGAGCAATTCAAATGAGGGATCACTCTCTAGATCTAGGTTATGACCCATAAACAATAACGATGTGGTACCCGCGAATATGGAGAGAGGAAGATGAATGGATCTCTTCCGGCTGGCGGTCGGGCCGTAGTGAACCAGAATGACGAGGAGCAGATACGAAGAATTGAGAGAACGCTTCGACATCATTGAACTAAAATAGAATTGTATTTATAATTGACTTTAAACTATAATATGGGCAGATACTTGAGGTCTCAAGGAAAAACATTTATAAGAGTATACATAAAATGGATACAAACTCTACCGACAAGCTTTCAAAGGATGTTCAGGGATGTAGGCGATTTGATATAAAGGAGCCTATGGTCTGCAGTTCCTCATTTTTGGATAACTGTATTTTTTTTTCAAAGCGGATGATATTTTTTATATTACTCGGCTTTTGTTTTTCGAAGCCAACGATTCCTTTTAGTAGGTGCGGTAGAACAAACGTGTCCTCGCACGTTTCCTAGAAGACGAGTCTCTGAAAATTTGAAGTAACACCAACGTGGCGGGGTACCGGCAACTATGGAGGGAAAATAATCTACCTTGATTGACAGTTTGGTAAAAGATGGGTTACTATCGTGGTGGTTGTGTTTCATAGCTAGATGAATGAACAGGTCTACCGCCGATGGACTGTTTCTTCCGAGCACTTATAAAGAGCTTAGTTTGCTTTAGGGAAACAAACAAGTACTTACCTTTGTCTTATTATTTACTGTAATGATTTGTAATTTGTTGGTTATCTGTTTCCTACTACTGCTTTGTTATTAATTATGTCGGAAAATAATATTAGCAGATTTATTTTTCTTTATAATACATCAAAATATATTTATCACGTGATACGGGTAGATGTAAAACATCATCAAATTACTCTGTAATACAGTACCGGAGATCATGAGCTTCTTGTATAAAAATACTCAACAATATTGAACAACCTCTGAAAATGTCTTGCAAAATTTCATATCCACCCTATGTAATAGGTTGGCAAGGTACTCTAGGTCAGAATAAATAGACTGAGCATGATATAGAGTTAGATGGTGTGTAGGAATATCTAATTTGGAATGGCTCAACAAAGCGATCTCCCCTGCAAAGAAGGCCTTGCCTCAAGAGATTCATGGTTTTTCATTTCATTTCTTGTAGCACACGGCAAGAGGAGATTTTTTTTTAAAAATTTACTAGAACAAGTTTACCCTTTATTCACAGACAGCTGCAATACTTGGAACATATTCTGCAGAAAGGAACCAACCCTCAAAAATGTGCTGGTATTAAATCGGTAATGAATGAAGTTGAGGAGTTACTTTTAACTGTATTAAAAATTTACCTGCAATAATGTAAAATGTAGTGATATGTTACACTAATTTCGAATTTTCAAAGTTATATTTAACTTTGGCAGCAATCTTCTCAGGTTAGGTATATTTTGGGACAATTTCTTTCTGTAGAACACAGTCTAATTATCACTTGACGAACTTTCGTAACATTTGTTGGAAATTTACCGAACTCTTCAGCTCGTGAATATTACACATTATCAAGTTGCAGAAGTCCTATAATCTACACAAATGAAACAAATGAAGCCAAAGACAAAATATTAACTGTAATCTTTCGTCAAAATATGCCGAGATGATAGAATCTCCAATTTGTAACAACCGTTGCCATATATAAATGCATACATTTAATACACTGCAGTAAAATATTTTACGTTACAATCAAAAACAGAGGTAGTGTCTTTGCGAGTAAGTAGAGCTAGAAAATCAAAGTAAGCGAGCAAGAAATGTGTGCACCAGGGGGAGTAGGGAGAGACCCTGGTACAGAGAAAACGACCGAGACTTCAAGGCTGCTGAACGAGCTTAGCTCAAAGATAAGTTATTATCCCCTGCAATTACCACTAAACGTTGAGTTTGGATAACATTTAATACCGTCTGGTGCTGCAGTCAAAATTTACCGCTCTCGGCAGGTACGAGGTTGTAAAGGAGAACAAAGTGCTTGAACGATCCCAGGTGTGGTAGAATAGAGCCCTGTGCTAATACTTGAAGTAATTGGTAAGGTGAGAGCGGGAGAGGAGACTAAAACTAATTATCTTTCGGGAACTAATGAGAAAATAATACGGTTTATCCTTTCTACGGAGCAAGTCGGTAGAGTCCCAAGAAATACACATTACGTTCTATGCTAAGCCGCTTATTTATTCAACGCAGTGTAAATACATGAGCATATTCTTCATTAACAATTTTGACACTTTTAAAATTTAAAAACACAACCTTAGAGTGCAATGTGTAGCAAATATAATGTCTAGGGTAAAGGGAAGACGAAGGTAGCATGTTGTAGCATTAACTTGCTGAATACATGCATGATTCGCTTTTAAATATCATCCTCAGACAACAAAACTCTTTAAGGGGAATCACAGCGATAAATAGAGTTAAAATGTAAATAAACAGTTCACTGCAGATAGAACACACCTTAATATACTAGAAATATAAGTAGTCATGGCAAAATATTTAACTATCCATTTATTTGGGCCTCGCTTTACGCAGCAGAGTATGCCCGGCAGTTGGCAGCAGATTGACTGGGGAACGAAAAAACAAAATAGAAACTTACTAGATGGATCATAACAGTAACGAATAAACGAAAAGATGTGAATTAATATATTTGCAATTTAATGCTTGTGAACATTGTAGTTTTAGTATTTTGTTGAAGTTTAGATTTATTTTATTCTATATTCATAGTGCAGTATTCAATTTGGTAAATATTTATAAAAAGTGTTCTCTTAGTAGTGCCTTCCTCAAGGAACCTTCTTGAATGTCTTGCATCGAACATGGTTCGTTCTTATATAAATTAAATAAAAATGGATTTTGTTATCTCTACTAGATCTTCAAAACGCAATGTCAATCGTAGCTTATTGCCGTTTCTCCGTTTCGTAATTTTCTTTTTTAAGTTTAATGATGAAATATTGTTCTGTAAAAAGGATCCCCCATAAATCTTCAATTTATTATTAATGATGCTTTTAATCTGTGTGTAAAAATCAAACATTTTTATTTCTACACTGTGCTGTTATATGCTTCCAAAGATTAATATTAACTTAAATACATGTAATAAAATCTGGCATTTTCAAATTTTTCATTCGCCTCTTCAAATGCTAATGTTTTATTGATTTCATATTTACTGCTATTCAGTCTCTAAACATCATATCTTTCATGGTAATATTTAATTGTATAACTTCTAAACTAGAAAAAAAAATTGCATTTAAACCTGTGTAGGTGTACTAATGTAAATATTAAGTGTAAATAATAATTAAATTTTTCATATTTTATTCTTGATTTCCCACAACTTTAATATTCATTTACCGATCAGAGTGGCTCAGTTGGTAACGTTGGGACAGGCATTTGCGAGGTCCTTTGGGATTTTCCGTATTTTTTACCGGCCGCTTTACAAATGCTGGGAAGGATCGTTCTTTTCCATGAATTTTTCTCTATCCCAATTCATTTCATTTCGTGATTCTGTTACAGGTTGAAGTGGAAGGCGAGGTGGGCTGATGACGCACGACAGTGAGTTCCACTTTTGACAGATTTCTGCCCCGGAGTCTGGTAAGTCAGCGAACTTCTGAGGAACTCGAATTCCTTGAGGAGGGGACTGCCGACGTCAGGATGTTCTATTTGGAAACAATGCTAAGAATTCTATCTACGCTTGTACCTAACCACCCGCGGGTCCTGGCCGCTCCGTGTTTCCCTCACCTCATTCCATTCCTTCCGATGATGTCCCCACTACAGATATAGGCACAAACGTCCAACCCTTGAGCAAAGTTGAATTACCCAAAAGTCCGGTGCCCCATCCTTACCAATCGAATTTAATATTCAACAGTTTTACCGAATTCCGAAGGATTGAAGCTATTGCGGTCGTCACTGAGAATAATCTGATCTGATTATTTTACTTCTTTTTTTATTTCTTTATTTTTTAGCGAATTCAGAAGAAATGTAGCCTATTGCTACTGTGCGAATGGAAAAAGTTTTTACTATCCAAATCTGCATTAATCGTACCTACTAGGCACCGAAAAAGACAAAAAATGTATAAAAATGTGTCACTTTCTCTCTCCCCCCCTCTCTCTCTCTAACCGAAACGAAAATTAAAAACAAAAATGCAAAATCGCTCGAGCTGCCGCAATTTCTGCTTTATCTCAACGAAACTCAGTAAAAATCTTTAAAATAATTTTATAGAAGAAGTTTGTGAAAATCATGGCAATCGGGTCACTCGTAGGGGGTTATACCTGCTAAACTTTTGGGGATTAGAGCGAAATTTAAAAATCGCTTTAGTGGCTGTAATTTTAAACGATTTTAAAGGAAAATCAGTATATCCATTGAAATAAAGTAGGAAAAATAGGATTCCGAAAATTAGTAAAATGGGACTATTAGTGTGAAGGTTTGTCTGTACCCCAACATTTAAAAACGCTGTTGTGGCATTAATATATATTTTTAATGATGAAACTCGGCATATACCATTTAAATCAAATAAAAAAGATAGTTTTGGAAAAAAATAAAATTATTGGGAGTGGAAAATACCAAAGAATGTTTACGGATTAAGCTCAAATTTAAAAATCGCTTTAACAGCCGCAATTTAAAAATTTAAAGGAAACTTATACATGCAATTTAAATAGAATAAAAGGCAAATCGGGCCATTAGGAGGGGGGTTATCCAACATTTAAAATCGCTTTAGCAGCAACACTATTTGTTTCTTCACAACAAAATTCGGAATATACCATTTAAGTAAATAAGAAAAATAGTTAATGAAATTTAAAGAATACCGCTATGTGTGGCCGAGGTCATTAAGGCGCGGACTCGTGAGCGGGAGGTCGGGGATTCGAATTCCACCAGGATCGTCCTCCCTGACTGGGTTTTCTTCCAGGTTTTCCTCAGTACCCATAAATGGCAAATGCCGGGGAAGTACCCTAAACTTAGTCCTGGGACGTTTCCTTCCATAAAAAATCCTTTCCCAATATATCATTTCATCTCATATATCATTAGTGGTGCCTCAGTAGTAAAAACGGGCGTTAAACACTACTCAAAAAAAATTCAATAAATTGGAATATATGGAGTAAAGGTATACTTGAAAAAGAAATTTAAAATTACTCTTGCATTTAATTTTCTCTAAAATTTATATAATAATTTATATAAGAGCTCACTTCTGAACAACAATGAAGACATCTACCACGTGCCTAAAACAGACAACGAGGAAGCGCCAGCATTTATACAGAGTGAAGTGAGATCAGCCATAGAGGATTTAAAAAAACAATAAAACTCCGGGAGAATGTGGTATTCACAACGAATTATTGAAGATAGGCCTAAACCACATACTACAACCAATCATGAACATCTTCAACATAATACTCGAAACGGAAAGCCTAGCACCCAATGGAGAACAAATACAATAATTCTTTTACGTAAAACGGGGTCTAAGGATCAACTCCCAACTACAGGCCAATCAGTCTGATGTCCAACATATATAAAATATTCTACAAATTAATAACAAGACGAATTACCAGGACTTTGAATGAAAACCAACCAGAAAAGCAAGCAGGTTTCCTATCGGGTTACAGTACGGTGAATCACCTGCAAACGATTAAACAGGTCATAAAGAAGATGGAGAAATTTAATCTACCGTTGTATGTCGCCTTGGTTGATTATACCAAAGCCTTTAACTCCGTATAACACCAAAGTAGGATCCAGGCATTATCGAGGTATGGATTTGAACAAAAATACATAAAGGTACTGCCAAACTGTACAGCAAATCATATGCGAAAGTAGCATAGGATAAGAAAGGACAAACCTTCAAACTAGGCAGATCTGTAAGGCAAGGAGACCCAATTTCCCAGAAATTTTTCACAAGCATATTAGAGGAAATATTCCGCAAAGTAAAATGGGGGAATTAACATTAATGGATACAGACTCGCGAATTCGCTGACGACATAGTGCTATTTGCTAGATCAGCAGAGAGCCTACAAGGGCACAACAAGCACAGCAGAACTGCCAGTCTATCTGGGAACATGGAAAAAACACAGATCATGACAAACAGCCAAGTAACACCTGTTAGAATCAACTCAACAACACTTAAAATACGTAACAGAAAATGTCTACTTAGCACCTATAGTTGTATTCCAGTATCAGCCTCAACAATAAACAAATATATTAACGTATATTCATATTATAAAACAACCAGAAAATAAATTTACTCAAATTAATTTCAGTGCATTGTGATGTTAAAAGTGAAACAATACTGAAGGTAAACTGTTTAAGAGGTTTATTAATTTTGATGTAATAATTTATTGTATTAAAAGTATATTGCCTTTATAGGTTTTGTGGTATGAGCTCATCTTATATTTAAAGTAGAAATAGAGTAAATGCCCGAGCCTATTTCAAAGAAGCAACTATAATTATTGCGCAAATAACTGACTCACGTTAACTTCTGCAGATAAACTTACTGACATTATTGCTATATGATGTAATATTAACGTAAAACAATACACAAACAGAGTAAAAGTAATTAATTTATATTTTGTAATATTAGTGTAAAAAGAAAGGCTTTAATTTCTAATTATTTGAGCTTCTTGCAACATTTCTTTCTAAATTTACATTCTAATTGTTTTGTAACTTTATGGCTGAAAAGCTGATAGTAATTTACTCGATTCGAGTCCAGTTGAATTCTCCTGCTTCATATTTGAAAGTCTGCTTTACTGAATTTTTCTTACTAGCACAACTAGTTGTGGAAACCGCAATATTTTTAGTAATTCGACCCTAATCATGGAAATGCACTTTCACATGTTTCCAACACAATATCAAATTATCGTTTCAAGGATAGAATCGTTTCAAGATTCTTGTAAATTTCATTATATTTTACTGTTGCTCCGTTCTTCAAACAATTTCCTGTTTTTTATTTATTTTTATTTATTTATTTTTTAATCTTCTCCTGTTTCTGAAGTAATTGCAAGTGTCAAATTAATGCTCAAAGAAATTTTATGTATAGGTTACGAAATAAACTTCTGTTGCCTGATTTCCTCTGTGCTATCTTCAGTAGTAGTGCAGTGTTTTATGTTTGTAGCAGCGGAGCACTGCCAGTTGCATAGTCGGTTCTTTTTCACTTTACCGAGTATCAGTTTCATGTGTGAAGGTCGTCGGAAATTTGATTACATTTCCCTCTGGTTTATTATCAAAGCCGTCTATTTTTCAGTTGCATTTTATTTGTTTGCTTCAGTTACTTAGCTAATTTCATAATGCACTGAATTGAGTAATGTGTGCGTACTGTTCCATCATGTACACACTTCTTTTCATGTACCTTTATTTATTTTGGGAACTATAATAAAATGGCAACGTTTCTTTCACCATCATTTTGACACCTGGAACTACTTCAGAAATAGGAGATTAACCACCAAAAAAAGAAGAAATTGTTCGAAGAATGGAACAACGAAAAATAAAATGCAATTGACAAGTGTCTTGCTTGCTATCCTTCAAACGATAATTTAATATTGTGATGGAAAGATATGAAAGTGCAATTCATTCTTTAGGATCGTATTTTGCTGCATTTATTGTTTTGTACATTTCTGGAATCTCGTAAGGCAAAAACGTCTGTTCAGCAAGCACAGTATTTAGATAATGCGCCATACAAAATACGTTGAATGTTACTGCAGGACTTATTAATATTCGCTTCTTTTGTCGTTTACATATGTGTTTAAACTTTTCTGAAAAAGTTCCCAGATGTAACATTTTTTCTTCAATATCTGTGATAATGTTTTCAGCCGTTTTACTAGCGTCAGGAAATTTTGTAGCGATGAGTACGTCATTCACTAATACCCAGTTTTCATCAGTATGGTGGGTTGTTAAATCCATCTGTTCACGTGTTGCTGTGTAAGATTTCCTATCAAGTGCAGCTATAACAGTATAGGCAGCGTATTTTCTCAGTATCTCTTGCTACTTGACAGTTAAGGAATGTAGGAATACACGCTTAACACACACCTTAAAATCTAATGTTCTTGTTTAAGTTTCCTGAAAACTTCCAGATAATGATATTAAATGGTCTCAAGTCTTTGGCACATAACTGTATACAGATGTTTATGATACCTCATTTAAACTGTTGGATAATTCTATAAACAATTTAACTACCTTTTTTTACATATACTTTTTAAATGAATAGATTAGCAATGTTGAACATTTACTACAAGATATACAACGGCTTTCCATTGGCCGACATAAATATATTACACACTTCCCTCCTTAACTCCTTTCTTTATAGTAATTTATATACTTTAGCAAAGATATTTCTTCCTATTACATCTTTGTATAGGCAGTACATTGCCGTATCGAGTCTAACTTCGGGCTCCGAATTAAGTATCGAGCAGGCACGCAGCGCACTGATGACCTCGCAGCAGTTACGTTATCCTCTGTGACAGCAGCGGGTAGGGTACGGTGCGCCATCTCTTCTTTTGTCAAAAAAATAAAAAAAAAACCACTTTTAACGATTTAGGACAAAGTATAAAGCATTCCAATGAATTATTTCTCTTCTGAAGAACTGTATAGTCCTCCAGCAGATGTTATGATCTATTCTATATCACCTGATTAAACATTTTTAGAGATCATGTTATGCAAAAAGCCTACTACAGAGTGACGAAGAAAATGTTAATGTAGTTATATATATATATATATATATATATATACACCTTACTTAAAGTGCAATATAGTGATAATTTGTAAACTTGCACATAAGTAAGAATTTGTAACATACCTGCATGCACTACCTTTAAATAATAACTATAAAAGTTATCTTAATATTTTATAATGGTAGTAGACATTCATTTTTTGACAAGTGTCTATGACGAAACTCGCTTATTAGACTGAGGTACTCCAATTCACTTCTAAAGTGAGGTTACAGCGCCAGGAGTGCTCTTTATCTAACTAAACCTATGGTAAATAACTGATAAACGTAAACTTCTCAAACCATGGGTAATCTTATTTGAGAAAAAAAAAATCATGACATAATGTATCAAAACCCGAAAGTGCAAAAAGTGCACTTTGAAAAAAAAAATCAACAATCAAGGCGTTATGGAAAATCAAATCTTGAATTTTGAAATATTTTCTTCACCAAAATGTTCATGTTTTTTCACGTGTCAGAAGAGCACTATGTTTGTTTTAGTCTTTAAACTTATTTGGATATTTATTTTGGGAGGATTTACTACAACAACAACAACAACAACAACAATAATAATAATAATAATAATAATAATAAATTTCACTTCTAAACTTCCCAAACAAATGTGGAATTAAAAGTTTAACTACATTGGGTAGTAATATATATATATGGTTTATTTTGTACTAAATTCTACAGCATTTTCCAAATTGTCTATTAATGATACAATAATTTCTTAATTATACAATGTAATATATAAATAATTAATGAAGGCAAATGAGAAAACGTTGATATAATAATGCGTAAAAAGCTGTTAAGGTATTATTAAATATGAATAGAGAAGAAACTAAAGAACATGTCATTGTATCTTCATTTACAACGGGTTACCCGTCACAAACGGTTTTGTTGGTTTTCATTGACTTGTAAAACGCATGATAATATCTTGGTGTCATAAGATCTCACATTTGTTAGATGGTGGAGCTTGGCTTCAACAATAGACAGTTCTTTAGCGTAGGCTTTTGAGGGTGAACCCTCATTTGGTTGCACTTTTGAACATTTCAGATTGGCCTCATGAAATTAATTTCAAATTATGTTTGAAGAAATATTTTTCTAAATTCCATTTTATGAGTTTTCCATGGAGTATTTCTAGAACTGTTTCTTTAGAAAACAAATTTTAAAGTAACAAAAATCATGAAATATACTCGTAGGTTTTATCGTAAGTGGTAAATTTTTGTTTCGGTCTGTGCATATTAATTGTACCCATCCTTCAAAGTTTTAACCTGTTTCGAATTTCTCTCGTTATAGAGTTACATTCAATTTTGATAGGCTAGTTAAAAATATATATGATATATTATCCCTAAAGAAGGCTGTTTCTGCAATATTATATTATGTACGAATAATATACCCTATCTTAATAATTCACAATAATGAAAACTTTTGAATAACAAAAAACATAAAACCTTTTACATTCAAATTTCTCATTATCAATTTATCAACTATTCTCCTAGGAATAATAATTAACTCTTATTCAGCAGAATGAAAACACATATACCAGCAAAAATAGAATTCTTTCGTTATCCTTCAAATATATGTATTTATCTTAGGCTATGCTATAATTTAATGCTAAACACATGACAAAATATCTACTGCTTTTGTTCTTTCTCTGAGTACTACCCCATGTGTAACAGTCTACAACAAGAAGTTTTATCTCTTGGGTGTACTTAAGACAATATTTTTCATTCCCCAAAATAAAATTCTTTCCCTTCATCCCTAAACTTTTGCTCTTTTTTCTATGTGTAGTTTATAAATATCTCCATGCACTTTAATAGATTTCTCTTGTCAAGTTGTAGTAGCCTATGCATTTTATTATTTTCGTTTTCTTTCAAGAAATCAAGATTGTATTCAGAAAACTTATTTTATTCATTTATTTGATTTATTTATGAACGCTCCTTAACCTCTCTTGTCATCAGCATTCCATTCAATTCCGAGAGCGAAACAGCCGATAAATTTTGCTCAGAATCCTCTTCTTTCAGACTTGAAGTTCTTTTATGAGGCGTAAATCTATGACATGGGACCTACGGCTTTACTTCTGCACCAAAGAAAGTGATATTTATTATTTTTACGCCTTAGAAAATCCATCTACTCTGGCCAGGTTTGAGCCCGCGACCTTGTTTACGTAGCAAGAAAAGTTTTTCTGCTAGATACTAGGACCGATATTGGAAACTCATCTATACACAGTGCCAAAATAATGTATACAAACTTCAAGCAAAGAAAAAATGTTAACGTGACAAAACTGAATTCACACAAACAGAAAATGACGAACACTAAAAACCTTTTACTTCTATAGTTACAACAGTTGCTCAAAACGCCCAACATCGGCGTCGATACACTTCTGAGTACGTTGAACTACTAATTAAGCAACGTTTGCGATAATGTCCTCAGCAATTGCAGCACATCCCGTTTCAATTTCTCCCGAAATGCTGCCAGTGTAGCTGGTTTTCTATACAACATCCCCACTATGACTCCTACCTATGAGTTCCCCATAGGTAGGAGTCCAACAGAGTTAGATCCGGAGAACGGGGTGGAAACTCACGTGCACATTGCTTTGTAGATTTCTGCGGTGAGTGCTCAAAACGTTCCAAAACCATAGTCGTAGACGCGGGGCTTGTTGCTGTGCGAGGTCTCCCAGATCTGCCCTTATGAACATCGCATACCGTAGGATGAGTTTCAAATTTGTCTCGATTGCGTGCAATTGTTACTCGCGTTGACGGTTCTGTTCTGTACACACGTCTCCCCATTACCTTTGAACTTCAACAACATTCTCGGTTTTCCAGTACCACTTCCAATTTGCTTTCCACTGTTCAAACGATAATCTTGGCTCCAATTTTATAACAATGCTAAAGGCTAAAATAATATGCTAGCATAACGTAATGCGAGACACATCTATTTACAGAACATCATACGATAATCTTGACTTCATTTGTTCATTGTTGATTTATCTGTTACGTAGCAACGCTATCACAATGTATGTGAGTCACATCTGTTTACACAACATCATACTATACATTAGTTGTTTTTCGATCCAACTTTGAAATATATTAAATAGATATCTACTGTGAAAGTGTGTATACTTTTTTGGCACTCTCGGCATTTCTCCAAACTGAATTATGATTGTTTCTAATGTATTGTCCTGTAAACATTCTGAACTTTATACATAAGTTATAATGGTCTTCAAAAGGGAAGGAAAAAAAAGTTTATGAGCCAAAATCACGAATGTGTCACATTCGTTACTATGGTTAATGTTATATGGTGCAGGAATAAACTAATCACAGTAATTTAGAAAGTCCATTAAGTGAAAAATGTAAAAGTATCCCGTTTGTGGTTTTGGCACTGGAACGACATGTCGAGGAATCAAACCCTCTTAGCTCCTCCCACTAAATCATGAGGCAGGTCCTAAAACGATATAAATAACTATAGCTAAAAACGGATTTAGATCCAGTCCACGGTTACGACAACAACCGGCTGACCTGTGCTCTCCTCATCCTATGAACTTTTTTTTTTTTTTTTTTTTTTTGGTCTTTTCATCTTGGGGCAGCATATTAGCTACTACATATGCCAGTAATTGAAAGGACAATGTTCGTC
Source organism: Metallyticus violacea (assembly GCA_030762175.1). Lineage (NCBI taxonomy): Eukaryota > Metazoa > Arthropoda > Insecta > Mantodea > Metallyticidae > Metallyticus > Metallyticus violacea. The sequence continues at coordinate 57,929,105 of CM060833.1, forward strand.
TCTAATGAGGACAGGGTTTGGCTTTTTAAATTAAATTGTGAACGAGTGTGAGGTCTGTTGTAGAACATACTGTCAGTACAAACTGTAAACAACAAAACTGACGTAGAAATGACATAAAAGGTAAATTGTGAAAAACTCCGACATAATTAGCTGTGTGAGATGACAAATAAATTAATTTGTGTAATTTTCAAATGCAATTTAATTCACTTGGATAAACTTTTGGCTTCTACGACTGCCTTTAAAAATATTCAGGATTTGTATCAGTAAAATGATATATTTTTCATCTCATCAGTATGTTTATATATCTCTTCTCCGATGATTTTTCTTCATTTTATGGAAAACAAAATATTCGCTCCGTGCTTGATATGGGCTCTTTAAACTTTGCAGCCTTCGCAACAATAGCCCTATGCACTGCAGCGCTGCATAATGATCCAAAACTCTGAAAACAGACAAAACTGCTTGGAGCACTTGATTAATAATACATTGCGCTTTTTAAACTTGATGTTGAACATTTCTAATTGAAAAAATGCGCCGATAGTATAGAGTCAAATGTGAATGATTTAAAAATCTAATGTTTACACTGATAAAAAACAATACTTTTTCCAATCCTAAGCATAAATAGTATGATTTCTAATGCATTACCTTTTTAAAACACAGAGAAATGTTAATAGAAGCCTTTATTTAATTACTAGATATTTGAAAAAATGTAATGAAATAGATTCTAGTAAAATTATAAAAATGTGCTACTGTCAGTAATACGTTTACCTTCCAAATAAAGTTTATAGGGTGCAGAATGTGACAAAATGAAAAAAAAATTGTATACCATGCATTATTTGACAATTAGGGGAGAACCTGCATTTACAGTGACACACATATCTACAAGATGTATGAGAAAAGCTATTTTTCTGATGTAATACAGGATATAAAACTATTTTTTTTTCGTAATAAAGCCGTGTCCGGAAAAGCTAGAGATAGAGAATGATAGACCTCATTAATCTCCTTATGGCTGCATTTATGTTTCAGCTATTCTTTTTGCCATGGAAATAATAAACATCTGACGATAGTTTATTGTTGTAGTCACAAAATATCTCCTGTGAGATATGTTTAATCAATTTCATGCATTGTTATACTAGTGCATTTTAATCTACAGACACGTATAAGGCATTTGGAGCAATTTACTGTAATGCTAATTTGGCAAAGCGAAATACCCTTAGTGCCATATTCCTTGCCATACATTCTCAAGACTGGATAAACGTCTTGGAGATAAGTGTCCAGATAAAAAATTAAATGCAAGAGCGTATCGAACTGCGAGCTTTTGCAGAAGTTGGAAAATAATCCACAAACTAACACTCGAGCTGTTACCCATTCGATGAATACCTGTATCAAGTGTTTATGGGAGTCTTAAATGAGTATGAAAAGCATCCATTTCATGTCGAAAAGCATAAACATTAATCCCAGATGATTATCTTAACAGACAACAATTTGCTGAATGATATTTACATACCCTTAACAATAAGCCTGATTTTGTTAGACGCATATTATGTACAGATGAAGCATTTTTTTTCAAGAAATGGCTTTTTTAGTAAACACAACAGTCACATTTTTAGTGACACTAATCCCGACGCTGTGGAGAATCTCCTCAATCAATGGAAGTTTCTGTAAATATTTGGGTTGGATTTATTGATAACTTTTTAGTGGGGCCATGTGTTATGCCTGCACGATTGAATAAATATGTTTATGGTATTTTTATTGAGGAAAAATAAAAGTACTAGAGCTACTTGAAGATGTCCCGATTAATATTAGGAGAAATCTAATCTTTCAAAACGAGAATGCACCCACATATTTCGGCTTATATTTTAAACATTATTTAAATGTACATTTTCCGAATCGTTGGATAGGAAGAACAGGTCTACTTGCTTGGTCGGCAGGTTCTACAGAATTGACTCCAGTAATGTTTATGCTCGGGGTCATATTAAATAAATTGTTTATAAAACACCTATCGACACAACAGAAGAATTAGATGCTAAAATAGTTCTTGATTAGGTTTCTTTAACATCTCAGGTCATCAGCGTGAAAGATTGGTCTTCAATCATACAGCTTTATACTTTGTGTGTCCAATGGCGGTCAAAATTTCGAATAGTTCCTATAGTTTGTCAATTCCATTTTCTTAATATCTGATGCTAGATCCAATATTTACGTGTACTCGTAGAGAGTAAAAAATAACTCCAAGGTAAGATTCATTCATTTTTTTACCCTTCATACAACTATAACTTGAAAACGAAGAATTTTAGGACATTACTTTATTATTAATAAAAGGTTATTTTCATGTCCTCTATCACATTAAAAATTAGAAAATTGCAGAACATTAACATTCATTGGATAAAATAATTGTCTCAGCTTTGTGCAAAAGAGAATATGTACATTGAAGAACAAATCTCCACTAACAATTTTGACATAAATGATGTTATCAGTAGAGTAAAGCACAACCTGGTTATGACAGTGATCAATGGAAAGTATATATGCAAATCCCTAAACACAATCATATTACAATAGTGAAGGAAGCTAATGAACAATTTAGAAGGCCCATCGATGTAACCCCACTGCAGCTGAGACTCTCAACACTGGGAAATGTATGGGAGCGTAGTCGTCACCTTATTTCCATATTTGTGTGAAAAATGGCAAATACGGGACATAAGAGGAAAATGAAACAGACAGTCGAGATGAAATCACACTCAGAAAGATATAAAGCCTCAAATGGGTTGAGTTAATCAGTCTAAATCTGCGGGTAATTAACTGCTAACACTATAAGGCAATTTTTCTCAGACCCTTTTTATTGATGTTTATAAAGAACTTATAAAAGCGCTATGATTTTGTTTCGACCATTATTCCTTGTGGGCATAGCATAAATGAACTTCTCAACTACTGAACAACTATTTGAAGAAAAATATGTGTCATCATATGCACACACGATTCTTGTACTTGGGACTTCTGTTATTTCTGCCACACTTCTCCCTATTGGGCAAGCTTCAGAAGACGCCTGTGGGGATAAAAATAAAGATATTAAATTCTGCCGCACACCTCGTTCAAGATAACCCTAGAAATGTTGCATAAAAATCCATTTTAGACTAATATTGGCTTCTAATCACGTGTATCGATAACTATCAATAAAGCCTAAAAAATATCTTCACCTTCCTTAACCGTCGCAGCTTAAGATTTTCGTAAATCCTCCTTGCCGAACTGTTATCGCTACATCTGACGAGAACGAGAAGCAGCGACGTAGAATGCGTTCTAAAGTGCGCTAAAATAATTAATAACATTATTCATATATTAAAATACATGGATATTTTATGAGTTATGGATCGGCAGAGCACAACAGCAAGCTGGGAGAAGTCAGTCGTAAGACCGTATAATGAACGCAGCAACTTGCAGTTAGTTTCAGAGAGGCTTTGTCATCAAGTGGTTGTGGGCTTCTGTTACTCGGTGCTTTCATTGTAAGCTAATAGTTCTTATGATATGCCATTACATAAATAGAGTCTTTGAGAAGAGATTTTTATGTACGATGTTCATCGCCTACTTGTTATAAAGTTGCGAGAAAGACACAGAATGTCTCAATGACAAGAAACATGTTCCGAATCCCCAAGTTCTTACGGGACAAAAGTCAAGGAAAATAAGAACCTCCTACTAAGATTTTGGCAATGTTTAATGCTAAGGAGGATCGATTTCAGCATCTCTTCTAAAAGAGTTTATTATTATTATTATTATTATTATTATTATTATTATTATTATTGTTGTTGTTGTTGTTATTTCAAAATGCCATATCAGTTTATGGTTTTAGTGAAAATAGAAATACTAAAATAAATATACTGGTTTTAAGCACGACTACACTATCTCCATTTTTTCCGTTTGGGGCGGCCGCACTTCCCCAACAAGTAGCAGCATTTAGGCGGCCCGTAACTACAATAACCCACTGTATATACGTTAATGTAATATACTATTATTAAACTTCAGATTTTTATTAAATCAAAGCATATCCAAGAGTAGAATTGCAACAATTCCTAGCTATAAGTGGGGGAACAATCAAACACTTGGAATTGAAATAGTCACTTATAACATTATCTTAATCGATTTACAATAAATATTTAATAAAGAAAGTTCTCCAGTTTTCCCTGCTCTTTTGAATCACGTGCATTATTTTGAAACAAGTGAACACGATGACTCTGCAATCTTTGCCTCTTCACCTATATGATGACTTCATACAATGTGTGCAGAACTAAAGCATTTACATTTACATTACTGGTACTTGAAGTAAACAGAGAACTCCAAATAATCTCTAAAGATTGTTATCGTCTTCTTCTGAGTCACCTTGGGCAGTGATGAACCTAGAAAAATAATGCGGAAAAAAAGCCATCCTGTGAAATTAGGAAAAATTCCCCCAATATTGCGCACACGCAGTTACTATAGGAAGATAAGTGCTGAGACAGAGTTGCAGTTGTTAACATATCCTTGTATTCTATAGCACGCTCACACACTGTCTCTCAGCGCGTTACTCTAACCTAACCTAACCTAAACCCTGACCAATCTAGCGAACTTTTATAAAACTGCTGAAGCAACAGCGACTTCGGGTCCAGCACAGTGGAATGAGATAAAACGTAGTGCTTTCAAGACTGTTTAGCACTAAAAGCAGCTATCGTCCAAAAGTAAAGATTAATACATCACTAAAATAATCGGATCGCGCAACAACGCCATAGGTCAATCGAAACATAAGACGGGAAAATACTTTATCTTGGGCGATTTTTTTCTTGCTTAGTGTGCGCCATTCCATGGGCTCTTTTTTGGAAAGAGAATCGCCATAAATAACCTTAATTTCTTATTTTATATCAATTGATCCTCAAATTGCTTAAAGGCTATCTTGCAAAGCGGTAGAAACTTGTGGTAAAAGTTCATATGATCCTTTTTCTGAATTACAGAAAGAATTCGAGGTATCCAGATTGTGTGTTTCGAAATTTGAAAATTTTAGTGAATGATTCGGGGGCTGTTACAGGAAGTCTAAAAGTTGCTGAGGTATTGGGGCTTTCTTCTCAACGGTTTCTTCAGTCATCACTTACAAACCAGTCGTCATGAGAATTATCTTTAGTGCTCTCACTTGTTTGTTGAAATATAAAGGAAAATCTTGCTCATAAACTTCACTCAATTGTTGTCTAATAGCATTTCCAGGAACTCTTTCTTTGGTGAAGAACTTTATAACAAGGGATAAGATTTATATGAGGTGTATTCAAGTTACAATGCCTCCGATTTTTTTTCTCACTAACTAATCACACGAAAACTATGAAACTTGTATCACTTCTTAAGGTAATCTCCCTACAGACGTACACGTTTTTTACAACGTCAATGCCATGATTCATGGCCGCTGCGAACGCTTCTGTAGGAGTCTGTTTTGAACACTAGAAAATCTCAGTGAATCTGAGTGCTTCCATTGAGCAGACTGGCGCTTCATTTCAGGATGAAAAAACGGCATCCATGGTCTCATCCATTGTCACAATCGATGAAAAGAACGTCGCATTCATGTTGTTATCACGTGTCAACATTGCCAGGCAATGTTGATGCGTAACCTTATGGTCGTCCGTGAGCATTTGTGGCACACACTTGGAGGACATTTCTCATTTTCAGGTCTTCACGCAGGATTGTGTGCACGGATCCCACGGAAATGCCAACTTTAGAGCCGATGTGTTCCACACTCATCCGGCGATCCTCCAAAACAACTTTCTTCACTCGCTCGATCAAGTCGTCAGATCGGCTTGTTCCAGGCCAAGATTACCTTGGTTGAACTGTCGCGCCCATAAACGCACATTAAACACATTCATGACACTATCACCACATGTCTCACTCAACTGGCGATGAATTTCAAGTGGTGTCAAACCAAGTAAATGGAAAAAACGAATAATTTTACACGTTATTCTTGTAATGAAAACGACGTCATTTTGAAGTATCAAAAACAGACCTCATTCTCGGCACTGCCTCTAGAGTTTCGTGTGCCATACAGTGCTGCCATCTTTGTTACGCATTGACAATGAGGTAAAACTAACTGTATATTTCTATCTGTTTTCAGTCCTGAGAAAAAAAAAATTAGGAGGCGTTATAATTTGAATGCACCTCGTATGTAAATGCATATTTGTTTTGTCATTAGTTGCAATTAACATTATGTCGTATGTTTTTGAATAAGGATATTTCACTTTCCAAATTTATTCATATTTCGGAGAACTGTGCATATTTTTACATATTTAAGGGAAAGTCATATCTGTATACAATTCAACGCTTCAATTTACATAATTTCCATAATTTTTGTGATAATTTAAAATATATGTTACTTTCATCAGTATTTCAAAGCTACATTTTGATTTTTCCATAAAATGTGAAAAGCAGGAAACAATCATAACTATTAGGGGATGTAGAATATTATGCAGTCAAAATTGCCTCGATGTATTCTCAACAACATTGGCACATACATCCAAAAAAACTTCTCGCGAATCTCCACTATGTTACGTCCTGTCCTAATGTGCCCTAGCATCTTGAAGAAAAGACAAAGCATTTCAATTGTTGCAGTGGACATAACGTAAGCCAAGAATCTATACTGTAGTTAGATGTCAATATGTAACAGGGTCGTTTGAATGAAATGTGAAACTAGACCTGAATTTAACTACACAAAATGGTGTTATGTTGAGTCATTTTCATTACTTCTTGTGATGTTGAAGGAATTTTAGTGAGTACAAACACTTTTAAGAAGCGATAGCTATACTTCCAGACTTGAACAGTTAATATAATATTTTGTAACCTACTTCTTTTTAAATAGGTCATTGCCGTAGAAAGAGTAAACTGCAGCAACTTGTAATAGTGCAAAAACGGCCTAAATTTTAATACACCGTAAAAATAATGTTCTATTGTTGTTAGGGCGTTAATCAATTAACAGCTAACTAGCATTTTTAAAGTATAATTTTTATTTGCATTATATCGCATGATATTTTTAAAGTTTTAGCCCATATATATGTATTTATATGTAATAAACAACTTTATATAATAGCCCTGTTTACACTACGCGATAATCAGCTTTTAACATCGCCAACTTGTCGTGCCAAGTTTTGACAATTTAAACTCCCTATAGATGTCGCTAATTATGAATCACGAAGTTTTCAAATTGGAGTGAAAAATTAAGTGTTTGACATTTATTATAGTAATCGTTAGTAACTATAAAAATCCATTTAATGGCATTTAATTATATAACGCTGGTTTGATTTGATTTATTTACGGACGCTCTTTAACATCTAAGATCATCAGCGTCACATTCTATTCAGGGAGTGATACAGCCGACAAATTTTACTCAGAGGCCTCTTCTTTCAGGCTTGTGGTTCTTCTTCGTAAATATACGACACGGGACCCACGGCTTTACTTCCCTTCCGAAGCCATACTTGAATTTTTACGCCCGAAAAAAATCCATCGATCCTGGCCGGGTTTGAACCCGCGATCTTGGGTTTAGAAGGCAAATATGGTTACCACTACACCACCAGGACTGACAATTATATAACGCGCAATAGAATTATTTGTTAATCATTTTCTCTAGAAACAATACTCAGAGCAATATATACATTTACAAACTGTACACAACATAACAGTTATGATAGAATATCCAAATCCAAATATAGCTGGGAAGGTAATGAGACATCTTAAATCAAAAGAACGAGATAAAGATAAATTATCGTGTATTTCAGAAATAGAATAGATGGAATATTACAACAAATTATGTAATGACAATATAGATGTTGTATAAATGAAAGAGAATGAATGGACAGCAAATTTAATAACAATAGAAGAAATTCAAAATGCTATCCAAAGAAGGAAAAACGAAAAATCTCCAGGAATAGACAACAGAAATAAAGTATGGAAGATTGGTATTATAACTATGTCTATTAAATTTATGGAATATGTGTTGGAGAATAAACATAATTCTAATGGGAGATAGCTTAAAACTGTCTCTTTATTTAAAAACAGTCACAGAAACGAATGAAAAAACTATAGAGGGATAAACATATTAAATATAATGCAGAAAAAGAACCATCACCTCCAGCTTAAACAATTTATGTAATGTAAAAATTAGTGAGGAACAAAGTGGATTTAGAACTGGCAGATTACGTATGAATTATGTTTTTATAATAAAAATACAGAAAATGGAAGAGAATGTAACTTGGAAACATATGCGGCATTTGTTGAACTATAAAAAGCCTTTGATCGAATAGACTGTTTATTATTATGGAAAATATTATATAAAACAGGATACCCTATACATCTAGTAAAATTGATAAAAGTCTTACATATGAATACAAAAATTATACTAGACACAAATGGGAAGTCAACAGAGAAAATAAATACAAATTGTGATCTAAAACAAGATTGTAGTTTCTCTCCAATATTACTATGATGAAGATGACTCGGGCCGCTCTTTAACATCTCAGGTCATCAGCGTCCCATTCAACTCAGGGCGTGAAACGACCGACAAATTTTGCTCAGAGGCCTCTCTTTCAGGCTTGAGGTTCTGTTAGGACATTGTATGACACGGGACCCACAGCTTTACTTCCGTTCCGAAGGAAGCCATATTTAGGATTTTTACGCCCTATAATATTGATGAGACATACTTAAAGAATGGAAAAACATTGTACTTACAGAAATAGAGTTAGGATACAATAGGCGAGTAAATATTTTGATATTTGCAGATGATATAGCATTAATTTTTGACAAGGAAAACTGAGCACAATGAGCAATATACCAAATAAATAAAACAAATAAAGGATACAATATGATATTTTCAAATACCAAAACAAAAGCAATGCAGTTCTGAGGTAAATACCCAAAAAATTGTGATAGAAGATCAAAATAAAGGAATAAGTATCACATATCACACTTTCAATATTTAGGATGTGATGTCACATATAAAAATGATCAAGATATGATAAACAAGCAAAAGTTCCAAGCTGTGTGTGGAACAATTAGAAATACTTTGAAAACAAAGTGAAAAAAGACAAACAATTAAGATCCTATACAGCCATGTCCTTATCAGTTATTTTTGTGGATGTGAGAGTTGGAATTAAAAAAAAAGGAAGACAACAAAATTCAAGCAATAGAAATTCGCTTCTTACGATCCATAAAAGAAGTTCATATAAGAAAAGAATTAGAAGTGCAACCAATATTACGACAGTTAAGGAATTATAGACAAGAATTGGTAAAACACTTAAAAAGAATGACAGAAGAAAGAATACCAAAAAATATGTTGACATGTAACCGGAAAGGAAGAAGATCAATTGGAAAACAAAAAAAAATGGATAGAAACATAAATTTGAGATCAGAACTGGCAGGACCAAATCCGTGATGGAAGAAGAAGAGGACAAATATTACACATGGAAACATCCTGCAAAACTCCTCTTTGCCATTCAGTCAACATGACTGTATTTAGGAGTTCTTTTAATCGGTTTATCACCTGATTACTCCACAATTCACGGAGTAAAATTTCTATTTGGCCATTAATTATATTCTTGGGAAATGTCTAATGTTGCATCTATTAATTTTAGTGTCTTTAATATGCGAAATAGACTCTCTCGATTTCTTTAATAAAGAAATATGCCCGGCTTGTGCTAATGATAATTGCAGTAGCTGTGTTTATGCCTCAAAAGTTTGTAGCTCTTTCTTTTAACTTCGCAATAAAGCTTGACATTTTATTATTCTCGTTATGACGTCTGGTGCCTGTTTGGCGACTGCTGCCTTCATAACTTTATGCTGTCCTGGAGGAATTTTTGCTTCACAATATTGTTTCAAGCGTTAGTCAAAGTTTGTATTAAGGAACTGGGTAATGTTGTCATCGTTTACAAGCATAAACGCACAGATTGAATAAATACATTTTCTCTGGTATATGAAATACGAAACGGAGAATGTCTGAATTGGTGGAATAAAAGAATTAATAGTACAAATAAGGAAAAATCATATAGTTAAGTAAATATTTCTACACTAATATTTTGCTCAGTCCTCACTTAACCATGCGGTAGGTTTTAGGCAATCAAAATTAATGAATGTATTCCCCGGCTTGCAATTGTCTATCTAACAAATCGGCTCATTATTTTATTGTTCTGCTGAAAAAAAATGACTGCATAACCACTGTATCCTTGATTATTACTATGTACCCAAGAGGAAAAAATGCAATCCAGTTGAGAGAATAAAATAAAATAAATGAAGATACCATTATCACATAATAAGGAGCGATCCAATGAACTATGAACCAACATGCGGGTTTTTTCCACTGAACGTGTGCATAGTGTTTCCTGCCGTTGATTAAAACAAGGTCACGATATATGCTGGTTGTCAGTGATTGAGTTTAGATTAGTTATCACCTTTTGTTCTGTATATAAGGTTATGGCTCTCACTGAAGAAACATTTCATAATAAACAGGCATTTCTTATATCTCTCTGTAAAGATCTATTAAAGTTAAAGCTATATAAAATAACAGTGGCACATGCTGTTCAATTAGGAGAACCTGTACTTATTCTAACATTTTATAATATTTTATGAGTGGAGTCTGAATAGTATATACAACGAAGAAACAGGCTCATGTTGATTATTTAACTCAAACGAGGCCTGGTTCAACCTTCATGCTTATGTGAGTACACAGAATAATCATTATTTCAGCAATGAGAAACCACATATCGTTCATGACGAAAAAAAATTAGTTAATGGTTCACCATAAGGGAAAAAAGAATTCAGGGCAAAGTTATTTTCCCATTTTTTTTTCAATAAGACTCTCACATTGCGAATATTTCGATGAGAGAAATTGAAAGAGTATTTCAGAATGACAAAGTTATTAGTAAAATTTATGGCCTTCTCTGTTCGCTGACCTAGCTCTTTGCTACTTTTATCCCTGAGATAAATTGGGAGGGGGGAAGAAAGAAAAAAAAAACTTATACAACACAAGCACACATATGTAGTATGGAAGAATTGAAACAAAATATCCCCCTGGATAAAGTCAGTATTACTCAAGTAAACTACAGTGAACGATAGAGAGCTTTTAAGTAGACGCCACAAATGTATACACAATGACAGTGTAAAGTTGGAAGTAAAACTCTTTAAAACAGTTAAGGAAACTATTGTATGATAGAGTATCAGCGGCCACTTTACGATACCCGCAGACGGCAACAAGTACCTCCCTCGCTTATAAGCAAAACATCGTAAGTTGGTTCATATTTAATTGGATCGCTAGGTATAAATGTGTTTACCTTTTTTTTAAAGTTTATTTAATTATGTATATGATTAACTTTACTAAATGTCTTGTATTTATTAGCAAAAATATGACATGTCGTTCCTCTTCAATTATATGATTTAAGTTAAGCTCTCGTGATATCTATGATAAAACTATATATTGAATCATTTGTAGCAAAACTTACACACACACGCACAATAGATACACAATATAAGTTCCAATTGTTTCTAAGAGCAAACAAATTAATCAGCATAGAGGTATGTTTATTATGTCAAAATACAATGCAGAGACAAAATATATGTAGTACAAGGGAAAAAAAATTAAACTTCTTTTCATCTAAGTACCCACCTTTACTTTTAAAAATTCAAATGCATTTGGAAAACGTTTAATTGGCGAGAGCTTTATATGAAATAAAAAAGACCCCAAATTTTCCTCCAGCTTTGTAAAAACGATATAAACATTTGGAAAAGAAGAAGGAAGGAATTTAACATGATTTGGCCAACCAGTGGCATATTAAAATTCAATTGAAGTTCTTAAGAGTCCTTGGACAGAGGTAAAACTGCCTATAATCAACGTTATTCGTCTTTGAAATAAATTGCAAGAAGAAAGAAGGAAGAATTCTAAGAAAACGCTGATGACGTTGAAAGAAATTATGTCTAAAGTATGCACTGCAGCGAAGAAAGTCACAAGATTCTTCATGGAAGAGGTTAAAATTTGTGTTATTTGCTCAGTTTGACTCAGAATGAAGTTCACTTAAAATTTCCACAAAAAGCTTGTGTACAAAAAGTATGAACGATAGTTTAACAAAAGTAAATACACAAACGGGTGGGAAATTTGATTTGATGAAATATTATTAGAGAGGAGGAAATAATTATATGATTTTTTATTATTATTTAAGAAAATACTGTTGTAAGCACTAAAACTTTGATCCACAATTCTTTGTATTACGTACTGAACAGAAATGTCGACATTAAGATAGACCGCAGGTGTAAAAAGTATTAATTATATAAATTAATTTTGAGAAGAATTGGATCAAGTATAAATACATAAATTTAAATTGGAGATCCCGAGTGAATACTAACATTGGACTCATAACCATTGTTCGCTTATAGGTGACAAATTTGAGTCACCGCATTTTCCATATTCTTCTCTGAAGTTTCCTCTATAGGATGTACTATTTTAGTACACCCTGTAGATGGAGAAAATAAACATTATTGAATCATAGCTCGTTACTCTTTGAAAACAGAAAGTCAATTAACTAAAAATAACCTCTAGTCTCTCGCCGTTCGAGAGCACACATCTAGAAACAACACAGTCATACACCTCCTATCATTAATTAATTTTTGATAAATCTAGAGCACAAATTTGAGTCACAGCATTTTCAATAATCTTCTCTAAAGTTCCCTCTATAGGATTTACTACTTTAGGACATCTTGTAGACAGAGAAATTAATAAATAATATTGAATCATATTTTGTTATCTTTAAAAACAGAAAGTTAAATAACTGAAAATGACCTCCAGTATCTCGCCGTTCAAGCACACATCTTGCAATATTACAGTCATAAATTTCCCAACTTTAATAAAATTTTTGATAAACCTAGCGCCCAAATGTTTAAGTAGAAATACATCTATAACAAGTGTCTTAGCTGTTGCACATAAATAAGCACGTTCATAAACGTTTTCGTTTAAATTCTTAAAGGCGAACAACGTAAATTGTACTGAGTGTACTCCTAGCCTGCACGAACGCTGCTGTGTTTGAAACAAAAGAAGTAAAAATGAACAAAAGGCATAGAAACTTTATCTCGTTTTCTTTCAACCTCCTACTAACCCTTTTTTCATTCTCCTACTCTCTTTTCTCGTCTATCTCAGAGAGGGTGCGTAACGTTTTAAAGATACAGTCAAATGGAACAGGAAATAATGCTCTGCAGAAAAAAAAAAAAAGACTTGCTGAGAGCTGGGATGGGGTGCACTAATTGAGTTTAATTTTTCGATGAGCGGGACAGCGTTTAATTCGAGGCATGTTGGCTGCCCTATGTCGTACATTTTGTTCTACAATCAATTGCTTTGGTAAAGCAATTAGATCCAATACATTTCTGATTCCATTATTAATTGCTTGCAGTATCAGCTGGAGAGTTTATGGAAAATTTTGCCATGGTGGTATTTCTAAGTAGTGGACAGTTTAATGCATAAAAAAATTCTATACTCAGCAACTAAAGAAGTATGTAAAGCTTTGTGCCTTGAAAGTAATTACTGTTCTAATCAATTTTGTACGCATATTGCTATGTTTTGTAATACAAGATTCAACATGCCAAATCGTGTTTTAGCTTCGGAAACATAATGGAAGTAAAACACTGTGAATGTGGACATAAAAAGTAATCTTATAATACGGGAGAAGAATGTTTTACACTTCCAACATGATTTATTGAACAATGATAATTGTTTAATAAATCATGAACCTGAAAACAGCGAAATAACAATTTCCCAAAATATTGCCCCAATAAAATACATTACATTTAATAAAAGATGTTATACAGCAATGCATACGCACAAGCCTTTAATAAAACCTTCCTGATAAACAAGAGAGAAAAATGATCCCAAAATTACGAGTAAATTTTATTAATGACTCTCTACAAATCAAAGTTCCCTACTATTTAAGAACATTATAAATTCAACTTTACCCCATTGTAACTACGTGCATTTTACGTATTAAAATAAAACTTTAAGATATATGACACCTATGTCACTGATTTTACCCTTCGGGGAAGCCTCCGGACCTAACATATTTGAAGAGAAGACGAAAACATGTATAACTCATATAGTTCCGAAGAAGACTCTTCGTGTGAAAGGAAGGTTACAGTTTACCTGCCTGTCAGAATGGTAGACCTTTAGATAGACGCACCAATAATTAGCTGAAGAACCATTCAGACGTGGCCAGGCGAAAAGGATTAGAAATGGGAGTGTAGAAGTAATCAGATAAGAAAGAAATTCGTGCAAAAACGGCAAAATATGATGTATAAATGCACTGAATTTTGATATTTTGCAAATATTATCATTTCCTAAGACTTTAAAGAACAGTTTAATACTAAAGAGTGATTGAACGGTTGCATTAGCAGTTTCAAAACACTAAAGAATGTTAGGACTAAACTAGAGAAGTCACTGAGGTTGGTATTGACAGTTGTATTTTATTATATCCCAGAATAGACAGCAGAAGAATATGGTACGTTGTCTGAAGTTTAATGAGATCAGAGTATTGCTATGAGGGAAGCGCATTCCCAGTGCAAATGTATATTCCCATTGCTGTAATACATACATCAATTAAAGAATACATTGTCATTAATTCTGTATATTTACTTTTTTGGCAGTTTTAGACGCAATTTATTAAATTAACAATTACCTACGTTTTGCAATCCCCCTGAAAGTAATAAATAGTAAGCACGAATTTACAACTAAGAAAACAAAGTATAGAATTTAGCCACACATTATTGCTTTAGTTTGCATTATGTTAATATGCGAATACATTTACTCTGCACTGCGTTGCCCGGTCTATTTCCCTCGCCACAATTATCTCTAAGAATGAGAACCCTAATGAAGAATTTCCCGTGTAAATTGACACATCCATTGCTTATGATAGATAAAATTTCTTAATTAAGATGTAATTATTATGGAATCCTTTTGCGCCTGTTAACAGTAATGTGCACTTAAAGAAAAATGGTATGCTGTTTTTCAGAGCTTAGTTTTTAATATTAGCTTGTTTCAGATTATATCAAACGAGCTCTAATTTTTTACTTCATGACATAAAGCACATGATTCAAATGCGGTGTTTTAATCCTCTTTTTCTAACATCCATGATTTGGATTTTTATTCCCGTTTCGTTTTTACATATCCTTCCAGAGTCTTCTTGTATTTCACTCTCTTTTTCAACTATATTTCAGGCTTTGAACACGAGTCAATCCTGCGTTCTTAACAAGCGATTCGTCCAGTTCCTTTTAATTTGCTAATCGTGTTGTTCAATGATTTAATTTTAAACCCCACTTACTTAATCTAATGTTCTTCACACTTTAATGCTTATGCTTTATCTGATTTCTTCCGATTAAGTACAGTTAAAAGCTCTTTGTAGAAATTCACATTTTTTGTTCCATATAGTAATGTGAATAATGCAGTTTTGCATTTTATAACGTTATTTTTAAAATTTCTTTTATATTTCACTTATCTCTTGATATTTTTTACGTTTTCTTAGTAAATAAAACTCATTGTTATTAATACTTAAAGACTAGATATTTAAAATTTGACAAGTTTAAAATTTTCCAATAGAATTTCCATCTCCCTGAGAGCCTCGCTTTAAAAACAATTATCTTATTTTGGTTAATATTTTTAAAATTCTTTACTACACAACATTCTTTTAAACGAGAAGCGGTTTTTATAATTGTTCTTAGTGTAATATTTCCTAATATTTTAAATTTCTACTAAAATATTATATTTATTTAAAATAAAGTCTTTAAAATAATATTAAAATGAATGAACCACCGCTTGCACCCTTATATTCATTAGGAAATTTCTGGTTCTAGTTAAAAAGCAGCAGAAAGTGCATTTATTCCAGTGGAACCATTGCAATATACTTTCAACAGGCCCACGGCTCTAATATATCTTACTTGCTTTTATAAATCACTAGGTCTGTTTGATTTTACAATCTATCAGCTTAAATATTAGATATTCCATACTAAAATATAATATAAATACATAATTATTTAACAATTCACTAAATTAAGTAAATTAATATTAAAATTAACAACAGTAGAAATGTCACATACACACAGCTGGATTCAATTAATTTCCTCCCACCTTCACCCCAATATCTGCCTTTTCAGACCTGATCTGTCTCCGTTTCATCAGAAATTCTTCCAGTCTCTCTTCTTCTTTCTTGTCTATCAGCAGAGCTCAAGTCCCCCTTTCCTGCCCGATCCGGTAAAGAGCCACTTAACCCTTATTTTTTTTCTATCAATCATGACATGTATTCAAGTTTCCTCATCAAAGATGAGGCATATTCTCAATAACTGTATTTCGTTCTTTGTTAAAACATTTTATAACAAGTACATTGCCCAATACAAATTTCATTAATCTGCTCTATTTTTAATTTGGAATTTATTTTGCATATTTAGGCACACGTTTCTATAATTTTCATAGTTATTTTGGTCTTCGTCTTTAAAAATATTATAGAGGATGCAAATACTATGTACTTTTAAATATTTATTGATTAAACTGCAGTACTTATAATTTTCACTGTGACTTCTATGTTTATCTCTTCTAATGCTGATATTTCCTTATTTTTGGAACCTCCTGTACCATATTTAGTATTAAGAATATTAAAAATTATTATATTTGAAAAGTGTAGACTACATTCCCAATAAAGAAGTGCTAGACAGCTGTAAACTTTGTGAACAGCAGAAGTAGTTTTACAGTTTTAATAGTTTCTAAGATCATTAGTGGCATTTACAGAATATTAGTTACAGTAGTCATACACGAAATTGTTTAACGTACTAAAAAGGATATACTGGTTATATGCTCCAGACTATTCGGCCTCACTTCCAGCTACCTATTGTTAGAAATACATCTCTAATATAGGCTCCTGTCTCTCTAGGCTGAAACAATTTTTGATTGTGAACTGTCAGTACAGCAGGTCGATCCAGTTGTGCATTTCGAACTATTTTCACTTATATGTAGTAAATTGGTACCACATTTTCTTTTCTAGTTCGTACTGATTTTATTTTCATTTATATTTAGGTATCCATAAGGAATATTTATGTATCTTTCTTCCTTCACCCTCGCAGTGAACATATATATGAAAGCAATTGCAAGTAATTCATTGCACCATAAGCTGGAGTTCGCTACGACGCTGTGACTAGAAAGACGACCAAGTGTTGGAGGCAACATCAAGAATACTTGCAAAATAGTAAGGCATGAATGCCTTTCCCAGATAACTCAATGAGAGCTTCAAAGCTATTTCTGTTCCACAATGTGCATCTCATTGAAAATTTAGTATTCTGTTACCTTAAATCCATAACTTGCCTCTCTAAGGGAATGTTGTGGAAGATGACGGGTATCAGTACTTAGAGAATTTAAATACAAATAATTAGGACTAATTTAGGAATGTATACTGTACACTAAAAATAGATACACAGAGAATATTTGAGTTAGTAAAAAGTGATGAGGTCTAACCACAGTTGGTAGTGTGAAACAGGGTTCATAAGCAAGAGAGAATATGAAAGAGAGGTAATAAACGCTGATTGTGAGAGTAATGAAAGAATAAAAAATCAGGACCGAACTTCGCATTTGTCAATCCATACAACATATATCGTAATCACCCGTCCTTCAAGAGCAAAACCGAACACAGTATGAAAAATGGCAGGAAAAAATTCCCTTCGATGACCCTTCCCTGTTGCCTGTTCTTTACTACAGTGAACAACATGAAGAACCCATGATAGCATGGTCATTCCCCCGAAAAAAAAAAAACTGCCCTCAAGAAATGTATAACAGAAAGTGTACAATAGATATGGGTTCGGAAATATTTGTACATCTTATATGCAGTACATTAACAAATGTGATTTAGTACTTTTTAGTTTCTGATTCAATATTATAACGATATAAAACTGGAGAACAAGTTTACATAAGCACAACATGGCCTTCATCCAACTTCCAGAAACTGTTTGCTATGTAAATTCCATTCTCTCTAAAGTACTGGCATCTGGAAGACATTACAATTATTTGTTTTAGAATACATAGCTGGTGTAGGAGCTAGGTATCAGAAAAAAACAAAATACGCATGCGCATGGCCCTTCAGAGACGGGAGAAGCAACTCCTAGTGTGGACTACATGTGACCGGCATGTAAATCAGTACTTTCCTGCCCTCTGCGAAAGCGTTTGAGCCAGTTGTAAATACATTTTGTGCTCATCACTTCCCTTCCTTGCATCAACCTTTTATGCGTCTTCGTCGCAGATTTTGTTTTGCTTTGTTTTTGTTTGTTTTGTTTTTTGTATTTTGCCAATTTGTAGCAGAACTTCATGTCATGTTGCTTCTTTACGCTGCAACTGTGCCTATCACACTGAGTGCGGTTTTTTTTTCTTATAAATTTATTCTATGGTGATCCTATTTATTTATTAGTGGGGTAAGTGGTGCCTGGTACCGCTTATCGCAACCAGGAGTTAGTAGGTGACTGTAGCACAAGTTATAGGGGACAGAGGAAATAACATGACACAAAAGCCCTGATGTGTGATCCTGCATATTGCGATTGGTCATCTAATGGTGTGTTATAAGGGAAGTTTTTTTATGGTGCCACTTGCATGTTTCTGCTCTTCTACGATGTTTAGTAAGGGTAGAAATCGTCCAATTGGTATGGTCGTTTGAGTAGTGACTTCGAGGCTGTTAGTCACTTAAGTTCGACTAACTTTCCCGTGTTGGTATCTGCAGATCGTTCTCAATGGAGCTGTTTATTCTAGGAGTGAATCTGTAGTCCTTTTGTAGTGTTCCTCCATCGCGTGTCGTATTTGTTCAGAATGTTGGTGAATATTGTATGTTGCTCTGTATAGGCCTTTTTACAAGGCATTAAGGCGCTCGGAGACATTGCACAATTTCACGTCGATGAATTCCTCTTGGGGTGTATTGCTGGCTGTAATGTATTGGCGATGCGTTGAGGCAGTTCTCTACTAAGTTTCAATGGTGCTTCTATTTCTTGTAGTTTCATACAGTTCCTTGTTCAACCGGTATGTAAGAAGAAGAGTTGTTTTGTCTTCAGTGGTGCGTACAGTTGGTGTGGATCTCTCTACGTTCCACGGGGTGAGTGGGCAAGTTGTTTGTCCCGTGAAATGATCAGTTTCGATCACACGTTGCGCCGTAGCGGTCGTTGGGACAAATTGTGGTGGGTGTAGTTTGTAGTGAGGTTGTTAGAATCGCAGTAGTGACAGCGAGGTGACTGTGTGTAGGATTCGGCGAGGTGGCCAAAGCCGCAGCAACTGCAACAAGGGGTTGTTCGTTGCTTTCGACTTGGTTACACTTCATAATGCTGCCCTGCAATCCATATACCTTTCGATCTGCACAATTCGCCTCCTCCAAAAAGATAACGCGAGCCAGTGGTGATGGATCTTGCACTGATTTAATTTGTGATGTTCTGGCTGTGGAGGCCCAAGACAACTGGACTTTGTAGAGAAGGTAGCGCTCGGTTTACTGTCTGGAGACACCGGTAATTACTGCATTGAAGAGGTTTTCTGTGTAGTCTGGATCAGCGTTGAGTGCTGGTCGATGAGGAGGTTGGTGATTGATTGGGGAAGCTGTGGTTGTCAAGTTCATCCGGGGAAACTGAGCAAGAGCAACGGACAGGTGACGGCGAGTTCCCGGTGAGGTTGATAGAGACGGCTTTAGTAGCTACCGTCTTCCTTGGTTCGTATGACTTTGGTGTGTGCTGCAGAGTTGGCTTTTCCTCGAGCCATGAAGTTTCTTGAAGGTTTTACTCTCACTGCGACTCTCCGTCGAATGACCCGGCTACGTTCTACTGGCCACAGCGAGTTTGCACTGCCGGTCACATGTAGTCCATGCTAGATGTCGCTTCTACCATATTTCTGAAGAATCATGCACATGCGCCATGTTGCCGTTCAGATATGACAGCTTTCACCGAACTTATTAGACACACCACGTAGATATGATAATAGAAAATATACATGTCTACTATTCTTTGACTTTAAAATGATGTTACAAAAACGTATTACAAATAAACTATTAACTAATACCAATGAAATGGTACTAGATACGCTATATAAGTTATCCAGCAAACCTGAATTTTAGTTTCAATTTGTATCCTAAAAGAAATAAAGAAGTTCCATTTAATTGGCCAAATAAATAGCATAAAGAAATGAAGTTTTTACCATGAAGATGGTTTTATTGCAAAACAACCTAAATTTATAGTTTTATATTATTAATAAAGTTGAATTAACATTCATTTGGATAGTCAAACTCATGATGGACATAAAATTTTCTATCTGTTTTCATGAAATAATGGTTTGTCGTAAATTCAAATTATATGGCATACACTTATGTGTGTATATGTGTACTTTTTATGTTAACAAGGTCATCATCCATTTAAAAACATGTCATATGTTCGAATGCAATCCAAAAGATGCATGTCGTCTGAAATTGCTACACATACTCTTATAGGATTCTTCAGGTCTTGGAAATATGTTAACTTTGTATACACGTGACTTGAAAATTCCAAGCATAAAGGTCTAATGGAGTTAAATCCGGTGAACTTTGCCTATCAATCTGCTGAGAAATCGCATGTTTAGATGTTCTCTCACATCCAAAGTAAAAGGAGGGAGTTCTCCTCTTAAAGAAAACGGTGACCACATTGCAATCCGAAATTTTCGGGGAAAAAAAAAACTCCTGTTGCACCTCTGCAAATGTCAATTTGTGCAATCGATCACTGACAAAAGCCACTTTTTCCTCGACAAATAGCATTCTATAGTGTTGGTATGAAATAAAAAATAAAAATAAATATCAATGTTTTCAGAGCTTTATGATTTTATGACATAGTTTTTGAAATAAAATAATATAAAATTATATACGTGCGTAGTTAGCATAGTACGCAAAAATTCCATCAAGACCAAACATGAAAATGAATTGAAACTTAATATCTTCTCCATTTACGCTGAGTTGAGTCATTAAAGGCCAGCATATATGGTGTTTGCAGGGTCATCATTTTGCATATCTGGACAAGCCGAGTGAATGCATTGAAGATCTGACACTGATTTAAAATATTTAGCCCACGCACGGATTGTATGAAAAATTATATTTAATATTAATTAACTATGAAGCTTGTACCGTAAGTGCTTGAAAATTTCGAGTCGTCTCTAGGAATTAAAATAAATATAACATGACGTTCGAGGTCCCCAGGGTTTATAGATTCAGATGCAGGAAATTCACTGTTGTGGCCGAAGAGAGTACGGCAGCTCAGATGTAATAATATCGAAACGATAAAAGCAGGGATCTCGTCCCGCCGTGATCTCTCGTTTTTATTTCAATATCTTTATTTAACACAAAACTTTGGTAAAAAATCATTTGAAGATATGTAGCCTCCAGGATGGAGTCTGGTGTCTCATAGACCAACAGACGATAAATCAGTATTTGAACTTACTCTGCAAGAGAAGGTTTAATTCTTACAAAGACATTTTCCCTTTAATATATAACATTCCCTATTTTTTATTATTTCGTGTGTTAAATTGGTCTAGTTCGTATTCTGAAGGCATAATTTATTCTAGGCTTTGCATAAAGAATTGTTTTTATTGTCATTAAAAGTTTCTGAGTTACTACTGTCTAAACTAAGGCGACTCATGAATGTAAAAGTGTAAAATAACCGTAGACGTAAAATATTAAATTATAATGTAATGAATAATTATCCAGGCATTATTTTTTCAAAACAAGAGATAATGGCATTTATGTGAAAAGTTCAAAATTCTCGTACTGTAAGAAGTTGAGAGGAAGGTATTTTTAATTTTATAAAATGACGGCAGTTTTAGTGAAAACTGAAACCTTAGCAGGAGAATTATTTATGGAGGGTGGCTCCTATAAAAATGTTAACCATCTAATATCTCCAATAAAACTAACTGGATTTTTCTAAACCTATTGAAGGAAGTGACCTTTGTGATATCTTTATGAAAAATCAGTGCAACTGGAAAAATTGTATAAATTGTAAATATTCTAATCAAGAAACTTTTGTTTAAAATGTTTAATCTAAAACGAAATCTAGAGAAGTTTAAGAGTTTTGAAATAATACTATACAGTTTAATTACAGTTTGTGAATCAAAGAAAAAAAACATTGGAACGAAAGGACAAAAATAATGTTAGCTATAGTTCCAAATCTTAAATATAACTTAGAAAATTGTATGGTTTAGCTCTGACAGATTCAAAAACATGGAACGATTTGAAATAGAGGGAAACATGATATTAATGCCACTTAGTCAACTATGAATTATTTGAACTCCTGGAAAAATTTACCTCTCAATGTACGAGAATAAATATAGTACTAACAAGATGGTGCATTGCCACATTTTAAAGACAAATGCGATTGGATTGGGCGAGCTGATCCTTTTTAATGGTCAACCCGGTTACTTGACATGAAGTCTTTAGATGACTACTAATGGGAATACAAAAACAAAAAATGGATATAGCACCAACAACCAAAGAGAGTATGAAAGAATGCATACGTAAATATTGTTGCAATTGTACTCTCTGTATGTTCGCAAATGTTAAAGAAAGTCTTTGAAAAAGTTATGAAGTATTTATATTTAGCTTGTAACACAGTATATGGGTCAATCTGTATGCCTGCGCTTAGGCAAACGAGCACACAATAATACCAACATATTAAGACTCGATCCCAAGTCACAACCTGTTAACAATCATGACCATGCCCACACCACAAAGAAAAATTAAAGTTTCTGACTTGGGATTCTTAAGACCGCTGTCAGACTATTAACTTTGTTTACAAAAAAATGATATGTATTAGAAATTAAGTATGCATATTTACCACATTAGATGACAGATACACAGAAGAAGAAAATTACACATACAGGTCTTTAATGATTATTATAAACCAACAGACAAGTCATGAACCAAATAGACGCCTCCTGAAGAGAGATTAAATTTACTATAATGAGATAGTTTAACCTTTACTCCCACTGAGGTCAATTAGCCAAGTTCTCTCACGCTTTGCTCTGCCATTTTTTCATATCTTCTGATGTATAACCTCAAACAAACTCTAGACAGATACTGACAAACGAAAATACGCTTTGCATGTAGACGGCACATGCGCACAAGGAAATGTATTTGCCTTCAAGCAGTGGTGTAGCTTTCTCTGATGAACAAAATGCTTTCTACCTCATCGTGTTGCGTCCAGGTTTTGCTCTTTGCTCGACAGGTGTGCCAGCCTTAGGCTTCTATGTGTATTTACTCTGCAAACTCCATCTCAGTTCTGTGATGAAGTAGAACCATAGCTGCTGCTTATGAAATATCTGCCAGAGGGCCATGCGGTGTAATGCTGAAGGATTTTAAGACCAAACCGCATATGCTGTACCAATTACATTTAGGATTACCATTTGTGCTTTCAAAGTTCAGCTAGATACTTCTCTCTTTTAACTATGTGAACTATTAATTGTCTACTGTTTTAAATAACTGGAAACTTTTAAGAAAGCGATCTTCGTATGAGTAACAATTTTCACCCGCGTTTGGCAATAAACAAACTAATTCCGATACTAAACATTCTACATCGCCTTCGGCTTTCAAGATTTAGGTAAGTACATCTTTGTGCAAATTAATATGAAGAAGGAATAAAAATGCTTTGTTTCTTGCTTCCGTATGTGCTATCGTGTATTTTTTGTCTTAACAGTTTCCCTCCAAATAAGTTCCAACAATTACGTTTAAACTTATTGGCAGAGAGAACATTTCTTTCCCATGACAAAGAAAATGATCGGCTATTGTAACGCTGCATAATACTTCATTTAGATACATAAAGAGAGATCGATTTAACTGTAGCTAGTCTTGGATTGCATTTTTATGGACAGAGGAAAATATTTCGGTACTTCAGAGTTACTCAACGTCTTTTATGCCTATGTCTCCGGTGGGAGGAAGGGATGAGGTGAGAGGGGCACTGTACGATAGGAATCCACAAGGAGTGAAATCTGATATTAAGATATACAATCCAAAAGTGCAATGTAGGCTTTCAGATTCTGGACGAAAATCAAGACGACCTTAAGAGAGAAATTCCTGATAAAGCAAATGAAGAAGTAACTTTAAAAGGCGACGAAAAATCTTCCAAAAGTTCCTTTACCAGGCTGAAGATGATGGTTCTTTGGTGATATGTGAAGAAAAGAACAATAATAAATATTTTATAATAATAAAAAAATTCTGGTCTGCAGATTTTTTTTCCCCAGCAGGATCGTGCCGGTTTTAATGATCCCAAGATGAGTAATTCATGGAACATCTTGGGATTCAACAAATGGCCAGAAAACTTCCCTGACATGAAGTACGTATAGACTGAAGAAGAATTGGAACAGAGTAGGAGCTTAAAAGAAAGCAATATGAGGAAAATAAATGGAAAAGAACAGAAAGAGAACCCTCTGATGTGAAAGAATTACCTGAAGTAGTGGCTCAACATCTGTTTTCTGGAATAATCGAAGACACGGCTTAGCAAGAATCATAGATGTCGCACAGGGGTTACTTTAATTATGTTATTCTTTTATTTAGTATCGTTCCAGGAATTGAAATAAGAATAATTATGTTTAATTGAAAATTAAGTAAAGGAACTTACTGTAACACAAATTGTATTTGTGACGGTTACCCTATAATGACCAGGGCCAAATAAGTGAATACCTCTTATATTTCAAGCATGTATAGGCTCATACAACTCGATTGTATCTAACATTAATGCTCTGTATGTTGTTATTGTAGTGTATAGTCAGGTGAAAAAACTGACACTGTCAAAAAACCCTCTATTAGATAAAAGAGGAAATACTAACTTAAAAATCAATGCTTAGGAAGACAAGAAAACAATGCATTTATTCATTAAATATATTAAAAATGTAGTCCAATTTATTCATAGTTTCAATATACCAGATATATTTTTATACTTCATACATATATTTGCTTATTCTTCGCTGGTAAGCATTTTTAATTTTTATTCTTCATGTAATAATATGGCATCCGTTATATTGTTTTTTATGAGCACCCATTATCCCCTTATCTTTTTAAAGTGCTTTTTATTTTACCTTTTCTACTCTTCTAATATCTCGCTTGTTGCTGCTTTTAAAGATGAACAAAAGCTACTTATGCCTGAAAGAGCGTGCAGTAGCTTGAATCATGCAATATTATTATTTTCTTATATAGTTGTCAAGCTCTCCATCATATTCGTTTTATGCATTAATTTCAACATGATGGAATAAACAATAATCGTGTCTGTGATCAAAGAAACTTTATCTGAAAGAATTTAATAATTTATTTTAATGTATTTAATTTTATTAACAGGGAATAAAGGTGTTTTCTGCGTTTCAAAGCACTATATGCGGTTGTCACTGTTTTGTGACAGGATATGAATTTCATTAACTTGTTCATGCACTTACAAAATACATTCACACGTTATTTTGTTACTGAGTCTAAAAGGAATCGATCTCACTGTTCAGATTGTGTTCCCAACTATACCCACCGTTGTTTCAGCAGTGCAAGAGTGCCGATGTCGTTAAGGCGCGGATTCATGAGCGGGAGGTCTGGGTTTCGAATCCACCAGAACCGTCCTCCCTGACTGAGATTTTTTTCAGGTTTTCCTCAGTCCTCATTTTCCTCATGTTCCTGTTGGTCGTACTGGAAAAAGTGTCTTGCTTAGCAACCTTAGCGGAAGTTAGCGCGTGGTACCCATTATTGCAGCTGCAGCAAAATGTTAATTGTAGTCGTGCGCTCATTGTCTCATATTCTAAGATAGAGGTAGCTATCTTATTCGTTCGATGATTTTTTAGAATTATAAATGCTACCCGAATAAAAAGAATGCCTAGAAAAATTATAGAGCTTTTGCAGACTCTGCTCCATTACACAAAAATTTGCATAGTTTAGATTAGTAATTACAGCCTTGAAAGACGAGGAGTATGAGAAGTCTAGCTCAGATGCCATAGATGAACACATCGCTCGTGTAGAAGCCATAATGAAGAAACAAACTTATACAGAGAATATAGACATCTCTACGTTCATTCGCCTTAGGTGTCAGAAAGCTTGCATAAACATTTTTGGTGTAAGAAAGCTTAGCTGTCGTTGGGTACCGCACAAACCAATCAGGAATAGAACAAAAGGTGGTAAGAATGGAATGCTGCCAAGAAACAGTTTGTTGTTTTGACAATGGCATCTCCCAACATGAACACGATATATTTATTGGTGACGAAAGCTGAATTTACCAATATGATCCGGAATGAAAGAGGCAGTTGGCAATCCGGGTCTGCTCAAATGAAGGTTAAGTGTACGCTGGAAAATGGTTGCCATTTACTGCCAATTAATGTCCCACAGTTTGTCTCTTCAGGGTCTTCAGGACATCAACAGAAAGAAGATCAAATTCTGGTTTCAAAAATTGTTTCTTCATCGCGATAATGCTTCTGTACACACCTGTTGAGAACAATCACGTTTCTGCCAAAATTATGAGTGACTCTGGTAAACTACCCATCACCGATCCATATTTGGTTCCTGTAACTTTTTCATCAATATGGGAGTTCAAAAGAAGCTGCTGCATTTAAGAAGAGGTTGGCACCATCTCTAAAAAAAAAAAAAACATAGCCAGACTGTTTCCATTAATGGCTCCGTAGAATAAACTTTGTGTTAACAGTTGGGGAGAATACTTAAGAAATATAAATGGCCTTCTTAGATTCCAGTAATTTAATAGCGATCCTCCTGTGATGCTGGGAAAGATAATCTTTGTCTTCTATTTAAATTATTCGTTTTTTTTTTCTTTCTACGTTAACATTAATTTCAGACAAAAAAATAAAAAGATTTCGTGTGAAATTAGAACTAATTTTCAGTCTAACTTATGAAACATCTGACTGCAATTAAATAACCGTAAATGAGATTGTTTACAGGAAGTATTTACCAGATATGTATTAATATTATACTTTTTAGAAAATAAGTGAAGCTGTTAATGCAAAACTCGCTTTAACTAAACTTTTAAAAAGACGATAAAGGTATAGAAAGCAATACTTTTGTCTTCTATTTATATGATTGTTTTTTTTCTACGTTAACATTAATTTAAGACATAAAAAAAAAAGATTTCGTGTGAAATTAGTACTAATGTTTCAGTCTAGCTTATGAAACATCTGACTGCAATTAAATAACCGTAAATCAGATTGTTTACAGGAAGTATTTACCAGATATGTATTAATATTATACTTTTTAAAAAATAAGTGAAGCTTTTAATGTAAAACTCGCTTTAACTAAACTTTTAAAAAGACGATAAAGGTATAGAAAGCAATACTTTTTACAAATGTGCTTGGTTTCAACAACACTTACCTCATTCTGCTTCCAGAGAGCCAGGAAATATACTATCAAATACAAACCTTCTCAGATTCATTAACATGCTCCGTGCCAAACTCCCCTGATACACAGAATAATTTTTCCCCAGTATTTACTATATACTGTCATTAGGAAATACTTGAAATACAATTATCCAATGTTAATAAATATGGAGAATTTAATTTTCCAAAGATTTATTGTGGTAATCCTGCATGGAAATAACTTATCAATAATGTAATGTACAGACGTGTGATAATGGAGTTTTCTGATGTTCGGCATTTGGTTGAAATGGACAGAACAAGGGAAAAATCGTCACATGAATCTAATAATAATAATAATAATAACAACAATAATATATTATTATTATTATTATAAATGTCATTACAAATCCTATTTATATTGTCGCGAACCTATAGGAGCAACTCATTTCTCAAACGTATTAAATTCTTACTCATAACGTGATCAAATATGGCGGCAAGCTAAGTTTAAATCCACATTAATCTCCTGCATCTTCATACAAAGCAACTCAAAGGAAAAACCATAAAGGAATAAAAATACACATGGACCAGATTAGATAAGATTTGCAAACAATTTAATTATTTAAAACTCATAAATTACATAATAATTGTAACTTTTACATCCTTCAACCGTTTTCTAAGGTAACCCGTAACATGTATCATAGGTAACAGACAGAGTACCCACGCTACATGCCTCTTCTTGCGCATGCGTCTTATCCCTCCTCCAACTCTCAGATACTGCTAACACGTTATTAAAGTCTAAGTGTCACAATATTATTAATAATATTGTCACTAGTATCATTATTGCTGCTATCTTATCAATAACCAATACAAAACGAAGAGAAAAATTGGAAAGGTTAACTCTCTTCCCATAGAGCAAATGCTGAAAATATCGTGCTCCCTCAAATAAATAAGCTTTGTACTGAGTAAACCATTCCGAATGACATTATTAATTCCACCACTTTAATGTTACTGGTTTCGTTTCACACGTTTTTCTTGAGTTGTGTGAGGATTTGTTTTGTACACTTTTTCCACCAGGCTGCTGCACAAATAAAAATCACAGGCTGTTTGCTGTATAAGCAGTGGTTGAAACCACCTATATGATTTCTTTTCTTCCGTCAGCTGATTAAAAAACGGGATTAGAATGTAATTTATATATCTTTCTCTATTTACTGTATGCTCATAAAAATCGTACCAATTATGTCTTTTGCGCTAATCGCACACCGACCTCAATTTTCTTATTATAAAGAGAGATTTCTTGTATACAATTTTGGATTTTGGATTTTCAGAACAACAACGAATTGTAAGTGCTCAAGCAACCATTTTGGTGGAACTTCGCCGCGTCTGAAGGGAACAAAAGCTGTGAGTTGATTCACCCTTCAGTTATTGATGAAAGAAACCACTTACAATATCGCACACATGCTACGGGACCACTTTGCCATAGGGAAACCCCAACTTGTTGCGTTTTATCCGTAGTGATTTTGTCAGCAAACATTCAAGATTTGCGCCAATTTCGTCTAATTTGTCCTCCGTTAAAAATGTATGTCTTCGAGTGTGTATCTTGTTTTCGACTGAACCAGTAGTACAAAATTTATTATCAAGATCTTGAACTGCAGTTCTGGAAGGAGGTAATTTCCCAGCGAACTTTTGAATTAATTCCTCACGAGCGCTTATACATACAAAATAGGCTGCTCTATTCCATCTTCGCGAACGAAATTTAGACTGGTGACTGCCCAGAAGTCCAATAAGAGGCAGGCAAGCGATGAGTGGGGAGGAGCGCCGGCGTTGGCCAAGATGCAAAATCCCGAGTGAGCGATCAGGACATATTTTAGAAGCCCGGTAGGTGCATAAGTCACGGTGAAAAGTTAAAAACATGTAGACAATTTCTAAAATTGTATAGTATTAACTGGGAGAAAAACTAAATATTGCATCTTACAAATACAAACTTTCTATTTAAAATATTTACAATTAAGAAAGACGATTAACTCGCAATGTAAAATTAAGATGCTATACAGTGCACATTTACTTTATTTGTAATTGTAACAATATTAAAATAATTCAACAATGTTTAAAGAAATGAAATTTATAAATAATGTACTTTTAAACAAAAATAATACTTGTACTAAGAAATTATTAAAATATATAACAAAAAGTGTAATGTTTCCACCAAAATCTGTCTATCCACAGATGATGTGTATAAAACTATCCTAATCCAAAATAAATTTATGATTCCACACGAAAATAATAAAATGAAAAATAAAATTTCAATTTTGTATTGCTTGCATTTTTTCTCAATGATTCACCGTCCTATTTTTAGTTTTGAGATGAATCATTTCATCTGCATAAAGCGAGTTTTGTATTTGATAGGCGCATTCGTGCACAGAGGGAGATTTGTTAAAATTATTCTGGTGAAAATGAACTGACCGACCGCTCGTGTATCTATGAAGGGTTTATGGTCTATGATATCAAATTCAAACAGTTTTAACTTGTGAAAATGTATGTGCCTCCACCAGCGATATGTTCTATGTGGTGGCCTGGAGCATGAGCTATCGCTGCGCATTTTAGCTGCTTGGTGAAAAGTACAGTGATGTTCTATTTATTCCACTCCTCCTGGCAGACGTTCCAGAGGCCGTTTACAATGCCCGGTCTTTTGCTAATCCAAATGCACAAAAAGCCATTGGCTATGCGTCTGATGAATTAACAGAGATGTCGCTGTAAGGGATGGAATGTATTTTCGCGTCTCTCTATCCATATTCTCCAAAAATGGCAAATTGAAGCAGACATATGACATGAAGTCTTATCATGATGCAGCCAGACAGGTTTTTAAGGTTCAAATGCCGGTTATAATAATAGTAATATAATATAATAAATTTTATTTTGTTTATTTAAAAAATCTCTTTAACATCTATGTTCATTAGCGTTACATTCAAATCAGGACGTGAAGCGACCGATAAATTTTGCTTAGAAGTCACTTCTTTCCGGCTTCAGGATCTTTTACGTGCCGTAAATCTACGAAACAGGAGCTACAGCTTTACTTATTTCCATAGGAAGCTATACTTCGAACTTTTACTCCTTAAAAACCCATTGACTCTGACTGGGTCTACGAAGCAAATATGGTTACCAAAAGACCACTAGGGCTGACTAAAATCTCGGTTAATGATGTTCATAGTCCCAAATTTAATCTAATGGCTCTCTGCGTTTATGAATTCGAACCCAAGGGATTTAACCTTCTAAATTATCTCAGGAGTGCAGCTGTTAACTGATCATGGATTTGCCTGTTTCTTGCCCTCTGGGATAAGTTTCACTCTAGTCTTCATTTTGTTTTGTTAGACATACTTGTGAAGTTTTCTTGGAGATAGTGGAATCATGGGTATTAACATTGATTGTTAATTTTGGAATAAAAGCATTTTGCATCGGAAAGTGTCTAATATATTCTTCCTAAATGTTTCGTCATATCAAGCGACATGCACAAAAGTACACCGAGCAAGCGGTGTACTTTTTCAGCGCTCACACTGCTGAAATTAAATTCACTTTCATAGGTTTAAGTGCAGTGCTGTCAACTTCTAAAACTTCTACAAAATATAATAAACAACCCTAAGGATTCCTAAGCAAATTATGGTTTGAGTCAATTGACTGTATTGCTTAGAATCAATGAAGAGCTTTAATTTAGCTCTTATATATATATATATATATATATATATATATATATATAACTTTCCTTCGGAATTTTTAAATGATAGTAGTCCCATTATAGCAAAACTAATTTTACTCTTAATAAGAAAAATATTTTAGTTTCCTGAATATAACCCACTTGAGAAATGTGTATATAACCAACATAATTGTTATTTGGGAATATAAATGTTTCAAAACTGGGCTCTACTATAAAAATTAAGCAAACGATTTTTAACTAAAGACCACTGAGTGCAAATAATGCTCTACTAATAAACTGACAGCAGCATGTATTATCAGAATATTGACTCGAAACGTAATAATGGTTAGCAATTTATTTCAGGAATTTAATTATATCCGCCAGCAATAAATATATTTTCAATACCCAGCTATTATGCATTAATTTTCGAAAGCTATAAAGAGGTTAATGGAGGCCATTTTACTGACGCATATAATAGATAGACTATTCCTGATTATAAATACACACAAAGGATCAGCAAGCCACATTTATGCTGCTGTAAGTGTTGTCCAAATGAGCAATATAAGCTAAAATCTGCTAGCGTTAGTTCAACTGCAAAATAAAATATGAGAAGAAAGTCAACATTTTGGAAGCAGAGTGGAACATATGAATTAAAAAAACAAAACAAATGCACTAATACCTGTTTTGCACCAAAAAACCCACAGAGAGTGGTCAATATATCTCTGTAAGCAGATGGCTCAAAGGAAAATAAGATGCAGTTGCAAAGATCCAATAATATAAACGCCGTTAGTATTTACAAGAATAGAAAACACTGTGTTAATTTTAAACAAATTTTTAATTTTATATATGTGAAATATTTTTTTCAACATTTATAAAATCAAAGACTTTTAGTGTTGATCACAGTTCAACCTTTTAATCGACCCCAGCTATTTCCCCTTCCTGAATCTATACGCGAGAAGTTGACAGTTATAGAGATGGATTTCCTGCGCAGGCCAGCGAGAATTCTAGGTGGGGTAAAGTTAAAATAATAGGATAAGAGAAATAATGAAAATAGGTGAAGGTTTATTATTGAATATGTTAAGAGGAAACAGCTGATATAGTGTGGGCACGTTGAACTTATGGAGGTAGAAAGAATACTTAAATTCACAAAGTATTTTAATCGATCTGGAAGGAGCAGAAGAGAAAGCGAGCAAATAATTATTAAAAAATCATACAAGGAATCAAACTGCTCAAGGATCAAAAATAATTTATAGAGCATTTTCATTATGAGCAATTGGTTCCATCTTCTGAGTTATACAAACTTGGTGTGTAGAAATTATGTTATGGAAAGTGGAGGTTGGCCAGTAGCACGATAAATACAAACGGAACTTAGAAAACGTGTGGGAAACACAACGCACACTCTGGTTCACATTTCAGCTTAAAATTTTAAATACATTGATCTTAGCAATTGCATCGAAACATTCCCTTAAGTGATTCAGAAAGAAGTACAAGTGAGGAGAAGAGGAACATGTATACAGTGTGGTAATCAATATTAATATTATTCAAAATTTTGGAAGAGACTTCAAATGGAAAAAGGTGTCACCGAAGGAAAATTTGTTAAGAATAGTATTTCAGGAGTATTATAAATATAAACGTGTTTTTCTACCATTTTATATTTCTATGACTTTACAAAAACCAAAAGTAAAACATAACACAGATGCACGTGTTTAAATTATTCATTAATTTTGCATTGCAGTAAATTTGTGTAAAATAATTATGTTACACTAATGAAAAACACTTAAGTTATTCTTATTTATGTATGTTCTTGGCGTTATAATATTACTGACAAAATAAAATGTAATGCAAAATTCAATTTACCTTATATTGTGTAAGAAAAGTTGCAGCCCATATAAATTCTGTTGAATATGATTTCATTTGCATAAGAAAGCTTCAATTGTTGTAATAAAAAATTTATTTTATCTATCTCTATATCCTAATCTTAATCAAGTAATACACTTTTCTTGACAACGTTTATTAATGAAATCACTGCTTCAATGAGCAAGATACTATTAATAATAATAATAATAATATATTATTATTATTATTATTATTATTATTATTATTATTGTTGTTGTTGGAAAGGCAACTCACCAAATTATTCAATTTGTCTACCTGTCACATTTTAACTCCTTACTTTCACTGCATTCCAAGATCAAACTGAATGTCTCCAAAGACAAGCAATTTTTTTTTTCAAAATTACTAGCCACTTTCAAACTAATCAACATAGGGATATTTATCAAAACCTATTTTAATAAAAAGGACAATCTTCCTTGGCAATCGTTACAAACGAGTGTACTTACTTTTTCTTAACATTACTTGCAATGGGGTCGAAACATGATATAAAAACCAGCTCACACCATTCATTAAAATTCTCTTCATCTCCATACAAAACCTGTTTCATACATTCTTCTGTCATTGCTAAACCTCACTGCCATATATGATGGTAGTTTAGGGAAAACTCGCGGGAAAAATATCCTCCCTAACCGCAAATTTTGGTTTGAAATGTTTAATACACACTACAGTTTTATCAACAACTTGAAAATTTCCACGGTGAATACAGTTTATCTACTTCACCTTTAATCAATGCTCTTTAGGAAATTTAAATATGGTAGTATGGGATACACTGCCAAAATTACTGGTGCAATAGGCACACGATAAGAGCGACCTATGTTGTACTAAACAGTTCTATTATACAAGTTCCTGGTGTAATTCCATTAAATCAATATTAACTTAATATAAAAACAAAATAAATAACAAGTTAATGTTGATTTACTTCCAACTAAAACCACTGTAATAAGCCACGTAACTGCTACGATTCAAACAAACAAACCCATGTGTTTAATAGCAGCAACATGTTTGAATTATGTATTATCGATACTCGCATCATGTCTAAGGATTGAAGTTAATCTCGGTATATGAAAGTATTAACAATACTTTGGTAAATATTTCACTATAAGCGAATTAAACTATCGGCTATTTCATTATTGAATACTCGTCCCGTCAGTTGATTAAATGCATAAAGTAAATAAATATAGGCTTAAAACCAAAAAATTTTAAGACAGTAAGGCATATGCTATAACGGAGGCTTGGGAAATCTTGAATAACATATGAATTCGGTACAAGTATGGTCATTTAAGCTTTATAAACTGCCAGGTATGCTCTACTGCCGGCCCGTGGGCCCCATGTGATCCTTTACGCGTTCTTTTGTGCTGCGCCTCCAAAAAAATAAAAAAAAATTAATAGTAAAACTTCAGTTTACTTATGCAGGTTAATATGCTAACAGGCTTAATATGTCGAACATGTGTCATTTGTCTGAAGGCTCGATCTTTAGTTAAGGCAGATATTCTTAATTGATATTTCGACTGCCCATGTAGTTTAAGGATTATGAAAATATTAGTAAGTTTTAGTATCTTCTGTTGCCTTATTTAAATAACTTCATACGCTGAGAGACAGTTATACTGCCATTCTTTATAATTTTTCGAATAATATAAAATCTATAGAGAGATACAGTGATATAGGAAAACGCTCGCATCTAAATGAATTTGATACACATTAAATATATTTTTGAAAAATTGTGTGGTAAATCAAAAAAGACACCGAGAGGTTAGAAACCCTCTGCAAATGTGCATGGAGTATTGCTTGGCAGCAACCAACCTCACACGCTCTCCTGGAAGTAGTACAGAGGGGCGTCTTCACTGTAGCTTGAACTGGTGAGTCACCATTCTCTCAGTTCAAAGCGAATTGATGCACACTTGACGCGTATCCAAAGTGAGGAAAGGCAGGACTCTAGTAATGTGTCAGTTCAAAGCAAGATCTCCGTGCTGTCGTTTGTTGTTTATTTTTCGTGTGTAAAACGAGTAACACATTTAACAGAAATGTATTTATTTTTATTACATAGTGTCCCTAAGAGTATTTGAATCAACTAAAAGATTTAAAAAAAGCTTTTACGGCAATTATATTTCCCATTTTTAATTTCATTGTTTGCAGCTTTGGATGACAGCATGCTCATTCCTTTATTAAAAGCAGTTATTTATGATACAAATGCTTAACCTGTGAATGGGTTTGAGAGTGAGAAGTTAGGCAAAGCCGAGCTTCTTAAAAGCACGAGTCAGTAAAAAAAATAAGTTTAATAATTTACACCATACATTTTTTTTTTTACACAGCACAGAATTTACATTAAATAAACATTTCAAAGATTATAAGATGGCAATTTCATACTCAATATGTAACTACATTCTATTCATTCTTAGAATAATATAAAAAATTGTACACCCCAAAACAACTTAGTTCTAAACAACCTTATTCATTAATAATAATAATAATAATAATAATAATAATTTAATAATAATAATAATAATAATAATAATTTAATAATTGAAGAGGTTACATTATGGAAACTGTCTAATAATCCGCATTCATAACTCTCACCGCTACTTGATATCGAGTCATCTGCTGTAGTCACAAATCGATTAGTGTCGCAAAGTCCGTCCATTTCCAAAATTTTATTTTCTTCCACTGACACAAAATGTTCACTTATTGTGAGTGTGGAATATCTTTCGGCAAATTTGTTAAACAAACGTGTAACTATTGTTTTCTCTACTTAGAGCCTTACCTCTTTTGTGCTTAAATAACTACTGCAGTTTAACTTTCACCATGATGCGGCATTTGTTTTATTTAACTAAACAACTATGTTTTTATTCTGATACGATGGATGATAGCTATTAGTAGGCCGTGTATTTTTATGAATACAAAATATTATAGTTTTATATGTATAATTACAGTTTGTTTCGCATTTTTAGGTGTAAGTACGCTGTGCACTACTTTTATGTGAGTAGAATATCATGCGGTCAATGCTACGTGGTAAATGTGTACATTAGAACTCATTCTAAGAATGAAATATGGAGAATAATGACTAAATGGTGAACATGCATGCATGTCAAGTTCTTTATTTATTTTGTTACGTATAATACGTTGTGAAAGATCGAGGTAAATCATTAATTTCTTACTGAACGGAATTGATACATTGAAAATAGCATTTTTACTATATGCAAACCAAAAACAGTGCGTAATATAAATAACTTATTTCTTTAGGCACAAGAGATTTATACTTGCCTTAAGCAGCAACAATTGGGCAAATTGTGATTGTATACACTGTCCTGGAATAAAATGCTTTCTACCTCCCCTCCAAAAAAGGTTTCTATAGGATTTTCATTTGATTTATATGTAATTGCATGAAACAATATACATTTACACAGAATCTCATAAGTTTGGTTCTGATAAATAAACATTTACAGTTATTTTAATAGGGGTTATGGTAGAATAAGTTATAGCGATGGTTCAACTAGGAAGCTCTAACTTGCCATATCTTTTTCTTCGGTGATGTTTTCGCTACTGAAAACAGATTATACATGAAAACTCTGTATAAAGCCAACACACACATAAATTATCTACTCAAGTTGTTGCTTGTTGGGAGTGTTCGTGAACTTGCAGCCCAAGGCGAATTCTTTTTCACATTCCTCCTCGCTCGTGCTTTGGTGTCGAGAGTAACGAATTATTCTAACTCGGCTTCAACTTCAACTTTTCAACCAGCACTTTTCCTATACGCGAGAGGAAGAAGGCCTCAGGCCATCACGTGTTTATGTGTTTTCATACAGTTGGAGCTATTGCCCTCCTCTCTTTTTTTCCTTCTATTTGCTGACTGCAGTGTTTTCGCTTCGCAAACCACTACGGACATAGCTGGAATCCATTATCAGTACTGAGGCTCGGAAAGTTTTTGTCGTACTGGAAATGTTTAAGCTGAGAATATGCAGGCGAAGTGTTTGCTACATTTTCGATGCGAGTAGCAGGATAACCAAACAACTACTCATAAAATATGTACATAGAAAGCGTTGTAGTTAAAATCGGTTCGATCACAATGGAACTATTAAAGCAACACAAACATGATTACAGCTGAATGCTTTAACTACAACTACAACTAGGATTAGTCTAAATCATCTAACATAGTATACATATATACTAAGTATACATATACACAGGTGTTTTCGAAAGTGAAGCAGAAAGTAATAAAACTGTTATAAAAAAACTTAGAATACATGTGCCCCCATAATTTTTTTATGTAAGCAGGCAAAATATTGTTAAGTAAAAACTGAAAAACGTTTTTTGATATAATGAAAATGAAACAAAGACTTAAAATTTGGGAAAGATGTTTTAATAAATTTGATAGAATAAAACGCACACAACAGGTTTGCAGACAAGTACCAATAATATAACTAAAAATGTACTAAAAGCATTTAGCTACTTTTGGAATGTTGTAGAAATATATTTAAAATATCTAGTGTTTAAGCTTAGAAAAAGTAGTTTATTTACTAAAATATTTGTTTATGTGTATAAATTGGTAAAAGTATTATACTCAACAGTATAATGTCAAATCTTGAAGTAATAATGTTTTATTTACACGAATATTGTGACGTGAAATACAGAAATATGCCAAATGCATTAATAAAGTGAGATGACCAATGAACGTAAACCTTTGACAAAAACGGAGGCCAGACTCTACGTGTCCATCGGAGAACATCGGGGACACTTATAAACGCTGTATTTACAAGTGCATGCAGCGAGTGCACACTGCAGTGGGCGCTTTGCGTGTAAACTTAATGGCCACAATTATAAGCATCTGGAAAGAGATATTATGGCAGAGAAGCGGTGGTCGAGCGGTTTAGAAGGCAAGTCTTCTGCGTAAGCTCCTGGGTTCAAATTCTACACAACATTTTTGTTTTATTTTTATTATTTTTTTATAAATGTATATGTTTTATTTTAACGGTGTTTCATGACATTATCCATGCACACACAAAAACATACCCATAAACTAACGTATTCTTTACAAATAACTAAAAAAAATACATGAACAGAAACGTTAATCTTCTAAAATGAAAACACACAGAAATAAACACAACTTGTATCGGGTGTATGAACCCTCAGAGTGTATGACTGCCCTCAAACTTCGGGTCATAGATGATGTCAGATTTCTACAGTAATGTGCACGAGAGGCTACAACATCCCAGACTTTTTGAATTCGTGTCCATAAGACATCTTTTGTCCTTGTTATATGTATGCAGAGAAATCGTGTGCAGCAGACTGCTTTAGATAAAACAAATACTGAAGGAAATATTATAATCTTCTTTATAATGTATATATGTTAACGTTAAAATTTGCTATGTATGGAAAACAATATTTCGAAACTAATTTGCATATGTTACAAAGGTTTATTAAAAATGTGCTTCATACCAGGAGGCGAACCTGCGATCTCAACTACGTTACTGCTCATTCTGCCACAGAGCTAACAGAACACACATGTCACACAGTGTCTTTAGTGCATACCATATAACACAACTGCTGCAGAAGTTACACAGTCTTTCTGTTTAACTTATGAACTGCGCGCTGAACGAATGGGACTTAGAAGAATAGAAAATAAAAAGTAGAACCGTTTATGTCAAGGACAGTGTCAATAAAATCAATGAGCAGATAAGTGCAATATATTGTGTAAACAAATATTTTGTAATAAAACCATTATGTCGATTATATTTCTAGTAAATTTCTAAGGAAATGCGTATTTTCGATACCTCAGGATAAACTTCATAAACAATTTATACGCATAATATTTTATAATACAGCTTCTCCTTCCTGGTATTGAGAAGAGTCTAGATTTGCAAACAAAGTATAATACGGTTTATAACTATTTAAAAAATACCTGACTTTTTATTGAATACAATTTTTTTCTGGGCGAAATCTATATTAAACATTTGCGCAGTATTTCAGGCCGGAGTTCCGAATCTGAATGGCTTTTGGTCCAAAATCTAACAGTCAAATTATGTTTATGGTGACCTAACGTTTCGTCAGTACATCTTCAAAATAATAAGGTAAGTCAATTTGATATTAAGCTAAAATAAACTTCCTAGAATTAGTCGCTTAACATCAAATTGACATACCTTGTACTTCTGAAAGTGTCGAATGAAACGTCAGGTCACTACAAATATAGTTTGACTGTTAGACCACGGCCAAAAGCAAGTGGAAACATGTTAAGCTTTAAATCAATAGTTTTGGAGTGGTTTGATTTATAAACACCCCGGCAGCTAATCATAATAATGGATATTCAGGGATTTTAAGATGCAGTTGTAGGAAATTATTCTTTAATTTTTTAGATAATTTTACAGTATCTTTTGTCTTCTGGCTTTATATTTAGAACGCAACAGATACGATATACTTTTAGAAGACCATGAACTGTGAAAAAACATGAAATCTGTTTCATCTGCTTGATGGAGTCGGAACATTTCTTCCGCTAGGTAATCTACAACGTCGCTTTGAATTATCCGCAGATGATGTTTCTCTCTGCAGCGTTCTGGTTTTCGTTCCTATACTGGATCTCCTTAAAGCGTACTATGCTCCTATGCACTTTCACATTTCCCAACTTTTATATAGCAGTAACTCACAATTTTTTACTAAAATCTATTTCCTTATTTTACAAAAATTGCAATCTAATTATAGCAAATGAGTTGGTAGTGACGTAAAAGAAGTTTCAGTTAAGAATTATGACCAGTACAAGAAACAGCATTTGACATTAAGTTAAGAGTAGCTGTTTGTTGTTACCTCTATCTAACGTAAATATAATCATATGGTGCAGCTCTTTTCTCATTGGCTTCAGGACGACTTACATCCTTGATGTTACGCACAGTAGTCCCTAGAGGAAATTATAATTTCCACTTTAATAAGGGCCAGTTTTCATCGAGAAAACCATATTAGTGAATAGTATAATAATCTTGAGAGATACCAGTCGTTATGAATACTTTATTACGCATTTTAATTATTAGTCATTTACGTACATGTTTACAGTGAATAAGGTTCAATACATAGAGGCGCATGATGGAAGTGTGTGCTGGTCCTGCTAAGGAAAGTTGTTGAAAAATGACAAGGTTGCCGTGCAACATTTTTATTAATGAATTTTGTGAACAGTAACCTGAGCTAACAATTAAATACGCTGCATCAGTTCAATGTATCATATTGTGCTACTTAAGCCAATCGGGGCCATGCACCGCGGAGTGATACATTCATATTTGTTTACGTGGGGATAAAAGTAATGGTGAACAATGAACATATTAAGGGGAATGTTTTATGACAATTATGGTTTGTAGAGTATGAGGGTTGTTTTAACCAATATGGGTTCACAGAAACAAGAAAAAACGTGTCAAAAAGAAGTTGCTTTCAATTCGTATGTAAATTAATTTGCTATTTATGCCACTCAATTTTAAATGTGTATTATATACACCCTCATCTCAAAACCTCCCAGTCTGATTAATATATATTTAATACAAATTTAATTTAAACAAAAAACGCGCCAATTTAGTTATTATGGGGAAGTTTAAAACAAATGCTGATTTATATTTTAGATTTTGTCCCTCACCCCCAGCTGCCACCGCCACTTTAAAACTTCAAATGCCACTCCGTTGGTGTATATATGTTAAAGAGGATGAAAATGTTATCACGTCTTCATAAGTTCAAATAACAATAAGATAAGGTTATAAAGACAATTTTATGTTGTTTACAATTTAAATATCATAACATAGAGGTGCAATTTGAAAATTTAAAGTTGGGGTAAATTTAGGCTTAAGATGTGTAATATAAAATTTTATCAACTCTGGTTTAAACTTCTAACAGTTATTTTTTTTAATTTTGACAGATTAAAAATTCCAGACATAGAATGAAAAAAACTATTTGTTTTAGATAAAATTACAATTATTAATATTATAATAAATAAGCCTATTTTAGAACTATTGACTAAAACGCTTATATTCTGCTCTTTCTTATAAGGTATACATTATTTTGAAACAATTGTTATCAAAACACAACCACAACAGTAATTATATTCTTTCCAAGTTCAAAAAAGAGTAACAACAGTCCAAGCAAAGATAAAAATATATAACCTGTGATAACACTTCATCTTCCATAAAATTTAGAAGTCAAAAAAAGTAGGGGAGCTACTTTAAATTTCAAAGTAGGACGGACGCCTGGAACCCAGCATTTAATCAACGCTCGTTTTATAGACTCCATTAATATCTAAGTTGAATTTTTGTTTAAATTAAATTATATTAAATAGCTATTTATTCAGACAGAAAAGTTTCGAAATAAACCACTTGTATTTTTATTAGAATTGAAAAAAAAAGCCGGTTCAAAATCGAAGGAAATATTTATCATTAGCTCAGCCCTTATGGAGTATGAAGCAGCATGTTGGGATCTATACAGTATAACAAATAAGTTTCCAAGAAAAATCTAACATAGAGCAGCAAAATTCATAATAGGTAAAAAATAATGTGGAATATGTTAAAGCATTAAGCTGGGAATCACTTGCAAAAAGCGAGGATAACGTCATTATCAAAGCGTGTAGAGAGGAATATTAAAAATATGTTATAAAATCCAACATAAAGGTAGGAACGAGCATAATTTTAAAATAAATTGTGAGCAAGAGAGAACGGGTGCGAGTAAATTCTCTTTAGTGAATAAAACCATAAGTAACTGGAATAAATTACCTGCGGCTGCCTTTGAAGGTTTTCTTCTCTAATAATATTTAAAACATTGTATGTGTATAAATATTTCGTTGATATAAGTAGATACGAATATTCAAATTTGTTTGACCTATTAAATAGATTGATGTGTATTTGCCTATATTTATTGTTTTTAGCAGGTAAAATGTATTTTATCAAATTAATATGTGTAAAATTAATGCAACATGTATTCAAATTAGTTTTATTAATTTAATTCTAGGTTAGCATGTATTTAGTTACGTTAACTGTTTTTTGAAAATGTTTTGCTATAAAATTGCAAATAATCACTGTAATTTCATTATTCCTCACTGCCATCGGATGTAGGCCCAATCGCAGTTAATAAAATAAATATTTATTTTATTTTCTTACGTAATAAACTTAAAATTAAATAACTTAACTTATTTGTAAAACAATATTTATGAATATATATTTTTCTTTGTGCTGAATGTATTAGTAAAATATTTACCATTGTATAGGTTCCTAAAGACGGACAACTAGTCCTAGTCGTTAGTAAATCGTTTTGTGCCCAGAATATTTTATTTTTGCATATATTTATTAATTCAGATATATTATATTAAAAATTTTAATAATCCTATGGACTGTAAATTTACAAAAATATTATGTTAACTATAACATTTGCTTTCAAGGAATATTTAAGTATAACAAATTGAAGTATATATATTTTTGAGAATAATTACTAAAGTTTGCCTTTAGTGTAATGAATATATGTCAGTAAATTTTTAGTGAAATAGGAAAATTGGTTCCTGATAAATGTGTAAATTTGGTTAAATTTCATGTATGTAGCACACAATTCCGAAAACCTTTAAAGTGAATAAAAGTGCTGTGTGTTCATAACTTTATTACTATGACTAGTTTTTACCTTAAATTATTACAGAAAATTAGCAAAATTATTGAATTACTCATACTTCAGCATTCTTGGCTAGTAGTGTAGTCTTAGCTCTGCTAACGCATACCTTCCTTCTGTTTTATAGCAAGGGTATCTTTATGCTGCTTCCATATCCTCTCTCCTCCATTGACACTAATTTTATTTACATTGAAAATTTGATTTAGCAACATCCACTGGGCCATGTAGAACTATGGAAACGTACTTTTAATGCAATTTTATGTCGTTCGGTGACGTTGGTCGCGCCAAACAACAGACGCTAAACAAAGTGGAGGTTGTTTAATTGTGTTTTGAGAAGAATAAGTTAATTCCGAAAGTATATACAAAGCAAAATGAAGGAAATATTTCGAAATTTGTAACAAAAACCTCATTTCTTTTTAACAACTAACAAATTAGTGACAAATATGACCCACTTGGTCACTTCAAAGCTTAAACAGAGGTCACAACTAGCTTACGTAACTCAAATGGCAATCGGTTCGCTTCTATTTTGTTTGCTTTCTCTTGTTTCGTCATCGAGTTAGAATGGATCGTATTGCCACTGCATTAATCAGAGGAAAAGCCTTTAGAGTGGTGAGGGTGACACAAAGAGGGAAGGGGGTCAATACAATAACAGCAACAATAAAATGCAGAAGAGTGTATGATATTGGAGGGAGTTGGTTGATAGCATTTCGCGCATGCTCGAAAGTCCAGTGCTCTTATTGCTTCTCTTGCCGCCAAACCGGCAGGTGAAAAGCCCTTTTGGGGCTCACCTGAGAATATTGCAAGGCTCGCGTTAAGCGCGAATGCTGGTTTTCAAAGAGCTATTATAAAATCAACGGACACCTCTAAAAGGAGCTGTAAAACAAAAGGGAAACTAGTTCATAATTGAGTTATTAGTTTCCAAACACTGGGCTCTTTAAGCATTACTCCTTAGAAGAAGTTGAATGCACAGTTCATTATAGGGCGATTCCAAATGATATATTGGGAATGTAATTATAAAAAATATTATTTGCAGATTTAGTTATTGCCTTATAAGTGTGATATCATGAGAGGTTACGATTATTAAAAAATCGGAACTTCTTGTATTATTTCATTAGCTAATACATGAGATAAATACATTAAATAACATTATTTAACTGACTGCAGTTTCATATATGCAAGGTCACAACATAAGGAGATACAATAGGTTCAGCGTGGGTAATTTGTGGAATCGAATTCCGAATGTTCCCGTCACGGAATTTAAAACATATATTCTCCTTCAGGTGGCTCTGTATTAACAAAGAGATGACACAATTAAATACAAACTGAGAATATTTTTGCTACATTTTTAATAAATTAAACATTTACATGATATACGTATGACACCAGAACACTAATATAATTATTGCCGAATGAAAGTATCATGAAATATTTATTATTGACGGTAAAATTTGAGTCCCGGTTTGGTGGTTGTTGACGATTATGGT
Organism: Metallyticus violacea; assembly: GCA_030762175.1. Classification (NCBI taxonomy): domain Eukaryota; kingdom Metazoa; phylum Arthropoda; class Insecta; order Mantodea; family Metallyticidae; genus Metallyticus; species Metallyticus violacea. The sequence continues at coordinate 57,973,110 of CM060833.1, forward strand.
GTGAATTAAAGTCAGCGCAAATTTTTCTGGATGCACAGGTTACGGAATAAATGTATCATATTTCTCTGAATAATGCTGATTAAATTATTTCTGACCAAATTATTACTTTCCAAGCTGGTTCTTTTACACTACTAGGAAATCTTAAAAGCATTCAAAAGTTTTCCGCAGAATGATAGTAATAGTGTTGCTAGAATTATAATACCAAATTGAGCGATGATTTCTTTATTATTATTATTATTATTATTATTATTATTATTATTATTATTATTTCAGGTTACGTTAGGCTGTTCTTGTGTGATAAAATACTGCCCAGTAAATAAATAAAGAAAATATAACAAATCGAGGTTGTATTTGTGCAATGAAATTTGCTCTCGCATAATGTTTACTTTATTTACTAATTTTGCAAAACACCACTAACAATATCTTTATGAAATGTTTTCTCTCCTTTCTTCGTATCGATTATCGGGTAATAGGTGGTATCATACGGTAACGTTGCTATAAAGAAGGGGAAACGGTGCACGGATTGCAGAAATCAGTCATTTAAGGTAATTGAAAAGTGGAAATAAACGTTCTAAGTGCGTTTTCTAAATTCTACAGGCTAAGCAAAAAAGTGCCTATTTTTGTTTGTAGTTAACTAATTGCACTCAAAATCATAATGAAGATCTTTTTTATACAAAAGCATTTTGTATGGCAAGTCGTCGTCAAAAATACAAGGCTCATGGAGAAAAAATTAATAACAATAAGAAGGTTGTGTGTGCCATATGATGGAAGCCCTAAGTATATTAGAGGTTTTTTTTTTGTTTATTTACGGACGCTCTTTAACATCTCAGGTCATTAGCGTCCCATTCTATTCAGGGCACACATTTTGCTCAGAGGCCTTTCAGACTTGAGGTTCTTTTTCGTGCCGTAAATGTACGGCTTTACTTCCCTTTCGAAGGAAGTCATACTTAGGATTTTTACGCCCGTAAAAAATTCATCGGTCCTGGCCGGGATCGAACCCGCGATCTTGGGTATGCTACAGTACTATTCAAACTTTTGTTACATTTTATTTCAGGTTTTAGAGGGAAATAATTACAAAATAGCATTTATGAATGTGCAGGAACATATGTTATAATGCTATTAAGCACAAAATATGTTATTAAAGGCAAAAGTCTAAAAAATATAGCACTATGAAACATGTACACAAGGTATTTTTTCTTCACAACTGAGAGGAAGAGTTTGGTTTTTCAATTCTTACACAGGGGTTGACATTGATATCTCACAAAACTCCCTGTGCTCTTCAGGAAGGAATGGTTACATGGAAGAGTCGGTTACAACGACATTTGGGAGGTTAACAATACGTGGCGGTTTGGGAGGATTTTTAATTAGTTGACTAATGATGTTTGCTGTTGTAATGGCCCAACTCAGGTGTCGTCGATATATGAAGGTGAAACGTAATGTAATTGACGTCTGTCGTGGTGCCTTGGCTTCCAAAGTTCGAAGTTCACCTACAGCTCTCGTTCCAATGGAGTGGAATGGATTTCTCAGGATGTATTGGCATTTAATCAAAGGGGAGGAATGGAATTCGTTTCATTAAATGAGTACACGTCGAGACGGAGACTTAGTTCACAATACACTTCAATGTTAGTAATGCTGCACAATTCGTCGTAAGAGTTGAGAATTTAAATGTGAGTTTATCAGGTCTAACTATGCTGATCAAATAGTGAGCTGAGCAACGTGTTGACCATTTGAAATCTTTAACACTACCTATCGACTTATGAGTCACGATTATAACACGCACCCTATCGTTTTTTAAAATTTAATTAGGAATTAACACTGCTTATAAACTTCGATATAAACGCTTTAGAAAACACAATCTGTCGGTTTCGAAATTAGAATTGAGAATAACATTGTCTACCGGCGTCGAAGTCAAGACGTATAATGACGCAGTACTTATCGGGAAGAAAGTTGACGCACTGAGCGAAACTTGATAAAGTGGCAAAGTGATGGCAGAAGTCATACTGACTCTGAAGGCTCGAAAACTCTTTCTTTATACAATATTTGAATTAGAAACTGTTAAGACGCTGTCTTGCTCCGCGAATTTTTTTTTTTTTTTTTTTTTTTTTAATTTTTCCAGAATCTTGGTTCAAGTCCAGCTTTCTAACTGGCTACCACAAACGCGTGACAACGGGTCTGATTCGATATATTTTTTACAGAAAGAACTCCTTCTCCCATTCCACAGCTTTGTTTAAAAACAAGCTTGATCGGTTTAAAAATCCCACTCCAAGCTAAGTTCTAACTCCTACACCTAACTTTCTCAACCGGTAGCCTTTAGACACAATAAACTTCTCTAAAAGTGTTCACAGCAGCAGAAGAACTTTGCTAACAAAGGACAACACTCCTTTCAAAAGTGTGTCTTTTGTTTAATGTTTTCCTAAAGGACGAACGAACGACAAGCGTTTCCTGTGTTAACAGTTCTGTCTACATGGCATATTTACAGAAATATACATCGATACATATAAATGTACACAATCAATCAAAATAACACAAATAATAATGACTTTAATATTAATAATGATATTACAATAATAATTATGTACTTAATGGTATAAAATGGAAGTTTCTGAGATTAATTAACATAATAATGGGGATTCATGGGACATGAATACTCTCTCATATTCAAACTATTATTACATTTCATTTCAGATTTTAGAGGGAAATAATTAAAAAAAGTAATTAAATATTATTATTTAATAATATTATTTAATTAACATATATTATAATGTTATTAAGGGCAAAGTACAAAAACGTACTATAAACCTGTACAAGAATCAATCTTCACATTTTCTCTTCACAACTGATAGGAAGAGTTTAGAATCCTTACACAGGGGTTGAAAATGATATCTCAAAAAACGATATGTCTTTAGAAAATGATCTAACATGGACGAGAAGTCTTTCTTAAATGGGGCTAATCTTTCAGACGAAGCACAGGCTGCTGTAAGCAAGCATGGCATTTAGAATTGCTCTATCTGTTAACGTGTATTTGAACTACATCATTCATGTATAGGCACTTAGAAACGACTAGGAATATGCATCTGGTTATATAATAAGTTTTTTTATATAAAATGATTAAATTTAAAACTCAGAAGGTTTGGCATTCCCCTCTTTAATTATAAAACTAAGCTATGCTTAACCCAACTATTTCCGTAAATTTAGAAGCACTACACTTTCTCAGCTAAATCTAAAGTAGGGATTTAGACAAAAACAAAAATAAATAAATAAATAAAATCGTAATAATAATGCACAAATTTCTTTACCGTCATTCAGAAACCACAAATAAACAATCAAAAGAGAAAACCAGAAAAAGTACGATTTATCTACCTTAATTAATGTGGTACTTTACTTAATTACGTGTAATTTTAGTGACAAAATTTTGGATTTTCATACTTATTTTGGAAAATAAAAACAGCTAATTATAGCTAACATTTTAATCATGGAATTTGTAACTTTCACGTTTAACAGTTGAATGTTAAACATTATATATGTTGCAGCGATAGACGCGACATTAGACGAATTCATTATGGTTAAAATCCAACTCTCGGAGCTGATTTAGAAGCCAGCAATATAAATACACCGACGCAAGCAGTCCCTACTGCAATTCCCTATACTGTAGCAAAGTATTTTTTTTTTTTCAATTACTGCAACAAATGGTATGTCTTGATATTTAACTCAAGTTATTTCGGAAAGCAGTGATTTAGCTATCAATTGTTTGGCCAGTACAATTTAGAAAATCACCTACAAGTGGATATAATATAACTAGATAAAATAATTTATTGAATAAAACTGAACGTTCTTTCACCAAATATACTTAATCATGCCTGTAGAAATACTCATTTTCACACACACTAATTGAATACTAGTTTTTAATTTCTAAATCCAATTTCCATAGGTTGTTTTCTTTATTTCTTCTTCACATTTTAGGTATTATACTTGATGATTTTTACTTAGAAGGATGTTCCATACACAATTGGCCGCAGTTGATGAAAATCTGCAGTTCTCGTTTCATTCCGACACTTGAAAGTCGGCCGAGGAACCAGAGGGAAGGTCAGTACGCTCTAGGAACGTACGCAAGTGTTCTTGTGCGTTGTGTGACAGTGTATAAATATTCATTAGACTGGTAATATTCATATAGCTCAATAGGTTTTCTATTCCCCAAAGAGTATTGATTTATGATTAGAACGTGCGTACAGAATCAGCTCGTGATGCACGGCAATTGTTTTAAGAGATATTCCCTGATATTCATCTTCCAAATTTAAGTTCGATTCGTCGTTTGGAAAGTAAAGTTCGTGAAACGGAATTTCTTGATAAAATGCGTACACAGTCAGGTTTAGTGCTCACAGAAGAAACGCTATATAACAGTGGGCATGAATTGGAAATTTTCTCTAAAAATAACTTCTACTCCTTTCTCAGCAAACGGGAATTTCCTATTCCACTGCTAAAAGGACTACAAAATTACTGAACTTAAAACTACTATAATGCAAAAACTTACACCGGGTGACCCTGCATGTAGAAGTAGATTTTGTGAATGGGTTTTGAATTGTGTGTATAAGGAGAAATTGGCCTAATCTAAATTTCATAACAGACGAATCATGATTCTGGGTATGTTAATTCACAAAACACTCTATAGTGAAGTTCAGTTAGTTGATTTGATTTATTTATGGACGCTCTTTAACATATCATGTCATCAGCGTCCCCATTCTATTCAGGGTGTGAAACGGTTGATAAAATTTGCTCAGAGGCCTCTTCTTTCAGGCTTGAGGTTCTTTTTCTTGCCGTAAATGTATGACACGGGACCCACGGCTTTACTTCCCTTCCGAAGAAAGCCATACTTAGGATTTTTACGCCCGAAAAAATCCATCGATTCTGGCCGGATTTGAACCCGCGATCTTGGGTTTAGAAGCCAAGTATGGTTACCACTACACCACCAGCACCGATCTGAAGTTCAGAAAAACCCAATCTGCTTCAAGACCATTTCCTGGGTTATCAAAAGATAGGAATGTCGTATGTCATTAGCGACGAGAGAGTAATAGGCTCTATATTTTTTAACAATCATGTAAATCACAGTTATAGATACGTGCAGTATATTTTGCAACCCGTTTTGCTTCAGTTAACTGTGAGGGTATGTAGTTCGCGACTTTCTAACAGAACTCTGCAACGGCACATACGAGTAACCCCCCTTACATGTAATTCATATTCGACGATAGATTAATCATTAATAATAAATACACTCTTTGATTTTGTATATTGGGAACATTAAGGAAAAAAGTGTACAAGACATATCCACACACATTAGATGAACTGAAAATAACATTTCTGAAGAAAAATGTCTTCCGTTTCTCAGAGGGAACCGCAGAGAACAATGATTAGTTTCATAAGCAGATGCCAGAAGGGTATGGAAAATAAAGGTAGGCAGTTCCAGATCTTGCTTGAGAATGGTGAGTAAATGTATCTTTTAAGTGTTTAAGCATTAGTAATAACTTAGTGCTACAATCATAACTGCGGACTTTCGGACTCCCATTGACCACGGTACCACTTGAACCGACCGACCGTTATGCGTGGAGCGGACCCGCGAAGGAAAAATCACCCATAACTACCTGTTAAAACTACAGTTGGATAAGTTAGGCTGAAGATCCGTGGTTAAAGTCCCGGTCATGTCTTCGAATTTTTTCTTTCTGACTCAGATTCAAATCGGTTTTTCTTGTTTGGAAAAGGTGACAAGAAGATGTTTGGGTTCATCTGCAGCAATCCCCTCAAAAGCACTACACGGTTGTCTCAGAAGAATGGATACTCCTATTTCATATGTAAAACAGCGATGGAGACAGCGAAGTTAAAGTCGTATATGATTATTGTTGTTTAGGAATTGAGCGAGTAAGATAAGGAGAAATTAATTGCTGTTGAGCCAGTTATTGGGTTTCATTGTGCGGCTAAGTGACTTTCTAAATATAAATGAGCGATGATCTCACTTATCCAGACGTGTGAATTCCCAAAAAGCGCTCTTTGGCCCTCACATAGCCCACAAGCCAATCATGAGTTGCCCTCGTTTTTGTAAAAGATCGGAATTTGGTATGCAGTTTCGGCAAGTTGAATAGTAGCATTGGATTTTTGGAGATAGTCATTACCGTCCAGTGTAAACACTTTCGAATAATTTCATGACAACAACTGAACTTACCCAAGACTGTTTTGGACAAGACGGTACATCATGATTCTCGTCTCATCAGAAGTTTTTTTGATGATCTACTGATTTCTAAGAATTTTTAGTCACCCTCTCAAGACTAGATGTCACTAGATTATCGTTTATGTAATGACCTTGAAGATCTATTTTTCCGAAAATGATCGTAACGATCTGAAACCCCACATTATAATCAAAATCAACTTTCAACGACATGGAGCAACTAGTATGGATGCTTTCAGGAAGGTTCATTTTCAACATTTATTGTGAGAGTAAGTAACTATCCTACAAATGCTTTACATTAAAAAATAATGACTTCTTCATAGTTGTAATCAATTTTGAGCATTAAGGCACTATATTTATTGATTATAATTTATTTTCACCTCAAATACCTCGGAGTATATCTGAAATAAAACATAGTACGTAAACTTTTCTTGTTTTCAAACTGTACACTCTCAATGCAACAGAAAAAGTAAGGAGTATAAAACAAACTTAGCAGAAATCTGTAATATTGAGATCAAGCGTCTTTTATTTTGTTTTGTTGTATTTCATTATTATTTTGTTTGCCATACCGTTACTTGAAACATGTTTCTAATTCTTTGTCCTCTTTGTCTTTGGTCAATATATTTACTAGCTGCTATCTGCGTAAGGTCTTTCGCTTTTGAGGCAAATAAGACCGTCGATCATGTTACGTCATCCATTCCGTATCATAAACCTTCTTGTCTTTCATTTTTAGTTTGCTTTGTTTCTGAAAGCTCCAGGAAGTGGCAGTGGTTTCATAAAATGGCAGTAGCAATTGCTGGGATTGTAATAATTTTTTACCAATACGCTTCCTGCCTGCGGTTACCAAAAACTTTTTTTAGAGTAGAGAAAATTCAAATTTCATCCAGTAACCCAGATTTTAGACAATTTATAAATTATATAAATATTAAATACTTGCAAACTTACACAAGCACGACCTACCTAGTACAGTATACTGCCGTCGATGCGGGTTTTTGTACGTTCGTAGTTGATAGACCTAAGGTAAGAGTCAAACAATGTAAACTGTCGAAGTCAAATCTTAATCATGAGTGAATTATAATTATTATTATTAATAATAATATAATTATTAACAATTAAAATAATGCATACAGATGATAACATAGCTTTCAATTGCAAAGGCGTATTTGAATTTTAAGGTATTTAAGCTCACATATACACGCAAACAATCAAAGTAATCTTTGATTTTAAAACGAACAGAAAATTAAACAATTCTTTTAAATGAAACACAGGTAGTTTGCATTTCCTTTTTAGTTTTCACTTTAGAATATTTACTAATGTGGCATTTATTTTGCCAACGAAGATGATTAATTTACATTTTTATGTTTGAGCATAAATACTTTAAACTCAAATATTTTTTCCGTTAAAATATAATATTATTATGGTTTATTAAACATTCATTTTACTTGCAAAATCTAACAAATAAAAAATTTAAAACATGAGCTAAGATTCGAACCCACAGGTGTTCCTTTCCACTAACTCATCAGAGCACATGGTCGAAGCAAACGCTGTTCCTATTTATGGCATAACTTGAACATGAACAAGATGACAATGTGAACCCAGGGAACGCTTGCCATTTTTTTCTAATGGTATACAATATGGATGGAATTGAATAATTTATATGTTACATATTTAGATGATAAACTGTTAGAGTAAATGAAATTAAAATGGAGCTTTCACGCTCTGATTCAAAGGGATTATACCTGCGATAGGCCAAAACATGTGGATTATCTTTCAGCACTTTTCCAAATGTAAATGCTTTGCTTTGGCATTAACGGAGAATGCCAAACTAAATCTGTGAGAAATCTAGTTACTTAGGTTTGAGTTGAGTTCAATTGGAAATATGCAGCATTATGTTTAAAGAACTTTCTAACGTATACTGAGATATATCGTTAATTGCAGTATCTATGGTTACCTTGTAACCTGAAATTTTAATTCTGGATATTTTCTAAAATATATACTTGTCATGTAAAGTAATACAGCGAATTGTTTGCGGCTCTTATAAAAGGTTAAAACCCTGCATTATAGAGTATAAGCTAAATATTTAATTATCTATATATTCTCAGTTTTACAATAACAATTTCTTTCTGACTTATGGACGAGCTTGTAATCTGTGTTTGACCATGTTAAAACAACTGACACGTGTGCTTCCGGACAGGAAGCGAATAGCTAAATCAATGTATGAAATTGAAAAGAAGAATTCATATTCTCTTTCCGAGACGAAGTTTGCAGTTAGATTGGGAGAGAGTTCTGAAAACTTCCTCTAAGAAACAAAGTTGGACAGAACTCCATCTCGGAAGAGACTCGTAGGTAAATACAATTGAGCTACTGGGTCTCTGAGGAATGCTCCAAGGGCTGCGACAGTTACCGACAATGCCTGCTAACCTGTTGGGGTTTCCTTAGTGAAAACTGGCGGGCATTCAGAAACAGAAGCAAGTTAAATCATGACTCTCAGCCGAGGGCGGGGCCTTAGCATACGTGCGGGGACATGTACCCGCAATTTATATTCCGCACTGGGTTTCTGCTCCTGCTTTGGGCTCATGAGCTTTGAATAAGAATTGCAATATATTTTTTTAACTCTTTGTGCATTCTGTTTATGTAGCCCCTGGTCTGCGCACACATTCGTTCGTTTTGTTGTTTTCTCCAGCTTCTTCCCGTTGTCCTTCATTGCTGTACTGTACATAAATTTCCCGCGTGACATATACACAGTCCTCCTGACGACTCCTTCATCAACTTTCTAGCCCCTGCTCCATTTTTGTTCTCAAAAATAAGAATTGGTAATTACAGAACCAACTGCTACATTCCTCACAGTTTAGGGGCGTTCGCTTTGAATGAATAAGCAGTGAGATTTTAAAGGTAGCCGTATTATCACTCTCAAATGAAAATTTTAGATTAACAGAATAACAATATTTATGTATTTTCAATCTTCTGCATGACTAAGTTTCTAAAATTGCTCTCTCCATTATCTTTGTTCTTTGCTTTTTTCTGGTAGGTGGTATTTTTTCAACAATTGCAATGCCAGGCTCTACGAGTCTTGTCATTTTTATTTATTTGTTTTGTTTGCGTTTGTTCAAGTTTCTGTTCTCTAAGTTAGCATGGAGCAGATTATATGTTGTAAACTTTCAAATAGTATCTATACAAACTTGTTATATTCAGTCTACTTGATAACTTTTATTAGTTAACTATTGTCACACTAATAGCGTGAGCTGCCAGGGAGGTAGCGGTAGGAGCACTTAGAGGTATAAAGAAAAAGTTACTGCCATTGCTAGTGCTTTTATTGAATATTGGTAATAAAGTGCACACATTATGATCTCTTATGACTCTGAAGGCTTAAATCAACCCATAATAACTGGAATTGCTATAAATCAGGCCATTAAGTGTTGATGCACGAGAAATACACACAAACACAAATCGGGAATATTTCTAGCAAAGAACCGACATGCCGTACTTTCATCTTCCCCCACTAGTACACTCAGAGATAGAGAGATGCCGGCCATAGTTGTACATAAGGCTCGCACCCCTCCAGGGCTAAACCTTTCCCTTTAATTTTTCCCTCACTGGCAACCAGTTGTATTAACTTCGCCTTGTTGGATGTCCTGCGAGCGCTCTGAGTAACTTTCACGGTATACAAGTTGCAGAAGTGTATCGCCTGCCGTAGTCTTCATAGTCTGGCGTCGCGATCAAGAACCGACGAAGCGTTTCGAAATATTCTGTTTTTAGCAGAATTTTACAATGTTTTACTGTTAATCTCCTTTATAACGGCGTCACTCTTTAGTGCATTTTAAAAAGTTGTTAGGTCTTCACAGGAGCTTTATATATATATATATATATATAATGAAAAATAAAAATAAAGTAACACTATTAACAATGTAACAAATTAACAGTAATAATAAAAGTAGATAAGGATAAACACTCAGAAAAAGTCACACTTGAAATTGCTATATTTCGAACTACTGCGAGTTCTTCAATGGCAAGAAGCTACTAGACAAGTGAAAGTGATAAAAGTAAATATTGAGTATCGAAGGTAACGTTATGCATGGAAACAGATAAAACTAGAAATGAGAGTGTGGGAAGAAAAAAAAACTAATATGTAAGATTTAAACAAGGTGGTATATGCGCTTTATGTAAAAATATAGCTGCCATTTCTCTATCTCTGAGTAAACTTTCAGAGCATTGTGTAGGTAACGCATCAATAAGTGTTAGATTAAAAGAATCATCAAAATCCTTACAGTGAGATAAGGCATGTTGGGCAACCGGCAAGGGAGACTTGGTTTTAACAGAACGTCTATGATTGTTCATGCGTAGCGAAACAACAGTAGAAGTTAAACCAATATAAAATGCTTTGCAAAGCTTACAAGATAACATATATACGACGTTCTTGGAAGAACAGGTAGCAAATGAAGAAATGTTGAATTCCTTGGATAAATTAGGGCTGTGGAATGATTTGCACGGCATAATTAGTGCACAGGTTTTACATTTAGGGCGTTGGCAAGGATACGAGACAGCAAAGGGACGTGATAAATTCGGAGAGGATAGGTTACGGCGAAAAATACTTTTAAGGTTAAGGGGTGTTCTGAAAGTAAGGCGGGGTACAAATTTAGAAAAATCATATAAAGATGGATGCATTAACAAAGTATCGTGACATTCTTTCAAAATAGGTCTGATGCTTTCAATTCCAGGCACGTAAGTAGTAACAAAGTTGATGAAGTTCTTGTTAGAAGTTTTAGGTTTGCATTGGAAAGAATTAGTGCGCTGGGATTATACGGGATTTTAAAAGAGCGGAAGGATAATTTTGGTCTTGGAACTTTTGAACTAGGTTTTTAATATACATGTCAAGAGATGAAAAGTTGTTACAAAGACGATGACCACGGATTGAAAGAGAAAAAGGAACAGATCTTTTGATGTGCAAGGGATGACAGCTATCAAAATGAAGATACTGTTGTAAATTGGTAGGCTTAATGTGCACAGACGTAAGAAAAGAGCCATTGCATAAAGAAATATCAATATCTAGGAGAGCAGCATTGGGAGAGACAGAAGAAGTGAACTTAACTGAAAACTTGGAGTTAAGATTAGTAAGGAACTGATCGAGAGATTCTGAGCCATGAGTGCAAAGCAAGAATATATCATCAATATATCTCAGTCATAATAATGGTGCCAAAGGTTTTGACTTAAGAAATTCCTCCTCTAAGCGAGCCATGAAAAGATTGGCATAAGAAGGTGCCATTCTGGTGCCCATCGCAGTACCTCTAATTTGTAGATAAGGTATGTGTGACTTTTTTTCAGTGTTTTATCCTTATCTACTTTTATTATTACTGTTAATTTATATATATAATTATTCATAGAAAATGCGTGATGTAGGTACATTGGTTTGTTTATATATGTATGCATGTAATTATGTTATGTGTGTGTATATAAAGTTAACCATAGCAATTAAAGTTACCGTTTGTTCATTGTTGTATATTTTGATTGTTAAAAGAACCATATTACCATGTACAGCCTTAAGGGCCATGTGACACTATACGTACTTTTGCAAACCTACCATAATAAAAGTCCTCCACTACCACCATCATCAGTAAATTATTCGTATCTTTATAGTAGTGCCGACACTCATAGGCTGTCTGTGGTGCCCTAGTGTAAATTTTCTAGATTTTTCACAACGAAATTTAAGCACATGAGCTTTTTGATATAAAACTAATATTTTGTTTAATTAGTTTAACAAAAGCTTTTAATATTATACATTAATTTCTGATAAAAACAATGCAGTTGAGGTTTTTAAACACTTCACTTAAAGGTTCTTGGTTTTTTTGTACATTACTTACACAGTAAATAAAGTTATATTATCAAAACGTAGAACGAAAATTAATTTTAAGAAAAACAAACATTCAAAACGCAAATATAGGGTATAGTTTTAAACATTTGAGTCAATGAAATTGAAATTTCCGAATTATCTGTATACCTGAGTGAATTTTTATACAAAAAAAAAACATTCACTTCTGATATTAAGAGAAATTGACGTGCTATGTTTGGTGTGTTGAAAACAGAAATTTTATTCGTCAGAGGTGACAATCTAATTAAAAACGAAAATTTTGATTTTGAGAATAAATAATTCACCTCCATGACTCAGAGGTTAGCGCTTTTGCTTGATAGCTGACGGGTTCGAGTTTGATTTCCAGTCAGAATATGTTAGCTAGTTTTTGCATTTATTTCTTTATTCTCCGAAGTTTTATTTCACCTTTAAAAATGAGTACAGATCAACTTTAGACGTTAATGACTGCGGACTCGTGTCTATCAATACTTCATTCCTCTCTAGAAAGACCTTGGTAGTGAGCGAAACCTTAAATACTTACAAAAAAGTAAAATTATTTATTTTTAGATGATTTGGAGTTGGTGTTTGAATAAGATTTGCAAAAGGAATGAAAGAGAAAGTGATAAAACAATGTTACGAATATCCGGAAGTTGAAAACTTCTGAAGTATTGGATACGTGAATAGAATATAAAACTGAATGAAACGGAATGAATGAATGAATGAATGGAATGAATTGTGTTTAACGACCGTTTTTGCTACAGAAGCACCACAGGCGATGGACACTGATGATCGAAAGGATTTATTTTTAAGGAAGGAATCGTTCCTTCCTTAGTTTAGGGTACCTCTCCGGTATTTGCCATTTATGAGGACTGAGGAAAACCTGGAAAAAACCTCAGTTAGGGAGGACGGTCCTGGCGGTATTCGAACCAGACCTCCCATTCAAGAGTCCGCACCTTAACGACCTCGGCCACCCTTGGCGGTTGCAGCACGGGAAATGGGATAAAATGATGAGAGGAAAAGATTTAAAGGGAAGCCTTAAGAACAGTAGATTAACAAAATAAAAAGAAACGCTATAATTTCCAAACAAAAGTATATATATATATATATATATATACTGTTATGTTTGTTCCAGTAGCCACTTTGTAGACTTAGCCAGCAAATTTTCACATCAGAAACGTCTTATACATTCAACTATTTTAACAAACAGATAGAAAGAATAAGTGAAATGAAATGAACACAAAAAAGCTCAACTTACGTATATTTGAAATGTTCTTGCCATGATGATCTGCTCACCTGAAAACAAAAACATGCCATTAACAACTGACAAGCGTTTTAACAAAGCTTGAAATCGAGTGTTGATTTAGGAAGTTCATTGTAATAATATTTTAAGCTTTTTAATTAGGTAAAAATAAAGAGTAATGAAACATTGACATTACAATGTAAAAATAATTAAAAAAATTAGTTATTGCTGTCAAAGAAGATAGATGTAGGAAAAGAAACTTATGTTTTGGTAAAACCAATTGTTAACGTAAAGTTACATGTGATACATTCAGAATACACAAGTTAATGGGAAAACATTCCCTAGTAAAAAGAAGCACTGCTAAAAGGTCTCGTGCGTACACTTCATTTCATTTATTAAAAAATAAAACATTCACATTTGAAATGAAAACAAAAACATAAATATTTTGTATAACATTGTAGTGTCCATAAACTTATTTCTTCACCCTTCTTTTCTTTTCCCTCTTTTTTCTTTTTCTTTTCTTCCTCCCATCCTTCCTTTCTCTCCTCTCTTTTTCCTTCCTTATATCGTTTCTTTCATGCTTCCTTTCTCGATTCCTTCATTTTTTCCCCTTCTTCCTTCCCTTCTTTCGTTCTTTCTTTCTACTTATTTTTACTACCGCTTCTTTAATTAGGGTGCTTACAATGTTGTAAACATAAGCTGTTTATATAAGGAAAAATATTTTCTACCAGATACTATAATTTAAAGTACTTGTATATTAATTTATAAATATTGTTCCAAATTTCAACACTATAATTGCAAAAATTCAGATATTGGTACGTTTACATTAACACGATGTACAAAACATATACATACTTAACGTAAATTCATCATTACAAAGCTAAAAACTCTTTAATCGCCCAATTTTCCTCAATTCATTTGCTCACGTTTCTACTCTGCACATACTCCGGGAAGGAATTCGTTTAGTTTTCTTTTAGAACGTTGGTAACGTTGCTCATCTTCTGATGAGTATTTGTGGTTTCAGTTTCAGACGAATTCATCATTAACAAGCTAACGCTTCATTTGAAACTCCGCCCTTCATCAAGCTCCGGAATAAACCGGATATGAGAAGCTTGCATTTCGCGAATCGCTATATCCGGAGGACAGCGAAGATGTTGCTAGTGAGGTCCAGCTTCATTACAACTTTCAGCCAAGTTATATGTAAGCAAACTATGAACAAGTTTTGTAATACAAGTTTATAAAGTTGCACCAGCTATTTGTTCGTACTACGTCAGCAGGGCTCTTGGGTTACTTCCTGCAACATCATCGGAGTGCTTTCATTTGTGTGACCTTGTCTAAAATACGTTTATAATTTTTGCTGTTTAGTAATCCAAGAGAATTTTAAAGTGAAAAACTTACATTGAGTTAAATAAAAGTAAATGAAATGACATTTTTAAGCATAATAGGTATATGAAGATAATAAAGCAATTATAATTTCTTTATAATAAACATAAATTCTTATTAATTGTAACAATAAAAAGTTTTTATAAAATAACCTATCAAATAGTATATTTCATATATGAGGGGAAGGGATCTTAGTATCATAATTTTATGAGTTAATTTCATGCTATAAATGAAAGAAAAAAAAAACTCTTCTAATACCATTTTGGCCGTTAACGTGTTGTTTGGGCGAAAAAAAATTATTTCTGGGCTATCTTTGCTCTAATATGATGTATCAGAATCAATACATTCGAGTTGATTCCATGCTATAAATGAAAGAAAAAAAAAACTCTTCTAATACCATTTTGGCCGTTAACGTGTTGTTTGGGAGAAAAAAAATTATTTCTGGGCTATCTTTGCTCTAATATGATGTATCAGAATCAATACATTCCGATAAAATATGAATAAACAAACATAAATAATATTCTTCACTATTTGTTTACAATTCGAAGAGTTTTGACATGCATTCGCCATGAAAGGTTATGTCAATCATTTGAGTTCGCAACATTAATTTTGGCATAACTGAGCTTAATAAAAAACTTGGAAAGTAAACAATGCTTGTGTGTGGAGAGTTTTGGCAGTAAGATTAGTATCTTCAAATAGTACATTTTAAATTTATAAATTAATTATTAAAGAACATTAAACTTCTTTGTCACATGTTTCAATATTAAATGTTTATTTTTTCAGAAAATATAAGAGACAAAGAAGCGCTCTTTAGATATTGAAAATCATTTTTCACACTATCCGAATGTAGGACATAAGTTTAAGGGAGAAACAAACTTGAACATTTCAGGCCACGGCCGGAATTTGAACCACAAAATCTCGGCCTTCCATGCCAACTGATCTACGGTCTTCTTCCAGACATAGAACTATCTCCTATAAATTTGATGATTAAACTAGAAGCATGAGCCAAACATATATAGAATATCCTTGTCTGGAGTCACGCCTTATTTTAGGATCGGCAGCGGAAAAAGCCCACTCCAATTCCAAGGAATGAGAGCATCAATGCAGAGAAGTGATATTGTGACTTTAACAAATGCGGGCTGATAGAACAGTCACAAACGCAACTGACGCCAAATTTAACTTTTTAGGGTGCATTTTATTAGTTAATAATGTAGCAATGTAACACGTAAAGGAAATGATAATGATACGAGAAAAGGTATACTCAGATGCAGCCTGCTTATGACTTATGCCAATGACATTGGTTTACATTTGACTGACTACAACCACACGCAACATCGCAATGTAGCTATTACATTGATTTATATAAATTTCTTATGCTCCATATTAAAGCACCCGAAATCATTCTTTCCCACTCCAAAATACTCAGTGTAAAGCCTTCGTTCTGCTCGTAAATTATTTGTATATGTTTCGACTGCATTCTCTGTTTCGTTTGTGCAATTTAGGAATTCTGTAAATATCTTTGACCGAGCATCAAAATAATACTCTGTTCTGCGTATATTATTTGTTTTGTTAAACCTAACCTAATCTAAACTTACAACCTATGCGTTGTTTTCCCTTAAAAGGAAAAGCTATTCTATTAAGAACAGTGTAGAAAAATGATGAAAATTACAAGAGAGAGACAAAAAAATAGTTAGTCCTGTAGGAATCGATCCCACAATTTTTTCGATATTAGCACGACGCTCTAACCAACTGAGCTAACACCCCGCCTGAGCTAACACACTGAGTAAGGTAATTATCCGCCTATATTTATTGAAGTCACACTACTGCCTTTCGTGAAAGCAGGCGCGACTCCAGTCCAGCATCAGGGTCCTCTGTACTTAAGGTCAAGTAAACTTCTTCCTAGCATTACGAATGGCTTTTGAGGAACAAATACCCACGAGAGAAAACCTTAGTAAAGACTCCGGAATATATAAAATCAAACGAGAGATCTTCGTGGTTCATTGCTTGGAGGAGGACACAGTAGCTCAGTTGGTTACAGTATCAGCACGGAAGGACGTAGATCGCTAGTTCGAATCCCGGACATATTTTTTCAAGTCTGATACTTTATCTTCAGAAGGTATTTAGACTTTTTTGTTCCCTTTATTGATATCTATATCAGCTTAATTTATGATACTCGGTTCCCTTCCATTCCGCATATTTATATTTCATCATTAAATAAGTTCTATTAAAATGAGGAAATGAGTATTGTTTTGAAGTTAAAACAAAGTATAAAAACACAAATATGCAATGCTGCTGTATTCTGTAACTCTAAATGTATTTCAGAACATGCAACTGTATTGCAATTAGTAATATAAATACTCCTTGTTTGGTTTTAGAGAAAAATACAACCGAAACAGTAATAATGCACACGACTTCAAGATGCTGTATTGAAAATATTTGTTGCAGAGAACAGTATGTCCTGATAATGATTCTAATAAATACCATAGGGAATTACTGATAATAGATTAGTAACAACAGTTGCTCCTACATTTGCTCTCCATTGAGTTAGATATTTAATTATTACTTTTAATTTAAATAATTATCGATTGTTGCATGCCACAGTACCCAAAAAGTTATCATTTTGTGATACTTCAGGCTTAAATGCACTTTACACGTACTGTGCTTAAACTCCTAAGGCAATTTTTAATAGTTACTACTCTCCGACATATCGCTTCAATATTGGGGTTCAGCGAGTTAAGACTGCTGAAAAAATATGAGAAAACGTTAAGAATTTGGAAAGAGTGATAGAAAGAAGCGGTAAATGTCATTTACTGTCGGTAATGACAAAGTTTTGAAGTGTTACATCAATTGAGTTGAAAAGAGGGTGAAGAAAAGTTTCTGGTAGTGTTTCCAGCAGAACCATCAAAAACAGACTTTCAGATATGGGAATTTTGCCAGAAGGTTCAAGAAAGAAGTCTCTTTTGACAAAATATTAAGAAATAGCGCTAAGGAATAACCCGCTGGACCAAAAAGAATTTAAGGTGAGTAAAAATTATTTTAGATGTATTACTCTTAAAGATTACTAGAACAATTTATGATTATACTTCCTAAGTTAGAGAAAAGTTATACTCTCAAATTGTCAGAAAACAAACCAGATCTCAATTTCATTGCAGACTGGTGGAAGATATTGGAATCGTGTTGATACAGAAAAGTAAATAAAAATATAGGCTTCACAGTGTGTAATTAAATACATTTTACAGGAACGAGTCAAAAAAGAAATTTTTGAAGGAAGAAAAGGAAGAGCCATGCGAAAGGTTTTTCAATTAAAAATATGCGAATGTTAAAAAAACTTCAAGAAGCAAATTTTCACTTCTATGGTACAAAATTACTTTTTGCGCGAAATGACAAATAAAAAATCAATAACTTCTTCTTAAATTTTGCAAGGGGAAAGTCAGCGCAAAGCTAAGTAGAAAAATTACGATTGGCAACTGCAGGTTTGTTTTTGAAGATAATGATCGAATTTTTAACTCTAAATTCTCAACTGGATCCTTCACACTGGCAATGTATGTGTTACATAGGCCTGTTTTGCTCTTAGGTGTTAAACAAGGTTTTAGATATTTGAGACCATAATCTATTATTTATTACAATAGTTTATTTTGATGCTCGGTTAATGACATTTACAGAATTCCTTAATTGATAAACGAATGATTTGTATAATTTTAGGCACAGAGAATGCTGACGAAAAGGTTGGATAATCTTGTGACAACATCCGCGGTTATACAGTACATTCAAATGAATATTTGGGCTAGGGAGTCATAGTTTAAGGATTAATAAAGGATTGATGAGATTAATACATTGAATGGTATTTCATAATTTTATTATTATGAAATTTATAACACATAATATGAAATATAGAAATGTAAGTGTTTGTCTTGTTAAAATATAAAGATCTTCAACAGATCGGGCTCCAATTCAATGTAAAAATAATTTACGAGTAAAAGGAAGGCTTTGCACTAAGTATTTTGAGAGTGTGAAAGAATGGTATCTGATGCTTTAATATGGAACAACAGAAAGTTATACGAATCAATGTCATAGCTACGTTGCGATGCTGCGTGTGCTTGTAGTCAGTCAAATGTAAATCTATGTCATTGACGGAGGCATAGTGATAAGCAGGTTGCATCTAAGTTGAGCACTGTTACTCAGTGTACAGAGGACTTCGTGGAACTGGTTCAGTGCTTTGAGAATTACAGTAGGCAAGTTTTATGAACGAGTACTGTATTTGAGCTTCAATTCATCAAACTGCACATTAGCAATCAGTGCATGGATGTACTGGATCTAAAGCAGCAGCATGATTCACGTTTCATGCATGAACAGCTATCTGACAATCACCTGGTGAGGGTAATGTATTGGGGGCTCATTTTTAACAACGTTATGCGTTCCATTGAAGTAATACTCCATATTTAATAGAACTATTTCACTCATGTGACGTCATCTTAAAATCGACAAATGAAATGAAACAAAATTTTGAATTATGAACAACCATAACCGCATTAGGAGGTGAAATTATCCGAAAAAAATTATCAAATTCGTTTTATCACGCGATGTGCACTTGTATTGTAGTCAGCGTAGCCAACTCTATACCTCCACTATCTAATTCCTGAACACGCATCACTGGCCACTCGAAAGTTATATTACTGCATTTTTTCTACTTCTTGTTTAACAGGAAGTGGTGCTATTTCTTCAATTTTAAATAGAACATCTATTTAATCTATTTTCCCGTTTTAGAATAATGCTTATTAACAGTTTTGTAAAAAGTACCCATAATAGATATTTCTGTACAAATTACAGTTACTATACCAAGAAAACAAAGTCCGTCAAGCAGAATCTGTGTAAACTAAGCGAATTCCTCACCGAGTTGAATAACTTTTGATAAAAATTAATATAACATTCAAATTAGGCCTAATTAATTAATAGAATTAAATAAGGTATGACAGTATTTTGTGGTATTAGGGGAACAAAATTAGAATTCTTGTAACCTATATATATATATATATATATTACAAAAGAGAAAGCACATTTTTACAATTATCACTATTATTGAGATTAAA
The DNA here is from genome assembly GCA_030762175.1 of Metallyticus violacea. Taxonomy (NCBI): domain Eukaryota; kingdom Metazoa; phylum Arthropoda; class Insecta; order Mantodea; family Metallyticidae; genus Metallyticus; species Metallyticus violacea. The sequence goes on from CM060833.1 coordinate 57,992,873, forward strand.
CTCCAAAAATGAATGACATACTATTAATTACATGAAAAGATGACCAATGGCAGACACAGCTATACTGTGTGATTATTTTTACACATTTGTAAATGTATTTAGTCATGGACTGAGCCCTTAGTATCTATTTACGTTATCGGTCCTGGTGGTGTAGTGGTAACCATACTTGCCTTCTAAACCCAAGATTGCGGGTTCAAACCCGGCCAGGATCGATGGATTTTTTCGGGCGTAAAAATCCTAAGTATGGCTTCCTTTGGAAGGGAAGTAAAGCCGTGAGTCCCGTGTCGTACATTTACGGCACGAAAAAGAACCTCAAGCCTGAAAGAAGAGGTCTTTGAGCAAAATTTGTCGACCGTTTCACGCCCGGAATTGAATGGGACGCTGATGACCTGAGATGTTAAAGAGCGTCCTTAAATAAAACGAATCAAAAAAACATCTATTTACATTCACTGAAATAGAGATAAATAACAGAAAGTTATTTTAAGATTATTTAAGATGAAGATGTTCATGTGTTACAATAAAACAAAAGCATGTTATTATTCAGAAACGATTACCACATACAAAGCAAATAAACATAAGCGAAAGTTACATACATCTATTTTCATTTGCTTTGTAATTTAATTTAATTTTTACTGTAGTAAAAACATGTAACGCAAACGTTTTCTGAAGGTTAAAAAGAGCGCTCTTATATACAAATGTGATTCTCACATATACATATTGGATTAATGTTTCATATTTATCATCCTTCTGACGATGCCTTTGTTAAATATAAAGCATATACTTTATTAAAAATACAGTTTATATGATAAATTAATTTCTCATTTTATTTTAAAACAATACATAGAAAATTGATCACAAGAGCGATTATTAAATTTCGGTTTTCAAATACACCCATACTTCTAATGTTCCAATTTACCTAATGTTCGAAAACTATTTTTCTTATTTTATTAAAATGGTGTATGTCGAGTTTTGTCGTTCAAAAATGTTAGTGTTTTTTTAATAGTAACCCAATGTAAAAAGTCGGTCCTGGTGGTGTAGTGGTTACCATACTTGCCTCCTACACCCAAGAACGCGGCTTCGAACCCGGCCAGAACCGATGGATTTTTTCGGGCGTAAAAATCCTAAGTATGGCTTCCTTCGGAAGGGAAGTAAAGCCGTGGGTCCCATGTCGTACATTTACGGCACGAAAAAGAACCTCAAGCCTGAAAGAGAGGCCTCTGAGCAAAATTTGTCGGCCGTTTCACGCCCTGAGTTGAATGGGACGCTGATGACCTGAGATGTTAAAGAGCGTCCGTAAATAAATCAATCAATCCAATGTAAAAAAAAAAAATAAATAAAAAGTGATTGGAGACATTTGATACAAAGGCTGCGTGTACTTATGTCACCGATAGGCTATTGTACCGTTAATATTCCGGCCTTCATCTCTTATAGTTTCCGGACAACTCTCTAACGATCAAGAGAAAGCTTCTCAGCACAAACAGAGCATCTCGTGTGTCGAAATTCCGTCCTCTATTCCATTTGATGTACTTAAAATCTTAAATAACCGCCACGGTTGGCCGAGGTCGTTAAGCGCGGACTGGGGTTCGAATGCCGCCCGGACCAATCTCCCTGACTGAAGTTTTTCCAGGTTTTCCTCGGTCCTCATAAATGGCAAATGCCGGGGAAGTACCCTAAACTTACGCCTGGAACGTTTCCTTCCTTAAAAAAATCCTTTCCCTATTTAATATTTATTTAATTTGCGAGAATTTAAATCCATAAACATACTTCTAAACGATTTTCATTAAATAACAAGCTTTAAGTGCTGCATTTTCTCAAGAAAAGAATTCAGTATTTCAGTAAGATGTAAAAAGTAATATCAATAATGTTGAACCTGGCTATTTTTTTCTACATATTGAATATTTAAAGACATTTGTTAGTGCCAAAATTAATACCACTACAATAAATGTAATGAAAACGTGAAACATTAAAATTTTTATAAATGCCTCCACTAGAGCTGGGGCAAGCAATGATGATGTAATGTATTCAGCATAAAGACCTAATTGTAAATGTTTCGCTAATAATTAATTTTGTTAATAATTTTGTTATTATTAATTTATTAAATTTAATATTCCGTCATTTCATATTCCATTGTTATTGTTAACATTAACGTAATAATAGTTTACATGTTTTCTAGTGTTATATCTTTTTATTTAGTTTTTTTGGTTGATGTTTAACTTCAGAAAACGTTTGCGTTACATGTGTTTACTACAATAACATTTACATTAAATTTCAAAGCCAATAAAAATCAATGAAACGTTCATTGTTTATTGTTGATTGTGCATATTTTTCTAGTACATTGTAATTGTTTTTAAATAGTAACAAATTTTGTTTTACTGAACACCGTCTTCTTAAATACGCAATGTAACTCGAAACGTTTTGTTATTTTTCTCTATTTTATTGAATGTAAGGTTATCAAGGGCTCAGTTGATAAAAATGATTACATTTTAAAATGTTTCAAAATATTCCACACAAAATAGCTTTGTCTATCAGTGGGCATATGTTTCATTTAATTAATAGTGTACCATTCATTTTTGTGGTTTAATAATAATAATAATAATAATAATAGTAGTAGTAATAATAATAATAATAATACATTTAATGCCCCAACTTATTTAATTTCATTAATTAATAAGGGCATAATTTAAATTTTATATTCATTTTTAAAGTTATTCTACTATTTGAGGAATTCGCTTAGTTTACGCAGCTCCTTTAAGACGAGCTTTATTTTTCTCATCTTCCTTTGAAACTCCTTTCAATTGGTGAAAAACTTTCCTGGTCATATCCTTCTACGTTTTTACACTTAATGTTCTTTCCCACATATAAATGCTTTCCATTACTAGTGATAAGGATGGAGTGAAAAACAAGAAATTAATTATGGCACAAAAAGCGTTCTCCAACTATGTTATTGCTTGCTTTAATATTAATGATAATGCTTACAGAACTTCCTGTTTTATACAGAAGTATTAATATATATATATATATATATATATATATATATGCGCGCGCGCTCTGTGTGTGTGTGAGAGAGAGAGAGAGAGAAGGAGAGGGTGTGAGAGAGAGAGGGTGAGAGAGAGGGTGAGAGAGAGAGAGAGAAGGCCGGAGTCCCGCCCCAGAATGACCAGGCAAGCATCAGTCAGTAAAGTGCTCCCTACAACTTCGAAAGCACAAGTAGATTATAACACCTTAGAGTAAATGTTCAAAGTGACTTCCTTTTGCTCCATATTCTAAGAATATGTCGTCATTCCCCTAAACTCATCAACAAAAATTCTGGTTACTTCATGTTCAATATTAGTCTGTAGTTCCTCTAATGGGGGGATTCGAGTGAACATTTTTGTCTTTTAAACCATCCCATAAATTGAAATCACAAATCGTAAAATTGGGAGAGCGTGAAGGTCACAAACCACCACTAATTATTCTACCATTGAACACTTCACTTATTTCTTGAGCCGCATGTGTAGTTGCAGAGTTCTATTGGAACAAACCGTACACTTTGTCAACCTCTTCTGTCAACCGCTGAAGAAACTGCGTAAAGATTAGCGTTCGACACATGCGCATTTGTCTCATAAAAACATTCAACTGATTCTCTTTGGGCTTACTGCACACGACACCAGTTTTCTGATCATAAATGGGGTTTTGTGACGCGTCCATTTAAATAAAACCATGATTCGTCTTTAAAGAGAAAAACTATGTACCAGTTTGAAGCTGTAATTATTGGCTTCACCCCGTAATAATTTATAATGTCAGAATTTTAATATTATGTATTATATAAAATTAATTATGCTTATTATATTTACTTTATTGTATATCAAATTAAAGGTTTCAAATAACATTTTCTAAACCTCACTAATAGAAGTATAATCATATAAAGTATGTTATGTATAAGTATTCAAAAAGAGTGTGAAAACATGTATTACTATTTAGCTACTAAAATTGTACAAGAGCATCTTAGACCGTTATGTTATGAGGAAAGTTTTTAACAAAGGACAGGAGGGTTGCTCTGAAGTTATTTCTTTTGCACTCAAGTCAGAAGTCCTATTTTTGTTTGGTAGTTTCAAAGGAAATAGAAAAGAAAATGTTGCTTAGGGAAAGCAAAGCCAAGCGTGGGAACAGAAAAAACCGCAACATTTTAAAGAGAAAACAAACCGTCGGGTGTTTAAAAAAAGACGGAATAGACGGAAATTTAAGAAATATTCAGCATAAAAGCAAATCAGAAAGGCTCTCTTAAAGCCCAGTAACCAACAGAAATACGAGATTCAAGGAAAAGTTTTAGAAACTTCTAATACAAAAAAATTTGAAAGATTACGGCTGTATCTACCGTAATAGAATTTGAAAGTAGTATAAAGAGGCAATTTTGAGGCCCCGGTTAGTTACTCACCGTTCAGATACGAGAGAGGCCGGTCAACTAGACGTATAATTCCGAGAAGGCAGGACGCGTTATTGTTGAGTATAAGTTCCGAATCTTAGTAAAATACCGCGCAGATAGTAAGATTTACCAGTGAGTATTAATGATAAATTGCAGTGTTCATTTGAAATTAGGTGAATAGGTAACAGTATCTACGAGAATATATTAGATAGAGAAAAGCGAGAATAGAAAACTGAATGTCGCGCGCCCGAGTGAGATTAAATCCTGCGATCACAAGTTACGAACCCAGTTGCAAGATATAAACTGACTTTAAATATCGATGTGAATGATTCAGTGGCATAAATAAAATTGAACTACTAATTCAACCTTTACCTCAGTAACGTACGGTGAGGCACGTAATCAGGGAAGAATCAAACAAGAATAAACTGTGATTATAATTTAATCTACAAAGCTTCTTCAATCATCACCACTATCCAGTCCCTTCTTCCCCTTGGTATGAATACCAGAAAATTCCAGCACATCCACAAGGAATGATAGCTATGCTTACTTGTAACTGGGAACACTACACACGAGTTATAGCCCAGGCATCTATCAGACAATCGTCTGTGGAGGGAAGACAAAGCAGCAGTGACCAAAGTATTGGCGGCCTGCATTACTTCACCAATCTCCAGTAAATAATCTATTCTCAAACAACCATCAAAAGTATTTAAAATTCAAATAATGAATCATTCCCCTCCTTTCGTCCACCCTGTTCAAAATTGTTACAAATTTCACTACCAATCTGAGCTACTTATACCATGTGTTACATTTATAGCTGGGCCATAGATCGCATATATAAGTAGTTCGCTTGCACTGCAGTGACCTCGATTTATTCCAGTAGGGTACTAGCGGTGAATGACCCCTCAAGACTACGTTTATCAGCTGTGTTATACTGTATCAGTTGCTGCCTTCTGTTCGATTTGTAAAGACTAGAGTTTGTTCATTTGGCATTTCAAAAGTGAAGTTTATTCAACGTTGTGTGTGCATTACATTAGATTATTTTTATTAGTCCACTGAAATGCCTACCGAAAAAGTCACGCTTGAACAAAGAATTTTTATGTACGATACATACGTAAACACCGAATCATGTAGACAGGTGGTAAAAAATTTCCGGAGAAATTTACTGTATTTCAGTTCCAGGTATAAAAAAATGTGGGTGTCTGGTTAATAAGTTTAGAACAATGGTATCGCTATACCTAAGAAGCGGAAAAAAAATGTTCCAGCGGAGGAATAAATTGACAAAATCGGTGCATCATTCAAACTATCTTCAAAGAAATCTCTAAGACTGTTGCACAGCTAATGGGTCTTAAACCTCTGTTCATAGAGCGGCTAAATGTTTAATATGCAGACCCTACAGAGTGACTATAAATTACAACTTCGTGACGACGAAAACCGAGTAAATTTCTGTAACTGTCTTTCACGGTACTGTTAACATACACTTGATAATTATCTCATGATCACATGGTTTCATTTAAATATGAACAATTCCCATCACAAAATTAAGGACAAGTTAAGAACAGAAATTATGAACAATACTCAAGAAGAACATGCGTGAAATGGAAATTTCATCCAAAGATGCCAGGAAGGTATGAAAGCAAATGAACGCCACTTTTAAGACCACTTATAATGAGGTTAGTAGTCATTATAGTACACGTTACTGTCATTCTTGAGTGTGTAACGCGGGAGTTATAGAACAGAAAACCCCCAGTGTCATAGACAGTGCCCGGATCACGCGATCTGCGGTCGGGCAATATAAAGAACGTTCTGTAAAAACCAATTGTAATAATTCACTCTTTTAACGGACGAATTTCTCGCAAATTATGAACCCTTACGTATCTGTAAGATTATGGATGACTAGGACAGGAGAGAAGAACGCATAACGGGAGTACTAGTGAATACAGTGTGGTTCCTCCAGGAAGCATATGCTCTTTAAGTGACAACCGCACATTTTAATAACCCTGTATTATGATATTGCTCTTAATGAACTGTATTACTTAAAGGTCTTCCAAAAGCATTTGTAGTGTTGTTGACAAAAGTTCGCTAGTAACTTAAAAGAGGAGAATGGCTTGTCATTCAATTTTTGCTCCGATTTTATGTTCACTGAAAGAGTCCACTGCCTCCAAATTGGTCTGCCTTTTGCTATTGTCTGCTAAGCAACCTTCTCAGTTCTTTCACTCATTTTCCTCTCCAATCCTGCGGAAAACTTTTGTTGGATGTCTCTGACAAGTTAGTTAAAAGTTTAACTTTGCCATAGCAGAGTTGCTCTGCCTCTTGCCAGCTTTCTTTCTCTCTCTCTCTTTCACTCCCTTAGCATCGCACCTTCCTTGGCTTTGTTTTGCGGAATTAGATTATCACAACATTTCCCAAGAACAATATTGCCACTATGCTTTCCAATTATTTTCCGTCTCTTAAAATGAGTCATATTTCAGCACTTCCAGAAAATAACGCCATAATATTATCTTACAATGCCAATATTTTGAATTTTGCCATTTCTCCTAAACGCGATATATAACTTTTATATCAACTATGGGTCACACTATAAATGTTTAAAAAACCAACACAAATAATAATAATAATAATAATAATAATAATAATAATAATAATAATAATAATGGAATGAATGTGTAATTAAATCAATATTTTTATTTATTATATAAAATATATTTATTTTATAAAATATACATAAAATATACATATTTTTAAAAGAATCTAAATTCTGCAATCATTCAGGTATATATTAATTTAGTTAACTTCTACCTGTAATGTTTTTTCTAAACTTGTTTCTCTTGAATTGAAAAAAAAAATCATAAACTCATTGATTAAAAATGGAGACAAAATTCTCTGAATATTCGAAACCTATAGGCGTTTTAAGGTCGATACTTCGATACTTTCTATCCTTATCAAATAAAATACAAATTTCTCAAGTTATTATTGTGAGAGTATAAATATTATAAAAGACAGACCCGAATTTCCTTATCCATCGAGTCGTATGTTCAGCAAAAACAATGTTATAAACTGAAGTACATGTTTCTTTGAGTTGCTAATGTTGGAAGATTTATACCTTGAGAAAAACTATACAAAGGTAGAAAATGGCGCAATTATCCCTCACAGGATCCAAATTAAAGAGAGCTTCAAATTTCAATAAAATTATCAGAAAAAGTAGAGGATGAAACTCAGAGATTTCTATTTCAAAATAGCAATTGACTTTGAAAATAACAAAAGCAGAGTTTAAATCAACTTTCGTGCCAAGGACGCTGAAGTGCGATATTGTTACATTAAGTTATTTGTGATTAGACAGTTTAACAAATCGCATGATATTTACCCCAAATATCTTTTATTGGTTGGATTCAGATTTGTTGGTTCGGTTTATTTACGGACGCTTTTAACTTCTCAGATCATCAGCGTCCCATTCGATTCAGAGCGTGAAATGGCCGACAAATTTAGCTCAGAGACATCTTTTTTTAGTTTTGAGGTTATTTTACGTGCCGTAAATCTACGACACGGGACCCACGGCTTTACTTTCCTTCCGAAGGAAGCCATACTTAGGATTTTTACGCCGGAAAAAATGCATCGGCCCTGACCGGGATTGAACCCCGAACCCCTTGAGATTATTATGCAGGTGAAAGGTAGACAGTTCATCTACAGAAATATAAAAAAGGAAGACTGTTTTTATTATGGAGTTGGCAGTCGGGCTTATAATTTCTTGATACCTGCCATTTAGAAGTTTGTGAATGAAATACATTAAAATTATATTTGTTATAACATTAATTAAAATGTAGTATTAAAAAGTATCGAAAAAGGGTCGCTCTCAAGTACAGGGGTATCGTTTAATATTGATACCTCTCGAGTATTCATAACCCATCTCTGTTAAAAAACCTAAAACGTTTCCAAAGAGGAAAGTCATATTATACTGCATTAATTTTCTGCAAGTTAATAAAGAAACGTTAAAAACGCAATTAATAGACTGATTAGACCTATTGGTTGCACAGTACGTGAAAAACTCTACAAGATATACCGAACGATTTTTCCATCGTGGGACCGCTCCATGTGCAGTTAGCAAAGTTGACCAAGTTCTGCAGCTCTCGTCTCATTCTCATGCTTGAAAGTCGGCCGGGGAGGCGGAAGGGAGGTCACTACGAGCTTAACTCTGGAAACGTACGGTGTTTGTGTGTTATGTGACAGTGTATTAAGCATTCATTAGGCGACGAAATACGGTGTATTGATTACCTTAATATTGCTCAATTTAGGTATTCAATTCCCCGGAGAGTATTGAGGATTCTTGTGTACGTACAGAATCAGCTCGTGATGTATGAAGATTGTTTCAAGAAAGATTCCCTGATATTCAACTTCCAAGCTGAAGTTTCATTCACAGGGTGGTAAATGAAGCCGGAAATATTCTCAATAAAAAGAGTACACAGTACACTCGCAGAAAAAATTGAATAACATTGGAAAAACTCGTGAACGTTCCCCTAAAAATCACTTGGATGTCTTTCTCGGCAACGAGAATTTTCTATTCATCTGTTCGAATGGCAACAAAGCTACTGAAATCAAAACTCTTTAAATTAATGTAGTGCAAGAATATAAACCGGGTGACCCTGCATCCAGGGGCAGAATTTGTGAATGGATTTTGAATAGTGTACACGAGGGGAAATTGGCCCTAATCTAATTTTCTTTATGGATGAATCTTGGGGTTTGTTACTTCACAAAACAATCGATATTGGAGTTCAGACAAACCTAGCCTACTATACGAGGAACCCCTGCATAATCAAAATATAAGAACGTGGTATTTCATTAGCGGTGAGAGAATAATATGCCCTATTTTTTTAAGAAACAATAGTGGCACTTATGTGCAGAATATTTTGCAGCCCTATTTCTGCGAATTAACTGTGAGAGAACGTAGGTTAGGGACTTTCCAACAGTACTCTGCAACGGCTTATACAGTCCACGTCCTTTTGCATGCAATTCATGAAATATTCCATGATAGAGTCATCATTAACAACATATTGCCCCCTTGGTGACCCAATTTAACATCCTGCGATTTATATTTTATATCTGTGGAGGGCATTAAAAGAGAAAGTGTACCAGACAAGGTACGCACATTAGATGAACTGTAAAAATAACATTCGTGAAGAAATATCATCTGTTTCTCAAGGGAACTGCAGAAGGTAATGGTTAATTTCATAAGCCGATGCCAGAAATGTGTGGCAAATTATGGGAGACAGTTACAGCATATTCTTGCTTGATTATTGTTAGTAAATGTAATTTTTCAGTGTTAGTAATAAGTTGTGGGACAATCCTTGTTGCGGACTTCCCGTTCATTGCGTTACCAACTTAAACCGACCGACCGGCCATTATGCATAGAACGGTCCCGCTAAGGAAAAAAATACTCATTAGAATTACAAGTGTCGTGAGGTCTATTAGAAGTATAGAAAGCTCCATAAAATATTTATGTATTAAATAATTGTTTTTGCGAGTGGCTTAGAAACATAACAAGCTATTAACAGTAAGGAATGTGTTTCAATTGACATATAATTAACGTCTAGATAATAAACAGCTTACAGAGATTATTAAAGCACATCTCTGGGAGCTGAATTTGATTCCTTTTTCAAACTCAATTATATTTTGTATTATTCTGCATTGTTTCGTTTTTCGAAGTTTAGTAGGCGCATTAAAACATGTCCTCCCACAATTCCTAGAAGATATGCAATGCACGCGATTTCAACGTGACGGCACGTCCCCACATTATGCAGGGGGTATTAAGAAACACCTTGGTGCACAGTTTGGAATGGATTAGTCCAGGTGGTTCTGTTCCATGGTTACCAGATCTTCTAGGAACCTGTGAAAAGCTAGTTTTTTTAAAGAAACAGCACACACACACACACACACACACACACACACACACACACACACAATTAGAAAACAAATGTGTGTGTGTACGTGTGTGTATCGCTTCAAAACAAACATGTTTAGCAGTACAGTACCTAATAAAAAGCTTAAGATTCTATGTAATAAAACAGGGGAATCTTAAATTAGTCATCACATTTCTAAATAGAAGGCTCCAAAATAAAAATAACTATAATATGGCAGATTGGGGAATTATAAAACATGGAATCCCACAAATATCAACCCGAGATCAATTACTCTTTTTAATTTACATTAATTATCTGTCATTAGTAATAAAAAATATAGCTGCGACCCATGACATCAAAATTCAATTATATGCTGAAATATGTGTGAGACTTCAAAGCTAATTCCGATTTAAAAAAAAAAAATATTATAAAATGTAAAACATATAACTCGCCAGGTCCAAGTATACGTGTACAAGTCGATAATGGACAAATGTTACATTTCTAGGTCTACAAGTCGATAAATATATAAACTGAAAAATACATGTACAAAAACAAAGTTCTGCAATTTATGCTCTCAGTTCGTTTGAGCTATGGATTTTTACTTCCGTAGCTAATTATATTTATCTCTTTTAAGTTATGAAATTCGGATTCACAGTTTGGGGTAATTCTGTTGAAAGCAAGCGTTTTCATACTACAAAAGAAGACAGTGCAAATTATTGCTATGAACAGATCTTCATATTGAAACAAAATTAATATTTTGAATTTTTAAATATATATTTTCTATTAGGAGTTCTTCTATGTTAAACATCTATATAGTTGAGTTATAATATACGCAAATACTAGACAAAAATAAACCCATTGTTAACGTATCTCACTATCAAAAGGAGGTACATTATGAGTGCATCAGAACACACAACCTCTTCCAAAAATGTTCAAAGCATTTTTATTATTCGGCGATAAACAAAAATATAAATCTGCTTTGACGTTATATCTATGTAAGAATACCTAATATTGTGCATGAGAATTTATAAATGTACAATGTCTTTATTCAAGAACACATTAAGCATATTTTACAAAGTAAATATTTAATAGATGTAACTAATTTTTTTCTGTAAACGAGTACTTTATAACGCATTTCTCACATTAAAATGTGACAAATAATTCATTAATATCCACTTATATATACGTAATTAATATTACAATACAATGTGCATTCTTTTACAAATTTACACTGGCTATGTAATGTAAAACTTGCAACTACTTCTATACAAGAGCCATTGGAACGCAATTAAATGTTGTGTTGCTATTCAATATTACTCAAGTTGTTTTCATTATTCATTATAAGACTTCTGTTTTCTGTTCCGACAAATTACTTGGTCATAAGGTACCGGAGACTATGAATGCCTTATAGTGGATGGTAATTCAGTGATATCTATTACATTTGAGTTTATTCAAAATTGACATTTTCCTGAAATACCTGTATAATATGCCAGTGTTCTCGGCAAAACTAAGTTGATTTTTTTTAATTTGTTTATTTACGGACACTCTTTAACATCTCAGGTCATCAGCGTCCCATTCAACTCAGGGCATGAAACGGTCGACAAATTTTGCTCAGAGGCCTCTCTTTCAGGCTTGAGGTTCTTTTTCGTGCCGTAAATGTACGACACGGGACCCACGGCTTTACTTCCCTTCCGAAGGAAGCCATACTTAGGATTTTTACGCCCGAAAAAATCCATCGGTCCTGGCCGGGTTCGAACCCGCAATCTTGGGTTTAGAAGCCAAGTATGGTAACCACTACACCACCAGGACCGACTAACTAAGCTGAGATCTAGCAAATTGTACACTTTCACATATATAAAAGAGAAAGATCCATATTAAGTTGTATCGCTTTATTTTGGACGTCATTAGTGACAATATTCTAACTAAGCTAAATCATCTGTTTTCTGAAACTTTGTAGAACAAAACTGAACCGCACAAATACCAGGCTTTTCTTACCTTTGGTGAATTGGGGAATATTAGAGTCAGCAAACCAACACTTCCCTCAGAGATAACTTCTGTTTGCCTAATGAAAAACATTTTCAATAATAAAAAGGGCCACAAGAATGCATAGGATTTGTATTCCAAAAGAGTATACAGAAATGGTCATACCTTCCAGTAAAGAAAATAAATGTTATTAAAATTGAATCTTCAAATATATTCAATGTAAAGTCTCTGTTACTCGAGAAACTTTTTTTTTTCAGTTGGAATCCAGCAGCCGAGGAGTACCAAAAGATAAAAACACTCCTTTGACATTTTTATTTTTACACCTTCACAAATTCTGCTCATATACTAAGCTCTGTTGTTGCTAGAGAATTTGCGAATGGCTTGGTAAAACATTTATTTAATTAAGCTTGGAGTGAAATATACAAATTAAACAACATTTCCAACACAGTTTACCCTGAAGGAAAGCTATTTCTACAAACTACCATAAGATACGTGGCATTAAAAAGGTATAACAATGCATTCAGAGGACTATAACAATTATAATGATGCCATTATTAACTGGTTCGTTATTAAAGGTGATGTAAAAGGTTATATGATGTGTAGGGGATAATCAAGGAAATAAAATGTCAACATATAAAATTGTTATATCGTATTATGAATATTACGTTTGTTTTACTAAGTATATGCGATAAATTTTGTTTGTTGTTTTATTTTAAATAAATTTTATAAGTTTTTCGTGTTTATTTCAAAATCTCCTTTTGCGAATATGTGCTGTGTTAGAAAAAGATTAACTCAGTTACAGTCAAGAAGTTAGCTCTTGCATTGTCCAATTCCTTGTGAATTTAATAGGTATATATACATTATTAGTTACAATAATAATAATAATAATAATAATAATAATAATAATAATAATAATAATGTACATATTATTTAGAAATAAAGAAAACATTCGTGGAATATGTGCGCTACATTAATAAGGAATACAATTTATAAATACAAAAAAGCTGAATTAAATGCATAGTTTATTGTGCAATTTATGTTCCATAACAATGAAATGTGGTTAAAAACTATAGTTGTTCTTAAAGGTACATAAGGCTTAACATTGTAAGTGTATGATAATTTAAATTCAATTTCAAAACAATTCTATAGCAAATATCTATGATATCTACGGTACATAACATAACTGCGAGTGCAGTTAACATTGAATGTAACAGAAAAAAAGTGATTCATAAGGCATTGAAACTAACACCTGTCGCAAACAAACAAAAATCATAAAGTCATTCTCCAATAAAAACAGAGGTTCAAATGGCTGCCCCTTCCCCAATATATTATTTTACTGTTAATAGTATTTCAACACTGCAATATTATTTTTTCTATTTACAAATATTGATTATGTATAAACCCTGACGGCCGTTATCCGGCTGTTAATAATCAACGTGAGAAACCAATCAAATATATATTTTCTGATTGCCATGGAGATATATGCAAACCTTAACTTTTAAGATAGAGCTTCACCGCTCATAGAACAATGGGAGACATAAGTTTTTATCTGTAACTTTATTATGTAGGGTAGATTTATAATGCGATGAACTTTATAAAGTTTAAAATATTTTATTTTGGATACCTAAAAGTGTGTAACATACTCTAATCCAAATTAATCAGGAAAAACAAATAAACTACTAAAAGACTTTAATTGAGCAAGTAACACTTAATGAACAAGATAATCATATGTTATAAAGCTTTGTTTTAAATATTCTTGGACATTTTTTATTGTCATTTCCGAAGAAAGAGAGAGTAGTGTTGACTTGGTTACTTAAAATGTGGAAAACTTCTAGAGAAATAAATATCTTAAAACACGCAAAAGTTTTATGTAAAATATATATTCGAATGTACTAAATTTTAATTACATCCCTATCTTTATTATTGTTATCATTTTATTATTATTATTATTATTATTATTATTATTATTATTATTATTATTATTATTATTATTATTCATAGTTCTAGAGAAAATTCTAAAAATGCTCACCATGAGATCTAAAGGTTTCCAAGCGCTGCACCAGACTGTCTTACTCTCCCCCATATTATAGATGTCTCTACAATCCCCTAACATTCTCGCTCAATACACTGGGAAAGAATTTCCCAATTGCTAAAAAATAGAATATACAATGGCCTTTAAATGATCTCACATATAAAAATGCAATTGACCGAGGTTCAGAGAAGGAACGGACCGGAATGTCCATCTCCAACAATCCTATGTATCACTGACACGGAATCGCTGTTGGGTATGAGAACAATGAGATGGCACCCCATCGTGCACGAAGTACATAGGACATTTTTAGTTCAATGGAAAGTCTTGCAATTAAATATTTAAACGGTCCGTTTAAAGGTCATAATATTATACACCTGTCAATTTTCCAGGTAAAATAAAAGCGGCAATTAATAGATCGCCAGTTATTCCATACATTAATACTTAACTATTGTTGTTTTACTTCAGAAACTGCATGGGAAGTTTTGTCAGCCCATTACCTGAATATGGTAAAAGTTTTGCACTTCATTCTATGATATCTGTAATAGATGACAGATGACTTTGATTAGCAAAGAACAAACATACGTTTGGTTTCAAAACCTTCTTAGAACTTTCTTTGTAAAGAAGCCTAATGCCTAAAACTCACACTATTTTCTCAGCAGTGGAACAGTTCTTAATTTATTTACAAATCTTCCATGGTGCCTTAAGTTTAACGTAAAATATTGAGACTATGTAGGAATAAACCAATCAAATACTCAATGCAGCCCACCGACTAATGGTCTAGCAAAGATTGTCAATCCAACCATGAGCATTGCTAGACTCAAGAGTTAATGCATTTAATGATGTGAACAAACCGTGTCATCTGGAGTACGTTTGTTTGGTACAATACACATAGAAGAAACAGTGTTACAACACGACAATTTTCATTACAGAAAACCCAAGTGTATTAGCTTCTGCACCTTGTGTTTGTTACGTAATGTACTCAGTATTCATACACTGGCCCGGTACACTTTTGGTAACGTTAAAATTATCAGTCCGCAGGCTGGCGCCATAGTATCGTAAGATTCTAAGAAACAAATCACCGTGCGAAAAGATTTCATATCCCTTGTAACAGAAACAGCAAGGGCACAGCAACTAATATCTACTGCAGCTCGAGATAGGAAGTTTCAAGCTTGTTGCTAATCTGAACAAAATATTTTCGTTGATGCCAAAAGAAAGCATGTACTTTTCATATTTTCTTGGAATGGGAAAACGAAATAGTAATTCTTGCATGATAACATTATTTGAAAATGGATAGGTCTTTTAACTCATCCCGATCTGCTGGCCAGCTGCCAATCTATTTGTGCACAAATGTGTTTTGGGTAAAAGAAACAGGACTTTATATAGGTATTTCCAATATAAAACCTGACTCAGAAATAATGCATGATCTTAAGTAAAACAATAACAATTCAATGAATATTTTAAATAAAAGATGTGGCAATGCTATACAGGGTGTAATGAAAATACTGGAATAAACATTAGAGCGAGTTCTTCACACTAAAACAGGTCACATAAATATATTTTGTGGAATTTTTGGTTTTTAAGTTATTGCTGAACGGTAACATTTAATGTGTTTAATCCAATAAAATAAGTTAGGAAAATTATAACTAACTTTTTCAGACAATCGGTCAAGTCAATATGCTGTTGTACATTGTACAATAGATGTACTGTCATGGAAACCTGTTTATATTTACCAGCTGTGTACTTTTGTAATTAGCCAGTATATATTAGACTCGTGTTACAGTTCAGTTACTTTTCAGGATATTCATATCCTGAATAGGCAGTTATGATGTTTATGCACCGTTGCATGGTAATGTACGCGAGGTTGCACGGCTGTAGGCGATGGCGCTCCCAGACCAAAGGCAGCCAATTCATAAAACTTTTCCTGAAGCTTATCAATGAGTTTATAAGACAGTAGCCGTAGCACCACAAACTGCGGATTGAAGAAGACCTAGAGTGCTATACGCCTGATAAGGAACAACTCGTTCTACAGGTGTTGAAGAAGGTTCAGGTATGAGTACAAGACAAATATCCATAGTATTTGGTAAATCTCATATGACTGCATGGAGAGTATCACCCGAACAGTTTTTCTATCTTATCATCTTCAAAGTGTTCAGGGTCTTGTATCTGCCGCGTGACTACAAAAAATCATCACTATCATGCCATGGTATGCTCAAATATAACTGAACCGCAAGTCAGGCGTAAGAAACTGATTAATCAACATATATAAACTCGTTTCCATGGTAGGAAATCGCTATCTAATGTACAATGTACCCCAGTAGAGCGATTGTATCGATAGCATAATTCGATTATCTAAAACATTAATGTTATATTATAAACCTTCATTTTATGGATAGTGCCTCGAAATATGTTGTAATTTATCTTTCAGTAATAAGCCAGGCATTTCCGGGCATATGCTTATAATATCTTCTTTTCTCTTTTGGTGTGAGGAACTTGCTCCAAAGTTTGCATGATATTTTTGTTACTCCCTGTATAATGATTTTCTTCAGATTATAACATGCAGACATGCTGTTAAATAAATAAAAATTATAATTTGCAATATGTTGTCATCATTTACCACAGAAGCTCTATCTTAGAAACGTACCAGTCTTAACAATAGTTAACGGTATTTCACTTTCATTGTGGTTTGCATTTCACTTTCATTGTGGTTTGCAAATAATTTACTTGAGATAAAGCATTAACTAGTTATTTCTATCATTATACTGTTTATTAATGATTATTTAGTTTTTATTGAAAGCTCTAGTTATTAACCTCTAAATCAATAGTTTCCCCCCCCCCCAATATTTCACATGAATATCTTTTACAACATTTGTTACATAGACATAATCCATTTTCGACATTTTTTAAAAGATAAATTGCTTTTTTTTAATTCTAAGAGTTCTTCGATTTTGTATTTTAATGTCACAGAGCTTGTTACATTTGTTTAAATGTATATTATAGCAGTAGATATTAATACAAGCATGCTTTGAAATCTTGATATTGATATTTTAGATATACAGGGATGTTAATGAACAACACCTATATATTTTCACAATATATACAGCTATCTGAGACATCATATCTGCCTGTAACTGAGGTCACCTACGTAAAGTGTGGAAATTGTGAGTATTAAAATAATTTCAATTTGCTGCTCAGAAATTCGTTCTAAAGCTACATAGCGTCAAAATTTGTATTAGAATTGATTCACTTCTTTTTAATAATATAAATTAGCCTAGTTGTTAATAAACAATGAATAGCGTTTTACAAATTAGCGTAAAAATAGTCTGCAAAATTTCAGGTTAAACATGTTTGGATGCAACTGTATTGTATGCTATAGGAATTTAGTCTTTCAGTAAGTAGTACAGGATTCAACTTTTTCCCTAATGCTGTAACATATCTGTCATTTGTTCCATGCAACATTCGTTTGTTTTGTGAACAAAAGATGTAAGACAAAATAGGTCATCAAATGAACCATAAATTGAAGAAATAGAGAATGTTGACTTTTTTCTGAATTTACCTTCACGAAATTTATTTATGGAGAAGTAGGAGTTTGTACTTAAAAATCTGCTGAGTGAAATCTACAGAGAAAGATTTCCTAATACATAACATTATATTTCGATCTGTTGAAAGGAGTTTGCATAAACCTGGATGCTTTAAGGTGGAAGTAAAAGTTAAAGTAAGTGGCGTATACAACCTGTTGAAACTTTAGGGCCTGGCACGTAAGCTTCAAAAATATGACCCCGGATCTATATCTCAAATTACATGTCTAAGGTCCCTCTTTATATCGATTTTATTAGCACCTGTATATTTGTTATACAAATTAAAAGCATATCATCTAATAATTTAGTAAGTTATCATTGCGATTACTCTAGAATTTTTGGGCAATCTCATGATTTGATAAACATTCATAAGTAATACAATATAAACACATTACCTGTACTAGGATGTACAGGTCACAAAAAATATTTGCAAAATGTTGGAAAGGCGGCAGACCTGGTTATAAAACGCATTAAGATATTTTAAATTTCCTATTTTGAGATAGGAAGCCTGTGATTTATAAAATTTTATATAGGTAAAATGGCTTTAATTTACTTTTGTGCATGCAGGGCTCACTCCCGATATAATCGAAAAGTAACACAACAGCCCTCACGGGCATAGGTAACTTGCAAACCTACCAAGACCAATAATTCCATAATTACTTGCATTATTATATTAGTATTAATTTTGTAAATGTATGAATTATTATTAACGTTCGAGATTTCAACATCATAAAGTTAAAAGTGATATTGGTTTTGTTTATTTCGGCGATCCATTCATTGTAACTCACTGTCTGCTGTTACTATCCTTTAATATTGTACAAACACAGGAGTTATTTACTTTATTCAAAACCAAATTCCATTAGCATAATGGACTATTTTAATTATCAGATATATGTTCTGTGTTCCTCTGTGCTAAATGGTAATGCCTCTTGTATGCAGAAGGGTTAGTTGCGCTATGAAAATGGAAGTAGCAGATAATGGAGGCCTGTTGAACAGAAGTTCTTGTAACTTTTCAATTTCACTGGATACTGCTATGGCTAGACTGCGTCCATGAAGTTCTGTCTTCCATGCAAAGGATGAAATATGTAATTAGTGAGCCGAGGGGGACACAGGCCGAAACGTGGGATTGCTTTAAAACTTTCTATAACGATTCAAATTACAGCGCGTGTACTTTGCTGATAGATTTCTCTTCGCCATTACTAAGTAGACTATCAAAGAACAGGCACTATGTGTGGCAGAACGCTAATGAATAAGTTAGAAGAAGTAATCAGTTAACTACATATATTCTTATAATAATAATAATAATAATAATAATAATAATAATAATAATAATAATAATAATAATAATAATAATCGAAAAAAGAAAAACTGTTTATATACATTTATTATTACAAAAGTAAAAAAGCAAAATTATCTTTAAGTTTAGTACGCAATTCACCGTCAGTTATTTCTGCAAGACTCAAAAAATAATTGAAAATCGGAGTCAGATTGTAAATTTTGATATTGGAAGCATATATTGTCCAAAAAGAGTCATAAGCGCCCATAACATTTGAATAAAATTTTGTAACTGTTAAAACTGTTAAAACTTCGTTTGCCCATAAGCAAGTATATCCACTTCGTATAAATATTCCTACTTTCTACTCCATTTTTGCAATATATAAACACAT
The DNA here is from genome assembly GCA_030762175.1 of Metallyticus violacea. Lineage (NCBI taxonomy): Eukaryota > Metazoa > Arthropoda > Insecta > Mantodea > Metallyticidae > Metallyticus > Metallyticus violacea. The sequence continues at coordinate 58,012,420 of CM060833.1, forward strand.
GATTACAAATGTTTTATTAGTATTTGTTTTTCACTTATGATGTAAAGAGTTCATATAAAGAAAAATGTAGCATCATGGAAGTGGGTAAGAATATTTAGGGGAAAGTTGTTACATTTTATTCCCAGTGATAACGCCAAGGGTGGCCAAGGTTATTAAGACGCAAACTCGTGAGCGGGAGATATGGGATTCGAATCCCGGCAGGACCGTCCTCCCTGACTAGGATTTTTCCAGGTATTCCTCAGTCCTCATAAATGGCAAATCCGGGGAGGTACCCTAAACTTACACCTGGAACGTTTCCTTCCTTTAAATTAAACCCTTTCCCAATATATCATTTCATATCGTGTATCACCAGTGTTCGTTGCTTGTGGTGTCTCTGTAGTAAAAATGGGCGTTAAACACCATTCATTCATTCCCAGTGATTTTCAAGCTGGGGGATGTGTTATTAACAGCAAAGAAAAATAAAAACAGAGGCCCACAGAAGTACGTTTAAATGTATAAATAGTTAGCACAAGTTGGGAAGAAAGAATCACATTTTAAAACATGTTTAATCTGAGATAATCTAAATTTTCATTCTTTCCTGTAAAAGACCTACTAATAATTATTGTATACGCATAATATAGTAAGCGAAAAGAAATAACGGCCACAAAATAAATGCTGCGTTGGTTAACTCTTCAAAAGTCAGATGGCAGTATCTGTTGCGCCTGTGATTGGTAGGGTGAAAGAAAGAAAGCGAGCGATCGATCCATCGATCGATAAAAATATAACTCAAATAAGAAGGAGAATACGATGAAATTTATATTTTTATATAAGGAATAACCAATTCTTCATTATCCCCAAGAAATTTTACTATTAATATTATTATCAATTTATTTATTTAAGTACGCTCTTTAATATATTGCCATCATCCTCCTGTTTCATTTAGGACGTAATGCGGTCACTCAGAAGCCTCTGATTTACGAGCCGTAAATCTACAGCCTGGGATCAAGGGTTTATTTCCGTTCTGAAGGAAGTCATATTTAAGATTTATATACTCGAAAAAATCCACTGATCCTGACGAGTTCGACTCACAAAAAGTAAATGTATATTATGTACGTATATATAATTATACGAACAGTTTTATTTTTTAAAACAAAATCGCATACCTAAAAAGTAAAATGAACTATTAAACGGGAAATGGAAACAAAATCACATTAACAGTAATATAATATATGAAGAAATGTTGTTCTCTAAAATAAACCAAAGAGAATGAGAATTCTGTTTCGACAAAGCAATTTCACGTGTACTGGGAAATTTGCGTTAATGTAAACTTAGGAAAGATTTCTTCTAATTTTTATTTGGAAAAGGAAACTAATCCTTGAATTTTAGGAATTGCGATAAACATAAACTATATGTGATACTTTTTTTCTAACAGGAAACGAAACATATCAGAAACTAATGAACTAAATCAATACTTAGTCCGCCAATCATCTTGATCCATATTTTTTAATCTCTTTTGGAAGTGATGCTACAACAGATATACAAATATCAAAACCTCAATCTTAAGTCTTCCCGCACTTGTAGAATAAATTTCTACAAACCCTCCTCTTCTTGTTCTTGTAGTCGAGATATGTAAAGTTTGACATAGTCCTATAGATGATCGACTACAGTGAGAATGTCAGGAATAGAATAACCGCATCCCCAAAGCCCCATATTACATTCATTTGTTATGTCAGACTAGAATTGTAGAGTAACTGTGTGCGTGTCAAGCTCTATGTAATGCTGACTTAGCGCGGCAGCTGCTTGTCCCCGTTATGAATCACAAGATATGTTTACCACTCGTAATGTGTGAAAGTTATTATAAATTTACTTTTTTACCCTTTTTTGAGTCGACGATCTTTTCTGAGTCATAGTACCTTCATTCCCAGTCTTTATAAACAAAATAATCCTGTAATCATGAACTTTTTGCTTTACATAGTACCTTCAGTCAGTTCCTTGCATTTGAAGTGAATATTTTATATATGTGGCATTGTTTTATAGCAGTATCCACTAAGTTAAAAGAATTTGTTTTCTTGCTATTCTGTTATCAAATTGCACTTTATTATATATTCTTCGGTTTCTGGCTCTGAACTTACAGTGTACTAAAAATAATGTCGGAATCCAGTGTAGAAGAGCGAAAAATATTGTAGAAAAATGTAGGATTACAGAACAAACGCACGTGGTGGCTGACGTCATAATAGAAGAAAAATATGTAAAATTGTAATTTTTTGGTCGCTGAGTGAGATTCTCGGGAGGGGTAGCAAGGGTGTCAAGGTACATATAAGCTTCGTAGCACGCCAATAGTAAGTCACTGCTGTCATTTTCATCCACAAATTCAAGTTACTTTTGCATAACTGTATCGTGCGGGCTGTTAGCACCTTCATTTTGAAGTACAATAATTGTTGAAATGAAGATTTGACAATTAGTTCTCAATGAGTAACTGAGAATAAATAATTAAATAATAGTATTGAAGAACGTGTTTCTACATTTATCAATAACAATTATATGTTTTATTACTTAAATATCCCAAATTTCACAATATTACTCCGCTTGAGTAACGCAAGTTTTAAAACAAAGTTATTAAATAAGGAAATTAAATTAAATGCTCTGCATTTCCTTAGTTAAAATGTATGTATTTTAAGCTAATATACCGTTATACATTTTTATTCCAATATATCGTTTCAGGGCGTTTTACAATATAATAAAAACAGATATTATTTCCGCATATATTTTTGCTACTATTTTCTCCTAGGTTTTATATTATTCTGGTATCTGATGAACAAAATGCAGTTGCATATTAATGCCATAGCGTATAAAGCTTCAATTAAAAATTACAATTATCAAGAGTTAATGAAAGTCAATGTATTATATTATCGGATCTCATTACCCTAAAGGCATTTCATTTAGTTTGAATCTATTACTATGTAAGCACGTAAAATAATGCCATATTAAAGCCCATAATGTTGGAAAGTATTTATAATTTGGCTAAAGAGCCTGATAATGGCAGGTCATTCACCACACGATTCTCTGGCATTTCTACAACCATCAAACCGTAATTGTATTCTCATTGCCAAGATCCACTGTAGAGCCAGATATTACTGAAGTCGAATTTGTTGTAATGAACAAGTGCAGCAATACAGAGGAATTCTTCCTAAATACGATTCTGATATACGCTAATAAATCATTTCATTATCAGCATAAAGCAATGAAACATATGGCACAAATGCTTACACCTGAATGTAGTAAAGAGAGAAGAAAAAGAGCATGGTGACGGTGAATGGCGAAGCCTTGAGCCTGCCGAAAAGTGATATACCGCATTATCATACAGCAAGTCTTGCTGATGTTTCTTCCCTTCTTTTGCATTTCTTTCCGATGCAGTTAGCTGTTTATTTTTAGTATGGTTTAAAATCCGTTTTGTGTTTGTTTTTCTTTTTTGCTGCTGAGGCATCGCAGGCGGTGGACATGCTGGATAAATGAGAAAGGATTTTTTTTTAAAGAAAAGTAGCTGTTTAGGCCTAAGTTTAGGGTATCTTCCCGCATTTGTCTATTAGGAATGAGTAAAACTTGGAAAAAATCTCAGTTAGGGAGGACGATACTCGCGGGAACAGAACGCCAGGTCTACCGTTTAAGAGTCCATGCCTTATCGACCTCGGTCACCAGTGGTGGTTGCAGTTACCTGTTGTAAATTTTAAAAGTGATGATTTATTTGTTTAGTAATTATACTGCATTGAATTGTTAGGATGGAGAAGGATATCTGGGTTCTTTAACGTTGCTAAAGGGCTGCCGCTTGTGCCCATATCCCTAATTGAAAGAAGAGGATGAGATCAAATGAGCAAGACAACTGGCGATGAGGCGCGAATGTAGATAGTGTTTCTCACATCTTTCAGATAGAACACCCCCAAGTCGGCATAGAACACCTCCAGAAAATTTGAGCTCCTCAAGAAGGCCGAAGTCGTTAAGGCGGAGACTCGTGAACGGGAGGTCTGGGGTCCGAATCCCACCAGGACCGTTCTCCCTGACTGTGGTTTTTTCCAGGTTTTCCTCAGTCCTCATAAATGGCAAAAGCCGGGAAGTTACCTTAAACTTAGACCTGGAACGATTTCGTTTTAAAAATAAAAAGTTTCTAATATTTATCATTTCATTTCATGTATCATCAGTGTCCATCGCCCGTGGTGCCTCTGCAACAAAAAAGGGCATTAAACACCATTCATTCATTCATTCATTCAAGGAGGCCACTTTCACACCTGGGCAGAAACCTTTTAAAAGCGCAAGCCACGTCACATCCATCCATCCATCCATCCGAGCAGTTTGCCAGGTTGCAGGTTGCCAGGCGAAATCGAGAAAAACCCAAGGTTATGATCGTCGGCCCATGGGAATTGAACCTAGGACCTCCCAAGCGTTATCGCCTTAGTCCCCTACTGGAACTCGGTTAGTTATGGTAGCCTAGCATACAATACAGTCCACAATTGCTGGCAGAAATGTTCTCCTTGTTTCAGTGAGTTTGATTTTGAAGCAGAATGGAGCAACATTAATAAAACATGTACGAGGGCGATTTAAAAAGTAACTTGGTTTGATGTTAAAGGGCACAAGTCTCCAGCCTCTCGAAAACAGATGCGCAGAATTCTCCAGTAATTATTTTTTAGCGAATTCCGAGTGAATGTAATATTGCGGTTGTACTCATGAAACAATTTTTGAACATTTTCTTCAAATCTCCATCGATCCTGCCTATCAGATACCGAAAATGACAATGAATTAATATATATTTATATATGTGTGTGTTAACGCTCTAGCGGTCAAAATTGTTGTTTTTCTCTACGAAACTCGGTATGTAATCATCAATTAAGAAACGATTCGTCCAGATCGTTAATTAGAAAAATTGGATTAGGGGTAGGGATTAACATAAAGGGATCATTTTTTAAAAATAATAAAAATTGCTCTGGTGGCCGCAATATTTGGTTTTTCTCAACAAACCTCGACATATTTCATTAAAGTAAATTAATAAAAATAGTTCCTGAAAAGCAGGTCAATTGAGCCATTAGGAATGAGTCTATACCTGAGAACCGAATGGGGACAAAAGCGAAATTTAAAAATCGCTCTAACGGCCACAATTTAAAGTAAATGAAATTCAGCATTTAAAAATCGCTCTATCGGCACCAAATTTTGTTTTTTTGTTGTTTTTTTTTCACAATAAAATTCGCTATATAGCATTTACATAAAATTAAAAAAAAACAGTCTCTGAAAATTAGGGCAATCGGTACTTCAAAATGGAAATTTAAAAAGCTCTCTTGCGTTTTAATTTTTGGTATATTGTTTTTAAAGTAAAATGACAAATTAATTCTGCTTATAAATTGTATTTATAACGATGCATATGTTTTACATTTAATAAAAGCATCTTCGTGAAGATAGAAAATGTGAAATGTTGATTTAATGTGTGTAAGCATTATGTTTGTATATAAGAGCGCTCTGTAATAACCTTCAGAAAACTTTTGCGCAGTTTTACTGCAATAACATTTAAATTAAATTTCAAAGCCAATGAAATAGGTGAAACATTTGGTTGTATACTGTTGATTGTGTTGATTTGCTTAGTACATTGTAATTGTTTCTAAAGTAACATGATTTTGTGTTATTGAAACATATGCGCGTCATCTTTACACAATGTAACACAAATCATGGCTATTTTTCACTATTGTAGTGAATATAAATATTATATCAAGGGGGCTCAATTCATGTTTAAAAATACCCACAATGTATACCTTTGTCTGTCAGTGGTTTTATATCTCATTTAATGATTAGTATACCATTAATTTTTGGGTTTAGTGCCAATAATAATAATAATAATAATAATAATAATAATAATAATAATTCAATAATTTCTCCCTAATACCAGACAGCATACCATAACTTATTTCATTAATTAATAAGGCTTAATTTGGATTTTATATTCATTTTTTAATTTATTTCTTCGTGAGAAATTCACTTAGTTTAAGCAGCTCCTGCATGACTGTTCTCTTCTACAAATAGCAATCAAGACAACTTTTTTGCCTCCCAAAAAACTGAATCCATCACCTTTCAAGCAGACTGAATGCATTTAGAGCCGGTTGGCTCCTACGGTCCACAGTTTAGATTATTGTTTTGTTTCTGATAAGTATACAGTAATGACTCTTACGTTTCCTCCATAGTCACAAAAGGCCATAAAATACGGTTGGGATCCTCTTAAACATTTCAAAGCAGTAGGCCAATGTTCGCATGCGATTTCGCTTTTGCTAAGTAATTCACTATGCAAAATAAAACGAACCAGCTCGCACCTTAACTCATATTTCAGCCAAAACAATATCATTAACGTTATACATTATTTATGACCTTACAGCTGATCTTGGAGCTCCAGGATACGATTCTTGACCCAAGGTAGGTAAAATCCTCTCATGAATTTTGTTTGTCATTTTCTCTTTCAGAAAAATGAATTGAATCAAACGACCAATACCAATCTTATCCATTTTTCACTGTCAATATAAACGCTTGTGTTTAAACAACTATCAAACAATGAATTTGCATCAGAATGATTTGTGGTCACAGATTTCTGATACATAAAAAGCTTACTGTATGACATATACAGATGGTATGCAAACCAAGTAACTTGTCATACCACCCTCATATGCATCAATCAGTGTAAACTCATGCAAGCAATGCCAGGTCTTACTTGCGAGGAAGTTCCACGATAGGACATCACAGAGAGCAAGCTGGCCGAAAAATTCTGAAAAGAATGGAAATGCTCTGAAGAACGTGCTATAGATAGGTAATTTAGAAAGAATTTTTGGTAATAAGATATCCCGACCTAACTCTGCGTAACATTTCCCTAGGGAATATGTAAAAAAAAAATAGTAGTGTTTATCAGTAACCCTTGCTTTACACACATACTGGACGCAGAAGCTTTGCGATCAGTGAAAATTCAAGCCATGTTTGGCTCTGTCAGACAGTAGTTACAGCATCTCCGAGCACTTTTCTCATGAATCAAGATACAGTATTGTACTTATCATTGAGTTAACGATTATGTAAGCTAACATGTCTGAAGCGAACGTACTAGGTTGCAGGAATAAAGCATTAATGCATACAATTAACTTGTTGAATCCATTATCAACTGAGACATGTGAGGAAAAACTTTGGAAATTTAACCAGCTTCTTATTTCCAATAATTTATTCACTATAACCAAGTTTCAATTACTTACTCGGCATGATTTCCTGTCTAAAGGATTATCTCCGAAAAAACCTTACATAAAAGTATAATTTAAGCTATGAACTTATCCAAAAAGCAAAGGTTTTGTCACCATTCCTCGTGTATCATCATGATTCCCTCAAAAGTTTTAATTTATAACCAGGCAGAAGCCAACTCCTTGTCCAGCAATACTCATAGTGGCGAATTCCAGGGCTCTTTGCGGAAATATGTCAGAATAAGATAACTTATTCAATTTCCAAATTAATGATACAGCTACTTGTGGTTCTCGCAAGATTTCACGACTGCAAATGGGACAGAATAAAAGTATACCATTGCAGATCATTACCTCAATGTTAGAGCGTAATGAATTAGAACGGAAAGAATGCCTAAAGTTTATTGTCCTTGCATCTTTTAGTAGAAGTTCATCCATTTCGTACAGGGATGCTCGGCTACTGCTCTCATGATGCAGGAAATATTTTAATTGGAGTGAAAGGGAAGTAAATATGTCAACGAAAAAAAGAAAAATAATTTTTAAGAGCGAATGTATCTTTGAATTTTATTTTATGCAATCAGGAAATGGAGAAAATTCCAAGCAGATACATACATTGCTTTCAAACACACATTCATTGTGAGAACACGACCAGCATGGTGACTGAAGACACTTGTCTGTCGGATCTCACGCTTTTTAAGAAAGATTGCATTTACACGCATTATAGTCTTTCAAACATTTCAACGGATGCAAGTTAAACCGATTTATTTTATTTTTCAAGTTTCCTCGTAAGTGGAAATCGCATGGATAAGATCGGAGGACCGCGCTGGCCATAATTCCTCACTAATGACCTCATCTTCAAAATGTTTCTCAATAAAACAAATAAGAGATAAACTGTATGCGCTGTAGCTTAGTCTTGTAGAAAAAAAAATGCATTTTCATATCCAATATCCGATAATATAGTTCCTAGAACTCATACACGAAATACCATTGCATTACCATAAACAGCTGTATGGTAATCTGTGCGTGGATTCTTACAAAATCATACTGCACCTATATTTTATGAAAATAACATGAATGCGCAGAAATATAAATATAATATAAATACACAATTCTTCGAATAATTCATCGGAAAAATGTAATCCTATTTTTTTCTTTCTGTCTTTCTTTCAAAAATACTGCTCTACAGTACATACAGCTAATCTCTCGTTAGCTTAAATTGAGGAAACATTTTAGGATAGAGTAAGATCCTCAGATCTTACCGTAAGCAATTTCTATTTATGGAGAAACTCGAAAAATAAAGTGTGCCGGAATAACGTACATGTGTTGCAAGAATTGAAAGATAATACAAGAAGAGAATCGGCACCAATCCCACAAGAAAAACTAAAGTTTGTGAATGCAAACTTCTTAAAAATTTTGATGAGCGTTTGTTAGCACAAAAACATAATTTCGAACATTTTCTATGACATAGTAGTTGGTTGTTGTAATTAATATTTTCACGAGAGATTGTCTTTATTGAGTTTTATATATATATATGGGTATCAGACTCGGCCGGCAGGCAGGGTGCTTTCATCCGCCACGCGAACTGCACTTTCTCGGATGAATGTCCATTTGAAAATGCTGTATAAGAGGGGCGAGCACATTTAAACATTGTATAAGTTACATCGATGACTTCCGTTTCTTTTTGTTGTATACAATAAATCATTATTTAAATATGAATCCCTCTCTTGTATGGTTTTGGAAGAATTTAGATTTATGAATGAATAAATAAAGAGCATTTAAAGTGATTTTTTTCTAGTGACATTAAAGCTATTGGCCTAAGTTTAAGGAATTTATTAATCAATAATGGATAGCAATTCATGTTTGTGCTGTAAAATTATACAATAAATAATCTCTTTCCTCATTTAAAACGTCATAAAATTTTTAATAAAGTATAAAAATTAAGTATAGAGGGTGAGCAATGCTGGACGCAACCGCGAAACTGGCCGGCAGCGCTATGTGGACGGAAGCGGGAAGGTAGAGAGTATATTTCTTCTCGGCAGAACAAGGCTTCAGTGTGAGTTGAAATTTTGCCCAAGTAACACACCCCCGACACGGCAGCCAGCCTCCCCAGCCGGCCGCACGGCGCGTGAACGATTGTTCATCTTGCATCTGTTCTTCTCATCCCTCTAATAGACTAATATGTTTAAAAATTATCTACTTAATCACATGTTGAGATAAACAATTTTTATTTCCACAATATAGAAGAAACGAGTCTCAATAACCTCTAAAGTTGTAATTTAGATAATGCATATATTAAGACATAATTGCTTTGAATATTAAAATCTGAAAATATAAGTAAAAATTGATAGTTCTACAAAAGTTTTAGAAAAAAAAATTATAAAAATTAACATTGTCTTTTGTGGAGGAAACGATGAATACACGACATAGTTTGGGTTATAAAATCAAGATATTCTACACTTTGAAAAAACCCTGAGAGATACAAGAGGTGCGGACGACCCAGTTGTGCGGTGGCTGAAATTTCATCGCCTATGATCATTACTCCAGCCCATATGGTTGTAAATTACACCTCTTCTTTATGCTACCAATTGTTTTGGTCATAATGCCACTTGCTATTTATTTCGCCATTGTTTGCAGGTGCGTTAATCTTGCTAGTTCCTCTGACCCTCCAAATTCTACTGAAATATGCCTACCTCTCACCCTCATCTCCTATATCTCGTAAATATCGGCCTTCTAGTTGCCTTCCGAACCAAACATGTAATGTGGAGTGGACTACAGCCAAAGTGCTTCAGTTCATCCATTCGAGTAACAAGCTCTATGAAAATTTATGCGAACAACTATGGCTGGTAGTTTATTTAGAATGTGTAATGTTTCGTTCAGTAATTCGACCAATGAACTTTGATATAAGAGGATGTTTTTAAAATAAATGTTTTATATTTTTAATAATTTATATTGAAAAACAATATTGGAAACTAACTAGTATGAAAACAATCCACTTTTTATGATGTATAAATCAAATTAACAGAATTATAGTTTCATAAATTACTTGAAACTTCTAACGCAAACATTTCTGTAACGAGAGGTGCTTTTGAAGCGCTGTTTTCACCGAAATGAAGTTCAGACAAAGTTGATCAAAGTAGTCCACACTTAGATTCCAAAATGTATTATACAGTGTGTTTCTATTACAAAATTACTTTTTTTTTCAATGAAGCCATGCACCATTTTAGGATAAGTGGTCAATGAAATATTCATATATAGGGGGTGGGACTTTCATATCCTTTATAGAAAATTCCGATGAAATTTAAGGAAATATGAAAAAGTGAATTGTATAATTTTGTTTGAATAAAAGAATATTTCATTAGAAATAACTCAGCTGTGAACTAGAGCCTAAGCTCGAAATATGTGTTTTTACTTCATAATCAGTGTTTTTAGTGTTTTAAATGTATATCTTATTATAATAATGCAACGTTGTAGTTTGCCCGAGTGTGGATTGCCTTAACAGGCGTGTGTTTGCATTTGTATGCTTGATAAGAGCTGCAAATATTTAAGTGAATTATTCTATAAATACGAGATAGATTCAAGTTATAACAACATCGATTTTTTTTCTCACTAACTAATCACAGGAAAACTATGAAGCTTGCTTGTATCACTCCTCGACGTAATCTCCCTGCAGCCGTACACATTTTTCACAACGTCGACAGCTGATTCCATGGCCGCTGCAAACGCTTCTGTAAGAGTCTGTTTTGACCACTAGAAAATCTGAGTGAATCTGAGTGCTTCCATTGAGCAGACTGGCGGCTTCGTTTCAGGATTGAAAAATGGCATCCATGCCTCATTCATTGTTACAATCGATGAAAAGAACGTCCCATTCATGCCGTTATCACGCAGTAACATAACCTGGCAACATGCCACACGCGCAGCCTTGTGGTAGCCCGTCAGCATTCGTGGCACCCACCTGGAGGACACTTTTCGTATTTTCAGGTCTTCACGCAGGATTGTGCGCACAGATCCCACGGAAATGCCAACTTTGGAGCCGATGTGTTCCACACTCACTCGGCGATCCTCTAAAACCACTTTCTCCATTCTCTCGATCATGTCATTAAACTGGCTTGTGCAAGGCCGAGATTGCCTTTGTTTGTTGTCACACGTCGATCTGCGTTCCTTGAACTATCGCACCCATAAACGCACATTAGACACATCCATGACACCATTACCACATGTCTCATTCAACTGGCGATGAATTTCACTCGGTGTCAAACCAAGAAAATGGAGAAAACGAATGATTACACGCTGTTCTTGTAATGAAAACTTCGCCATTTTGAACAGTCCTTACTTTTACCGCTGCCGTTAGAGTTCTGTGAGCCATACAGTGCTGCCATCTCTGTCAAGTATTGATAACAATTCAACGTATTTTAAAATAAACCGTATGTTTCTGTTTCAAGTCCTGAGAAAAAATCGGAGATGCTATAGCTTGAATGCACCTCGTAATAAACTACATGTACGGTCAAAAAGAGTGACGATGACGAAATTTCAAGCATACCTTTCCTGGCCCAATAGCTTTTTCAACTCTTATATTCCTGTACTTTAGTGTCTAACTCGTCAGGAACTTTTTTTTTTTTTTTTTTTTGTAAAGCTACCCGATACTCCATTAAAGTAAGTTTATTTGCATTTTCCACTGTTACTGTTGTAGAAATTAAGAACCGGTGCTCTTGAAAAAAGTGGCATCGATGATATATGTTTGGAACAGTTTTATTTTAGTCATAATGTAATAATACAGATTCAGTTATTATCTAGAAGAAAAGAGCATAAGAAAAACTGTAGCCAAATGGATCGGCACTTAAACACATGCATTTGCATTATATTTTCAGCTTGAACGAAAATGCTATCTTTAACATACAAACAATAAATTTGACAGGTCAAAAAATAAGAGAAGCAATAATCTGAATATTTTTATACCATTCAATATGTCACCTTTATCATGCTGTTTTTTTTCCCTCGTTATTACTTAGAAAATGCAATTTATAAATTACCATTAAAAGTAGCATAACCTCAAAATGCGCTTTAGAAAGGGAAATAAAAAATCCGAAATTGTTTACTTTATTATTAATTCATTTCATTCAACCCTACAAATTACAGAAATATCTACAGTGTTCATGTTCATACTCTACAGACATAGCGACAATGAATAAAACTTTTCTTTACACACTGGCAGATCCTGTGCTGGAATCACGCCCCCTTTCACGAACGGTAGTGGATAAAACCGAGCCCAATTCTAGGTAGAGTGACTTTAACATATATAGGGGTTAATTACCATGATTACCATGTCTGCCTGATTGCTCAGTGATAAGAACTCGTGCTACTAACGGGAAGGTAGTGGTTTCGAAACCCTTAAGGGGCGAACTGTTGTTTAATGTTGATAATTCGTCTACAATGTTCACTTACAATTAATGTTACTTTTTTACTTTTGTATATTAAAACTTACAGTGTCAAAATAAAGCATAGATTGCACATTAGGATAGGTAGTTTAAAAATATATACATCCAAAACTTATAGTATTAAAAGGAAAATCGTATGCTAGGTTAGGCAGGTTAGTTTAAGTTTTAAAAAAAATATATGCAAAATTATAGTTGTTAAAAAAAAAGGTATGTTATTTCCCCTCATATTATTTACTTTATGTGTTAAGTAGCTACATTGTAGTTTCGCATTTGATTTTGGCATATATTGAATGTGATTAACTATTAACATGCATCCCAAAAGTCCATGTTTGGGTTGTTTCCGCCCGTATATTACGACATTTGTTGCGCACTAAACATCGGCTCGGCTGTCGCCGTTGCCATTCGTGGAAGGAGGAGACTCCCAGCACAAGATCACTGGTCTGTACGGGTAATTTAAATAACGTAGTATTATAAAACAAAAAATTGACTATCACTATTATTATTATTATTATTATTATTATTATTTGAAATAGAAGGTTCAAACTAGAAGCATTTGTTTCGAAGTACACGTATAGCATACTTTATTCATTAAAAAAGAATTTTTCTTTATACTACAAACTTTCTTTTTGAAGCACGATATTTTACTTTCATCTTATATTTTAGAGCACCTACTCCATTTTTATTCATACGGGTCAATAAACATATTTTCTTGTGGATTTTTTCAGAAGAAAGTTTTTACAAAGTGAATATAAAAATTACCTAATGTTTCTGAAATGGAACATGATACTGATTTGCTGTTTTCACCGGAACGAATTTCAGATAATGGCTCATCAATACAGGTCATACACGTACAATTCCAACACTTATCAGAAAGTGTATTTCTACTGCAAAGTTATTTTTGTTTAAAATCAAACAATGCCTATTGGCTTCAAGAAAATAAAGCTATACGTGGTTAGAATTCCATCAGATTTTTTTGCACTATTCTAAGCCAAGTTAGTGCTAAGTCTTTATTGTACATTTCTTGTATATATATTTGTGTAATATAATTTAAATCAACATGACTTCAGCCCAAAGGCCCGTTTCCTCTTTATTGTTGTATTATTTTATTGCTCTCTCTATTGTTGACTTTGCCCATCTTTTCTTAGTCCCGAAGAACGTATTTCAGGATTTATGGTTTTCCTTCATTCTGTCCCATTTATTTCTTTGTTATATTATTCCTTATTTACTCCCTTTATTTTTAGATTTTCCCTTATTTATTCACTCGTTTATGATCCATGAGTTACACATCGACCATCGATTTAAAATGTTTCATCTCCGAAAGCTCTGCTTTCTGTTGATATTATTTCTCATGCCTCTTTACCGGATAATGCTATCATTGTATAATTGTTCATTTCATCTTTTAACGTTGTCTTATTTTCAGACTTCTTTTAATTACACTGAAAATTTATAAATATTTATACGCTATTCAGTATTATATATATTTAACATTATTTATTTTTCAATTATTTCTGATCCTAAAATAATGATTTGCCTTTTCTGTTAGTAGTCCGCAAGTGTCTATTTATAAATATCCTGAAATTAAAATATTGATTTTTTATTTTTTATATGCAACCCTTTACTACCCCAACAAAGAAAAATGTAGAAGTCATTATAATTCCTTTAATACTAATTAAAGTACTATATAATACGCTAATCCAATTTTCTAAGGCTTCGTTCAAAAAGTTTTATTTATCCAGGTTTCTTTCGGACCATGTACCATATTAAAGAAATGTCTTTACTTAAGTGTTAAGATGATAAAGTGATTTTGAGCTGTAGTGGGCTGTTGTTATAATAATTTTCTTCGTTTTGTATTATTTGTAGTTTCCAGCGCTTTATAGGTTAAGATAATTTCTGTATTATTTTAAAATCTAGACAAATAGAAATACATTACTTTACTAGACAATAAAAACGCACACAGTTTCTAAGCTACAAGTAATTAGTTTTTCCCAAAGTGTTTAATATAGCTGATATTATTAAATTAAAAATGACGGAAAAGACTTTTCACATTCCTAATTAACCTTCGCTCATTTCTTCTACGGGCTTTTTCCGTGAAAAACTTTAAAGAGGGGGTGTAGTATGTTTTAAATGTATTGTTTTTTTATATTCGGTTTTCTCAACAGTGTTGCACTCAGATAACTTGCGGTATCATTAAGGTTTTCTATATTGTTTATCAGTTACTTTTAAATGTTTTTATTAAATGTTCTGAACATTAAATGAAAGTGTTATCAGCACACGCTGCTGTTTTGGATCGTGATATTAGGCAAATCTTTTATGTCACGGATGTATCTTGAAGGAATCTTGGTTGTATTTCAATGTAAATGAACAAATAAATAAAAAGTTGACAGCATTGCTAGAAATTTATCGTCGGTTTCCCAGAGCAACACGAACTTTCGATAATACAACCATCTACGGCAGATCGTCATTTTCACTCCAAAAATAAGTAACTCATTACCCAGGCAATATATGGAATTTTTTAAAATTATTTCAATAGCCAAATAGCGTGTATTTTAGTGCGGTATCCCCTTCAAACATGGCCATGGTGTGCGAGTGCAATTTGCGTGCATTGATGGGAAATGGAGTGCTGTGAACCGCGACGAAATTGTATCACGCCCTCGGATTAATGCCTCAGTTTCACCTGTCACTAGGGCAATATTGTGACACCAGCTTTCATTGAGCCAGGCGAGAATTAGCTAGGAATACTTTCCGATATCCGTAGCTTCAAATTAAATCCTCCTTTTGCTTTTATGCGGCTTAGTTCTCCATGTAATTATAATTTCATATGTACCACTTCTCATGAATATTCACAATGAAGAATGAACTTTTAGCATGCTGAGACAACTCAGAAACTTGTTAAAGGAATCAAGTAGTCAGTTAAAATTAGAGATAGTTATTGTGATATTATGACACACTTAACTATTAAATAATAAAATACGTTAAAATTTAATGAACAAAAACCTGTTTCTTATATATTATAAATATTAAAATATATATTCGAATATATAAAATAAGTGGGCGAAAGTTTGAAATAAACTTTTTTTAAGAATTATCTCATAACATTAATGGCCAAAGAACTGTCTCTTATATATTATATATTAAAAATACTAAAACATATCAAATAACTGGACGAAATTCAAATGAATCCTTTATTAAGAATTCTCTGATAACATTAATAAATCGAGTGAACATGCCAAAATGGAATACTCACACAAGTAAACGAATGCTTAACAAAATATTTAGAAAGTTGAGGAGAAGACAAACGTATAATAGAGAGAACAATTTCAGCTTAATGTTTACAGTTCCACTTGTTCTCATTAAGACCGAAGTAAGAAGCATACTAAGATAATTAAATCAATATACGGATATATTTAGAGCGCTTGGGTTATGGGCCGGGAGAGCTGAGCTACATACTGGGAAAATGCAGTCTTCAAATTCATGGAATGTATGTGCAGGTAGCAGATTGTAGTTAGTTTGAGAGATCTCTTTAAAGCCAAGATAGGTGTTTCAAACTCAGTGTTCTTACGGAAGGGAGTTAGATGAAATGCAGGAACTTCCTATGCAGATGCGGGTTAGTGCTTATTAATAATAGTTTTAAATACAGTAAAATATACACAACTCAGCCACATTCATCATATACCCAGCCGGTTTCAAAAGAGGCGGCAAACATTTTTGTATGATCGTTACTAGATATTCCAACCATAACACTGATAAACTCTCCCGCAACTATACGTTTGTTGCTGTTAACCCTAGATTGCTATTGGCTGAAGCTAAAATATTATTGATGCGGTAAGATAGAAAATCTCTATCAACTCTAACAATTGATCTCGAAGGTTCTGAGGAAAACGTGGCGACTATGGCAACTCCACGTGCAGTTTCTGTTTTTAAATCTTAGAATGCTATTGGCTGAAGCTAAAACATTATCGGTGTGGTAAAGCAAAGAATCTATCTCTATATTATCAAAGGCTCTGAAAAAACATGGCAGCTAATTACACACCTACTCAAAATAAACCAGTTGAGTTCACAATGAACGCCTGATATTACTAACTTCAGTGCGGTAACTCTTATCTTCCTTTTTCGAACTTATACGGCTGCACTACCCTAGTAATCAGCCATGCTCAGGCGGCCCGTAACCCAAATAACCTCACCGTATAAGTGTAAGGAATATAACTGGATTTGAATACTATAGCTCAAAACTATATTCAGTATGTTGTGTACTTCCCCTGTTATCGCTCATTTCACTGATTGTTGGTATTCATGCATATTTGTGTACTGAGTGTAGTAGCTACAGACAGAGTATAATTGCTAGGCCCAATTCATCCGTTATGACATTTGTAATGCCTTGCTAGAGTGTGGAACGAGGTAGCCAGCAGATCCGAGGCTAATATGGGGTATTTATATACGTCAGACAATAAATTATGCGATAACTCATGTATGCAGGTACAAGATATACATTTTGAGCATCTCTTGTGGGGTGATATGTCACTGCCTTACACAGGTAAGGTTGGAACTAGATTAGTTTTAGCAATAAGTATATGACATTTGAACGTGTGTTTATTATCCAAATTTGTATCTAAAATTTCTTGAATATGCTTAGGAATATTGAGAGCAGAGTATTATATTCAGACTGCAGCTCAAGTGTTACATTAGACCTTTCATATATAGGTGCTAACTGAGTGCATGAAAATTGGAGTGATTCCATTAATAAAGTTAAATTTAATTTAATAAATAAACATTACTTATGTATGATATTTCGTCTTCCTTTTGTCAGTGAAAAGGCAGCTTTTTAAACTTTATTTAAAAATACGTTAATATCAAAAAATAGAATCAATAGTCATCACGGTAGAGTAATTACATTGCCAGTTGCGCCTAAATATCAATAAAGTGGCTTGTGGAACAGAAAATCCATTATTAAATGCAAGAGTAAAATAATTTAATGACCTATATCGATAACCAAGATACCAAGACTAGTTTGAAATTTAGGAGTAAAATGTAAAGAAAAACCACTAGGATGTGGTCATGGAAAGGTAACTTCACAGTAGGGAGAAGAACATTTCTAAACTTGTGAAAATGTCTTAATTTGCTGAACAATAAAATAAAAAAGATGCAACACAGATAAAATAGATTTTAATTTTGAATAGCAATAAATGAAGAAAAATAGTAAATATATATAACATGCAACTCGCATTGCTATGTCAGCTACAATTATTGACATCATTATGAAACAATTAGAGTATTAAATTGAGTCTTTATAATTTTAAGGTTGAAATCCTAACATTTTTGCCACATTTATCACACAACAATTAATGTACTGGCAAACATTTATAAAAGACAAACATATCTCCTACTTTAACAAAGAATAAAATGTGTAACTGCTCTTAGAAATGCACATTCATTGCCGAGAAAAATTATAACAACGGAACCTTGAGCCAATGTAATAAATTACAATAAATAGCTTAAAGTATCATTCTACCTGGGTCACTGGCTGTAAGCTAAGAAGAAGGCTCCGGGCCAAGCATTTAGAAATAAAGAGTGGAAAAACATATGCATCCTTACCACCAGGATCTTCCTTGCCATATGTCCAAATAAGAGAAGCGCAGCATAATGAAGTCACTACTCAACATGGCTAGAACCTCCAATTTGGTAAACATATGATTTGTTAGATCCAATGGCTAACGAGCATATTCAGCACTCCATCTTACTGGTTTCTTAAGGAAGCAGGAAGAAAGGCTCAGAAACCAAGGAATTTGGGCAAGAACGGCTCAAACTGTACGATAGCAATGAATATTGTAGGGCAAAACCAATAAATGTCACTTAATTCTTATTTTGACTTCTAATTTCTATTAATAAAATGTTCAACATATCACAAAATTTTATATGTAAACGAGTTAGAAAAAATAATTCCAATATTCACATACAGTGACTGAGAGAATACAAACACGAATAACTGAGAACTCAATAAAAACGAAATTTGTATCTTACATAGCAAGAAAAGCAAATATAATAAACTGTAAAATTAGGATCCATAGCTGATTCTGTTACATGAATACTGCAGTAACAGTAATGGTTATGGATAAACCAGAGTTCCAGAACACTATTTTAACCTGATAAATACATTGATCCTAAAATTGAACAAATTAAAGTTTGGAACTAAATTTTTACTTCGAGTTTTTTTTGTGCTTAAGTTATATATTATATTTATTTGAAAAGAACCTGTATAAACTCTCGAGGTCCAGAAACTAGCTAAGAGTGTGAAAAAAATTTCCAGAGCATAATTTGGAAGGATAGAAGATTTATTGGTAAATCTGTATTGCTCTTATATTAAATATGATTTTTGCAGCGGCCAGATATTACAGGTCACAAAAAAACACCAAAGTCCTAGTTTTTAATAGCTAACAGACATTGACTGCGACAACTAAATGTAAATAGTATATGCTAGAATTCACTCAGAGAAGGGAGACAAATAAAATAAAAGAATGAAATATAATCGCATTTACGAAAGATGATAAAAGATACGTTCTGGTCGTGACTGAAGTAAATTGTATATCTCGATTGAAGAAGCTCGTGTATTTACAGGAACACATATCAGATTTCTATGCGCATATCTCATCATTTTCGTTAAAGCCTACAACGAACAGCAAAATGCAAACTCGAAACGTGTCCCAGAAGAATTTTCCTTAAAAAAAGGTAGAGAGGGGAGGGTGGTGGAATCAGAGAACAAAAGAGAATGCCTTCTGTCTCCCATTTTACATAGCAATTTAATCTCAATCGCGCTATCAGACACACAATATCAAGTCTGACAGGCATTTCGCAGTGTCAAATGCAGTTAATATCTCCCTCCAGGAAATGGCAACGAACCATTGTGCCAGGAAGAGAAAGACAACCATCCAAATAGCAAAATGAGGTGCACAGAAATCATTCAGCAGAAGTATTTGACATTTTGGCTTTATGCAAAGCTTATTACAAGAAATAATTGTAGTTGGAAATTTTCTAAGTAACGAATATACCTTAGGTCTAGGTCATATGGCTTACGCCACAAAAACTCCGTTCCAAAATATGAAGACTTTAGTTATCCATTGGAGAAATAGTTGCTGGCAATGAGATAACTCTTGCGAAAGGTGTTCCAAAGGTTAATTCCACATTTGGACAGCGGACTCAGTTAACTTCCACCATGTTGTTTGCGTCGGACAGTTCACCTCTTGCACGCAAACGGGTCCGTCCATCAGCATAGCTGCAATATCAGCGAAGGCCACGGCCGGGAATCGCGAGCTTCATGGGAACGCGTTATTAGTCTTAGCTAAACGGCTATTGAAACCGCAAATGTACAGTAGGCGCTAAGAAAGCTACCGCTAATAGGCGAAGTATTGTATTCCGGAACGAGCGTTTATTTACGATTCATATGTGTTTAATGCTGTCAAGAGATTATTCAAAGAAAAATTATCTGATCAAATTACAAATCGTCTAGAACTCATAAATTAGATTCTGTGACGTTTCAATGCGAGAAATTGAGGAAGTGTTTGACGATAGAATTACTAGTAAGAATATTTGGCCTGCCGAATTCCTCGATCCAACCCCCAGTGACTATTACTTTTGGGGTTAAATAAAATATTAAAGTGTATAGGACAATCCACAGGCCATAGTGTAACTTTAGATGATCCTTCGTTAAGAAATAAAATCTAAGGGTATTACGAAGGCGGTGAAAATTTTTGTTATTCGATGCCAGAAATGTTTGCAAAACGAAGAAAACTTTTCCTACATTTTCTTGGGTGACAAGGGTGAGTGTATCTCTTTTTTGCAATATTAATAATCAATGCCTCTAGATTTGTAGTTCTAGTTTGGTGTGTTGGCGTAGAGCCATAAGTACAGGCTGTATACAGCCATGCCATCGCTCATGGAAAAATCATAATTTGCTCACCCAGTATGTAACGTGATTCTAGATAAGTCTTAGGTATGGATGGTATTACTGAAATTACTGAACAGTCTATGAAACTGAATTACATTATGTTATATACAAAAAGTATAATATTCAAAATACTGTTTTGTGTCACGAATGAACGGAAAGCGAACAGACTATTACATCAATAAGCTTTGGTACGGCATTGTCCTAATTTTTAATCTAGACCAGCAGCAGGTAAGAAGAGCTGCTTTCAAACTTGAAGAATGCAATGGTATGGCAAACAAAAGTACCTGGTATCCACAGATTAGTAAAGGAATTCTGAAGCAAACCTTAGGAAACTTGGGAGTTTAACTCTTGCAAGTGCTTAGGGACCCGCTATTTTGTAAATCTAAAATATTACGGCATCCAGAAAGTAAGTTCCAATCGCGCCTAGAGATGGCACCGCTAGTCGGATAGGAATGCGCATGCGCAGGAATAGAGAGAAAGTATGTGGTAATAATGCAGTAAAATTTCAGCCTTGTGACGGCCTTGGTTACCGCGCTGTGCTAGGAGAAAATGGGTGCTCTGATATTGTCTCCCGCCAACTGCGAAGTTCGTGCAGTCATCCGAGGTACATAATGGAAGACGCTCAAATGTTTGACAAACCATAGATGAATCAGGGGTTCCTGTGTATGTACAAGAAAACGGAAATGCACACTGTCTTGCTAACTAATGTTGAAAAAGAACAAGATGTTACAGTAGTATATGTTTCAACGCTGCAAGTTCATGCATCCCTCCAGTAGTAATTTAAACTGTAAGAGCAAATCCTGAGTTTAAAGATAATTTACCATCAGAGCACGTGATTGCGTTTATATCAATAAAGAATTGTTTCTATTGTGCCTTCAGCATTTCAAAAAGTTCGAATCACATGATAAAGCAGTAGTGATTATGGACAACTATGAAATTCGTACTACTCTAAATTCTGCCAGTAAAATGATACTGAATTTCTAGGGCTACCCCCTCATAGCCTACTCAAGAGGCTTATGATAAAAGCGCTATAGAGTGGTTCATCAAAATTATACATACACCTTAATAAAGCTATTTAATTATTTTCCTCTGCCTGGAAGACATGGACGCTGTTAGATCTGCAACTAAATCTTTTGAATGTGCTTTAATTATGCCTTTCTGTGGAAATATTGGCCCCATCACTTCAACTTGAACCATTTGCCTGAGCAAACACATTTGTATTTCTATCTTTGTTACAAATTCAGATGTTATTTTATCCTCCTAAAGAGACAAATATTCAGGTAGTTCTCCAACTTGAACTATTAGAGTTGCAATGCTTTCCTCTGGGAAATAAATTTTCCAATCTTCAAGGAATCTCACATTCGAGCAAAATATAAAAGAAACAAGATCCAGGAAACTAAATCTTGTGCAGAAGGAGAAGAAAAGTCCAAAGGAGTAAATATAAGAATAGGTTTAAAAATGACAAACCTGTCCTCAGCCAAAGAAAACGACTGGATTTTTGCATCAATTGCTACTGCCCAGAGTCAATTAAAAATGCAGACTGGGTATTCTGCTAGGATTGTGGAGTTTAATTCCTAGAAATATGCAAAGGTGTTAAAGGTAAGATGATTTCCGTGTGCGGAAAATGTGTGATTAATTTACTTTATATACTGTTTTTCCATCAATTAATTTTTTTATTTAATGTTTCATTTTCCTTAAGTTGTGGGAATGTTTATATCCTTACTAATTTTTATTGAATATTTGTGTACTAAAGGAATTTGCAATAAAGTTACATGTATTTTACTCCGAACTTGTCGAGAGCGATGGATAGGCTAGAGGAGAGGTCAATAAAAATGAAGGTCAAGGCCCATTTTGGCTAGAGAGAACAATATTATATTCTTATAGCCTGCCAGCCCCTCATATTTCATTCTGGCCGTGGAAGCCTGTGTGGAAGAGGTAATGTTCCAGATGAAATGTTGCCCACAAGCACATATTTGCACATTATTGAGAGGAGCCTGCAAGTATCAAGTACATAGAGAACTATTATAAAACATTTACACTTGAAACTTCAAAGTGAGGTTTATACATTCAAGTGCTTTAGATTTTGCTGACATGTGCTAATGTAGAATATTTAATAACTAAACTCTAGTGGCTTTATTGCTCCAGCCTTCACTCCACATCACTAAACAAAGCCAGACCTCATACTACAGTAAGTTTAAAAAATGTTGGAAGTCGTTTACTGAAGCAATAAAATTTTAGAAATTTATTTGCAAAAGAATGTAGGAACATTAGTCTGAAGTGGGAATGATCAACTGCATTTAGGAGAAAGATTGTGCCGATTACTTCTTTATATTTTTGGCATTTTTATCATAAATCCTATTCCAAAGTACCAAGGTCATTAATGGGTCTTAAGTTCTTCTAAGCATCTTTCTTTCAAATGAATCAATAAAATTTGTGCCCTATTACACATGATGCACGTTCTGCTGTCATAGATTAACATTTGGGCGGATAGTAGTTTATACAAGGTTCAATGAAGAATGATGGTAAACTTCATAGCTTCTGACACTAAAAGATAACATTTTGTTAGTTTAATGCGTAATATATATATGTGTGTGTGTGGTAATAGCATTGTCACATTCGGTTGCCGCAAGTTCACGTGTGTTCAGTTCCACCTACAGCAAAATGAATGTGACGCGCAACGATCAATATGCTGCTCTGGTCTGAACAAATCTTCAACAGAAGCCTATGGAGAGTGTGTTTTCCCGTAGCACAATTGGAAGATGATTTAAAACGTTTAAAGAGAAGAGTCAATCTATTTCAAAGGAAGGTTGACTCGGTTGGTGGAAGAATTTTGTCTTCTTACGGAAGAAAACATTAACACTGCTGTTGTCATTGTGAGAAAAGATTGTCGATAAACATTAAGAACACTTTCAGAGATTCTGGATGCCACCCACACGTTGGTAAATGAAAAGTTTCACATGAGACGTGTTTAGTAGGAGGCTTCCAATACTGCTGACTCCCCAACAAAAGGACCTTCGCGTGCAGGTTTGCAAGCAGTTAAAGATGATATTACAGAAAGATTTACATTTTCTTTCAAAGGTAATCACTGTTGATGAAATTTGGCTACATCCTTTCGATTCTGAGAGCAAACAGAAAAACTCTGTGTAAAAATCTCTTTAATCACCAACACTGAAAAAAGAAAAAAAGAAAACAAAAAGTGGTATCTTCTGTCGGGAAAGTTATGGTCATCCCATTTTTCGATATTCAAGGAATGGCTGCACACACAACTGTAACTGGACAGTCTATAGATTCCTGACAATTGTTCCTGACAATTCTGCAAGGCCATGTCATGGTTCCAAGCAACGAGCTGGGGGCTGCAACACGATAATGCACTGGCCTCACATTGCAAATGTTTTTCTTGAATATTTTACAAGATTAACTTGAAGTGCGCTCCTCACCCTCCCTATAGTCCAAATTTAGCCCCTATGAATTTTACTTTTCCCCAAATTGAAGAAACACCTTCTTGGGCGGCATTTTTCATCATCAGAAGCAGTGGTGAAGACTGCGGAGCAATGGTTTCCATTATAACTTTGAAAGCTGACAGAAACTCTGGGACAACTGCATTGCAGCCAATGAGGATTACTTTGAAAAAAACATCAAAATTAAGAGAACGAGTAAAGACAGGTGGTCAAAACGTATGACATTTCTTTATTGAACATCCTTAGTACATTCTGATTCTTGTGCATAGAAGGAAACTTTTCGATTTAAATATCGGTGACAACATGAGATAAACTTTGTTAGCTTTAGTTATTGTGTTCTGTATTTCTTGTATTTCACCTACTGCCTATTATAATCGATATATTCAAATGTACCCAAATGTACATTTTCGGAAAAGTAGACATTTCACCCACTTTTTTAAACTTCTGACAGTAAATTTACTTGAATAACCGTAAGGAAGATTTCGACAAGAGCTAAAATGTAATTAGATTATTCTGAAATCAACTAAGCATGATGAAATTTTCATAAAAGATCGGAAATTTATATCCACCTTGCATTTACTAAAAGCATTTCCGTTATAGTGCTGGTAGAGAAAATAACTTAATTTCACGATGTAGCCACTTTGGAGCGTATGGAAGTTCACTGCTTCAAGAGCTGCTTTCGAGTCTTTTATGGGCATTAGTATCAACGTAAGCATAGGAGCAATGCAGCGCCCAGATCAAAGGCAAGTTTGTAGGTTACCAAGGAATGCGCTTAATGATCTTCTTTACTTGTTAGTACAAAGGACGGTGCCAAGAGAAGCATCTATTTCCAGGTTTGAGTAAAGTTGACCTTCTGACCTAGTGCAATCATACTTGAACCTTTAATTCTGTGCTTTATCTTTTTGTCTCATTTCACAATATCCTTTTTTAAGCGGCTTAAGCCTGTTTTTCTATTAAATACATCAATTCCTTTGATTGAATTATGAGTCAGTCTTTTTATATATTTATTTATTTCTTGTTAATACCCATGTTGACTTTCTCACTCCCATACAGCAGGATTAGCACTACCATAGCTTCTAAAATGTTTTTAATGTCTCTCCATATATTTATTTTGGATAGTTAATGTGGTGTCACATATGTTGAAATGTAGCCATTTTTATTTCTAAATATATAATACAATAATAATTATTGATATATCATCCCAATTGAGGGTATTTAATTGTTGTATACTTACATAAAAGGTTATATTTTTTACTCTTAAAGGGAATATTTCCATGATATTACCAACTTATAGGAATGAATTATTTAATTTAAACTATAGAAGCTAATTAGATTTAATTTTGAGACTGCAAGGAGTTTCTCACTGTTATGAATCAATTCCACATTTACCTATTTATCAAACTGTAATGGAAGCGTCTTATATATAATGTAACTAAAAACAATAGCTAGAAAAGCACTTGTCTTCTTGCCATAGAAGAACTCAAGTATTTCGAAATATAGTGATTACAAATCTGTGATTTTTTATAAGAGTTTTATCCTTTTCTTATTTTCTACTTATTGTTATTTTATTTTAGTTATATTGTTATATTGTTAAGTGTTACATTATTTTTCATTTATATTATATATAATGAAAAATAAAGTACTTCTTGGAAGAACGAAGCTAAATAACAAGAACTAAGGAATCAGAAATAGATAAAACACTTAAAAAGTGACACAAAATTCGCTATTTTTTGAGCCGCTTGTACTCTTCATCAAAGGCAGAAGTAAATAAAGGAAATAAAACAACGCTTAAGAACAGTATATATAAGGTTCAATAAAAGTTGTGAAGTAAACGTAACAACATTTAAATTAGGGATACGATTCACCGATATTTCGGATAACTAAGTATCCTTCCTCACGGTGTATAAATCACTTATAGTATATCAGACAAAACGTCAATTTGGCTGCTTCGGGAAGTCACCAGTCACGCCAGGAGGTGGGGATGGAGGTATACAGTACGCACTATACAAGCCTTAATGTAAATGATAATTTTTATTTTTATGTTTAATTTGTTTATTTCTGTTCATGGGTCCCCAGTTATATACCACTTTATCCGGCATTTCTGTTACTTTTGCTTTTCACTAAGGATATGTTTCTCCCTCCCATCTACCCCCATCAGCCCTGAAGTGACTAACTGGAACAGACGTATTGACTATTTGTCTGATACTCTAGAAGTGCTCTGTACGCCGTACAGAGGGGTACTTAGCTATCCGAAACATCGTATTAATTGTGTGTCCGTTTTCTTGGTACTGTTTTTAAAGAAGAATACGAGCTATTCTAAATAAAGCGAAAATTCTGTGACTTTTAAGTGCTTTACCTTTTTATACTTTTTCTAGTTCTTGTTATTTTAGCTACATAGTTCCCGAGTAAGTTTATTTTTTATTTTATTATATATAAAATAAATCTATAATAATAATAATAATAATAATAATAATAATAATAATAATAATTGTCATTTATATACGTCCTTGCAGAAAAAAGATTAGAAGCCGAATCATCGTACATCAAAATGTTCATTAGTTAATAATGACATTTATACCCCTTCAACAGTATAAAGCAGAACCTGCTCAGAATCCAAGTACACTTGTGTTTCTCAAAATGGAATGGACAACTGTTTCAATCACTTTGAGTACAATTTCTGTTGAGTTCTTTTCACTCTTCGGTGTTTATTGTTGACATACTTTTCGCTTCAATAGGCCCCAAAGAAAATTTGAAAGGCGTTAGATTGGCAGATCTGAATGGCCGAACCCGTTTTCATATTCTGTTACATTTAGTCTTTGAACATAGTGACAGGCGGTATGTTTGCTTTCTTCTTTCTGCTCTTCGACACGTGCTATACGGGAGATTAGCCTCGTGAAAAAAGTCCTTGTAATGATTTTGGTGATTATGCCAGTAATCACTGCTTTACAAAGTTTATTGTTTCTTCAGGCAATTTGCAACCTTCTAAATGTCGAGTCAGAAGGTTTTCTGTTGCCTCTAACTTTTTGACCAATTCCTGAACCTACACTTTGATAGCTACTTTTTCTCAAAAGCTCGAAGTGACGTCTGGCAAGCCTGAATTTTACGAACAAGGAACACGCTCTGTACGACTGTGTAAATTATTGATCACGCGGCACTCGAGTCACACTGCCGAGATGCGGTGACGCGAAGCATAACAAATGGTCATAGAATGGGTCCATGATGTTTTGCATGGCTGAAGGTACAGTATGCAAATTTTCATGGTGTTATCAGGATTACAAAGGTTTATAGACCACGATTTGGGGATTGTTGCGAGAGTATTGTCCTGTATAATCAACAAATATGATGCATACTCAACTGTGAAATATTTTATAATCATAAAATATCATTAATCTGTCCTAAATGAGAGTTATTTTACCTAGAATACAAATATTATAAAGAATTTTGAAACTCAGGCTGCCAAAACAGGATTAAAGATAAAAGCATACAAGAACATACAAATAAACACAGTTCTTATTCCGTTACGCAATTGATAATTAATTTTGAAGACGGGAAGTTACGGTGTAATATGTCTGAATCCTTTTGGAAAGATATCCAGGCACTCCCGACTATGTAAACTGGCTCCCTGATGTATTGCTACAGCGTCTACGCGGGCTTTATTTCACGTACAGCAGGCAGCTGACGGCAGATACACGAACTTGTTGGGCTAATAGTGTTAAAGACTTTCGAGGAGAAGTTTCTAATCGACAGCCAAATCCATCAAGCTCCTCCTCTGTTAAAATCCGGTTAATTTTGGTCTCTAGATTTCTTGTGGTGAGGATATCTTTGGTTGGAACTTTGTTCACCATTCTAGAAATTTAGCAAGAAATTTTGCTCTACAGTTCTTGCACGATTTCTTTTACACATAACAATAAAATTTAAATATTCTTTAATATACATTTCGTGTAGGTAAAACAATTGCTGTGATAAACACGATCAAGAAATCTCAATTGCCTATATCAGCGAAGTTTTAAGTGGAGCATTGATCGGCAATTGCGCTTCTACTAAAGGTTAATCGATTTGCACTAGTGTATGCAAACTCGATTGCGTAGCAGAATGAGAGCGTAGTACAAAGATCGTCTTTTATGATTATTAAGTTAAAATGGTAATGCTAAATATGTAACAATTTTATTTTAATAGCAAATAAACCAAATCAAAGCTTGCCGAATGAATTTTGGGAATGTACTCAATGCTTTATACAAAAGTTATTTTCCATCACTGAATAGGAATGCTCAAGTTCAGATAGGCAAGTTTCCTGAAATAACAAGATACATAGATGTCCCATTTTTCTTCGTCAATTTGTGCCTGCAAACGTTCATGCTGAATAAAATAGAATGATCAAGTAAAATACTTACATGCATCGCTATGTTAATGGATTCGCAAAATACAATGCAATTTCTCACGAATCTTGTATTAAATAATACATATAATTTTGCAGCTATTCCCAACGTAATTACTCCAGAGTATTGCTTATATGTTGCTGTTAATAAATTTTCTTCTCGATAGTTAATATTTAAATATCAGGATTCTTTCTCATAAATTGGATTACATATGCTGTTAAGCCATTCTTCCAGAATTTTATGGAAATGCCAATATACAGCAATATAGGAGCGCATATGCTGAGAGCTGTATGTTCACTATCGCGCTCTAAGAATTGACTTATATAAATATATGAATATTTTGTACCGGTCGAGTCCTTTGCAATAGTTGACATAATTTCTGTAATTAAGGAATCACATGCAGTTTCAGAAGGCTTAATATTTCAAACAAGGACATCTTTGACGTCATGTTTTACCTTGATGACAAAAATTAATGTATAAATAATTTGTGTATAGATTGTTTTAAACAACAAAAATCTCCTCATACAACGAACACATTAAGTGAGCCATACAAGTATTGATACTCGGCGGCGTTTGTTGCTACGGTCAATAAAGGCATGCTTGCTCAATAGGGTTATATAAGTTACGAATTGCTGCTATGTGGGGAGGTTAATTAATCAATTTTATATCGCAAGAAATGATAATTTAGAGCACTATTTAAACAAATTTTCTGAATTTTAAGTATAGAAAGTCATCAAATTATCACATTATTCACATTTTTCAGGAAACAGGGAGAGTTTGGGATAATATGCGAAGATTAAGAAGCTCCCGAAAAAAATCATAAATTTCTTTAGTGAAAGTTGGACAATTCTTGCACAAAAGACATTTACAACAAAGGGGGCTCTTAGATCGTTTTCGGATTCATTACCTACATGCGTGCTCGACCCATTAACAAAGGCTGCATGAATGAAAATACAGGGACTGGCAGATGTCCTCAATTCTTGCATGGGGCTGCCATTCCCACTCACGGCCAACTGCCTGTCTACCTTGAACTTCCAATAAGTCACTAGCTCAACTCGCTCGCGAAGATGGCAAGACAGATGACTTTAGTGCCTCTTTTTGTGTAAATGTCATTAAAAATACGAATAAACTGTTCGCATTCGTGAGGAGTATATTACAAAGTTCCCTAGACAATTGCGTGCTTTTAGAACCGCAATTCACGATAGAGTAAATAAATTTGACACTACTGGTTCAGTGTAAAACAAGAAACATACGCGGAGACTTACAATTTTAACAAAAGATAAATTAGATGAAATTGGTGCAAATCTTGAACGTTCGGTAAATTAAATCACTACCGAAACTAGCCTAGATGAGATTTCAATGTCTTCTACGTTTACAAGTGCAAAGCCACGGGTGGCCGAGGTCGTTAAGCTGCGGACTCATGAGCGGGAGATCTGGGGTTCGAAGTTTTAATACAGATATTATTAATGCATCAACGTTAATGTCATCAAAATAACATATTTTAAAATTTACATTTTTTTTTTTTAACCTTAGAACTCCACGTCATACTACCTCGCATTTTTTAGAAAGTGTTTGCATATTTTGTATTTAAATTTACGGATAGAATAAAGGGCAAATATAAACACAAGTCAAGTTACAGTAATCTGTTAAACCATATTAATGGTTTTCCTTGCATAGGACGCAATATTGAATGATATTTTAAGGACCTCTTCCTACCTTCAAGTTTCCCCTATAATTTTGAATTTTAACTAAACATGGAAAAGATACTAGAAATAATAATGGGACATCACCGTGTGCTATATAATTCCTATTTATCTCCATGTTATATGGTGTTAGTATTCGAGATAATAGTATGGTATATCTGAGATTATGCTTCTGAAAAAGCCAAACATATTGTGGCAGTTATAAACATGGTGTTAATAATGAGGCGTTGACAATGCAGTAGCAACGCACAACGTATTATAGAGTCATTGTCAGCAAGAGTGCTTGGACAGTTTGTTTTAAAACCAAATTTGTTTAAACTAAGTACGTTAAAGTAAAATAGAAGGGGAGTTTTAGGAGACAGATAGTGATTGGTCTATATATTATGCGTAACGGTTGCTTTTGGTTTTTACAACGGCTGTCGAGAAGAAACTGTGAATTAGTAGCCGCTCTCTGCCAAGGAAGCCACCCCGGGTTCCTTGTGTACCAAGATCACCGTGTAGGATTCTATATTACAATGTAATAAAATATGTTAATCTGACTTGCCAACCATTAAGTGTTTTCAGTTATAACAACATCCTTCCCAATTACTTTCCGGTACCTTAATATATTTTTCATAGAATGTAGGCTGATAGTGTTAAGCAAGTTTTAGAGAGATATTAGGTGTTTTGAGGTGATTATTTACCATAAAGGGGTTTGTGATTTAAATTAATTGTGATGTGCGTGGCTCGTCACGATATACTGACAGAGTGTGAATTTTAACAATAATGAACATATACATTTTAACTTCTTAGTAAAATTAAGATATATAAACAAATAATTATTCTAGATCAGCCTTACACGAGAACATGAACATATCTCTATAAACAAAAGGGGTAATTTATATTGGTGTAACTCTTGTTATTTAAATGCTTGCTTTCTTTTTGCTGGTATAGAACGTAATCGCATACTATGAAAGATGGCCATTCCTCTGCCAAAGTAAATAAATTAATAAATATAGAATTTTTGACATCCTTAATAAAACATTGTTATCCATATAGACGAAGACATAACCAACAAAAGGTGCCAATTAACAAGTAGAAAGGTACTTTCTGAAGAATTCCATTAGATGGCTACATCTGGTGGTGATAACACATACTAGAAGTTGATATTTTAATGTTGAGAAGTTGGTATTACTTGCAGAAGTTGCTACCATCAGAGTAATGGCCGATGGTATGAGCGTGCCTGGTGTTTCAAATGCTGTTAAACATCCCTATAAACGTAAATTACAGTAGATTAATTATGGTTAGTGGTAAAGGGTGAAGCAGAAGAAATTTAAAGATGCTGATAAAGCATGCTAGGATAAGGTTTCAGCCAAAGTTTCTTTAAATATGGTGGTATCAAAGCTGCTATCCAAATTGAGTTTCTTTCCGATTGTTTTGAATTTACATTATAATGTAATTTCATTATTTGAAAAAAATGGAATAATTACCTCAGAAACTTCAACACTAAGTTATTGCCTGCTGCTTATAATTTGTTTTGACGCGCGCCTTTAGTTTAATTAATTATTATGACTTGGAAGTTGTTTCAATTATCGTAAAATTAACTAAATATCACCATACTCGTTTTAGGTGTCATTCATAGCATCATGCATATAATTGTTTCTGTTATATTCAAAATGCCATTTTACTTCACTTAAATTCAAGTTAAACCAAGGAAAGTTTGTGTACTTATTTATTGTTTTGGGTAAGATGCGAAATGTTCAACTAAAAACTGTGTATTGTTAAAAAGGGGGGGGGGGAAGCTCTGTAACAATTTCATTTTATATTTTTATATCAGGAGTAAAAGATACTACGTGGGTCTTACCTCCTAACTGATTTATTCATAAAATGTCTAATGCAATTTAATAGCATTTCTGAAGTATGCAAAACTAAACTATGAATGCATTCTTAAGACTGCCGTGAATAATTAAGTTCATAAAGCAATGGAAATAAGCGAGTGGTCAATGCAATAAGTTTCTGCAATATCGAGATATCGACTTTTGCTGCCGACTTCTTCAAATATAATACAACTGATAGTCAGTTATACAGTTATAGTAACCAGAAAAGATGTTGTTCTGTACTATAAACTCTTTAAGAGCCAGCTTACTTTCCACAGTATAAGAGAAGGAATTTAATATTCGCATCCTGTGCAGTTTTATAAGCAGAGACTGTACGGGCGCGAAGACATTAGCATATTACATTCACCGAACTGGAAGAGACACAGAGGTGGGCAAAAGAAGAATTTAAGGAGATGAGAAAGCAAGGCAACAAAATTAGGGAACGGAAAACGGCAAACGGGCAGAAACTTCCACATTTTCACCTGCAGACTAAAACTGCTTCAGCTATAACTGTACCACACAAAATATTCACATAATTCCGTATTTCAGCATAGGATAGGATACTTCTGCGTCACATTTTATCACATAGAATGTGAATTTGCTCAATAAATACGTCGGTCCTGGTGGTGTAGTGGTTACCATACTTGCCTCCTACGCCCAAGAACGCGGGTTCGAACCCGGTCAGGGCCGATGGATTTTTTCGGGCGTAAAAATCCTAAGTATGGCTTCCTTCGGAAGGGAAGTAAAGCCGTGGGTCCCGTGTTGTACATTTACGGCACGAAAAAGAACCTCAAGCCTGAAAGAGAGGCCTCTGAGCAAAATTTGTCGGCCGTTTCACGCCCCGAGTTGAATGGGACGCTGATGACCTGAGAAGTTAAAGAGCGTCCATAAATAAATCAATTAAAAAAAGAAGTTACATAAATACTGAAACGCTTGTGTATTAAGACTGTCATCCTTTGATATTAATGAATAATGAGATATATTTCACGATGTATAGAGGAATCTTAGACAAGTAATTAAGAGAGAAAACACAGGCTCTATAGTTTCATGGCTGATATTACTTTCATGATGTTGTTATCCATTATGTACATTCATTAAAAGTTTATATTTTGTTCTGGTGCACATTTGTAACTTTTAAACAATCGGGATGATATAAGAGTGGGGTAAAAATTAGCATAATTTCTGTTACGCTGTTTCAGTTTCGAAATTTGTTTATTAATTTTACTATTGCAATTTTTGTGAATACATAATTAAAATATTTTAACCCGAAGGATGTCCTTCTTTTAGTCAATGTTTCAAACAAACCAAAAATTATATTTTAGAGGCAAGAAACTTAAGATACAACACACTGAAATATTATAAACAAAAATAATGTACTGTTCTTTGCATGAGTTTATCCACTGCTATATGCGGATCCATATTACCTGCCTTCCTTCTCTCATCCTTACTCTAACGGACTCCCGGTCTTATGTGTTGATTATCCAAGACTTTTTTTAATTATCCCTTACAATTACGGCAATTAAAATTCATCTAACGGGGTTTGCTGAAGAATAGGATAGGATTTTTTGTAACGTCTAGCATGATGATGTCAGGACCTTACTCCCGGCTTCTATGAGCGTGCTTCTGACTACAGTGTGAGAAGAGTGAAGACTTATTTCGGTCAACTATTCTAAATGTGCACGATCGTTGCTACTTCCCAAGCTGCACCCACTGGCAAGGCATTTGTGTAAGTTACGAATTTTTTATTGTAACTATTTTTAATTTCAGGAGTTTTCCTTATTATATTATACAGGATTTTTACATTTAAATGTGGTAATTGAAAGTAAAACACGTTTTAGTATTCACGCTGTGTGTCACTTTATAATTATGCTTTGCCATAAGATTACTGGGTTGTTTGAATTGAAGGTATACTTATGGCGATATTAATGCTTTTCTTACTTTTCTTTTCAATGAATTTATTTGATATGTTTTATTGTAACGCACTTTTAATGTAAATGTTTTATTTCACTATCTTATTTACATTGACCAAACTGAATACAAATAAGTGGTGTTATTAATCTTTGTCACGTTATTTTGTGCTTTTCCATTAAATTTTTAACGCATTCTTGTTGAGTATTGTACGTTTGATTATTTTCTTGTTGCAATAAATGTACATTTTGCACAACTTTTCTCATGTAAATGAAACTGCCTTTTTCGCTCGCATTCTGGGCGTCTTCCTTAGCGGTTCCCTAAATTTGAATCGATACGCAGGCATTAACAGTAGGGTGACGTTAAAGAAAGAAAGATCCACATGCGGCAGAATCGATAAATGGACAAATAAAACAAGTAATTTGTTTTTATTATAGAAATTGCTCAACCAGCAATCGCAAATACCAATAGAGGGACGACATACTCCAATAAGAGCCTCTATATTATAATTTATTAATTAGAGCTCTTTCAATGTCATAGGGCCACAAGATGATCGATCATTTCGTAAAATAATTGACGACACATGTCTGGCAACACAATAAAAAAGTAGAACCATAACTTTGCTACTACAGAAATGCACTGGCCTGCAATCATGTGAATAGTTTGTAAATTCTGCAGATCGGTTAACGCTAAATTATCCTTTTACGATGTTGATAGGCTTTTAATTGTGAATTCATTTCGATTACTGGGAAAGCCTGAAGTAAACATAAAAAGTTTAATAATACAGGGAAACAGTGTCAATTTCTTAGTATCAATTTAAGTATTTCAATGCCCTACATCTTGGAAATATTACGTCAGTGGCTCGGGTTCTTAATCTCAAATCATTTGTCTCAGACACCTTAAATGGCGAAAATACTTTGATGGTTTTCATTTACACCCTGTATAATAGAAATCTTTGTCTTCAGGCAGTATTGTCATAGATATAGTTGTAAGCGATGTAGGTTAGATGATATAATTCTCAACTTATAGTCATTATTATTTCATTATGATCTATTATGCTACTCACGACACACTCTATGCGACATTTGCCAAAAGTATTTAGATTTCTGTTACGGTCTACGAATTAAAATTTTAACTTCAAATATACTACTCAAAACTACTTGAGGTACAAAAGTTTGAGGACATGTATTGCTGCCGTAGTTGGGTTTAGGTGGTAAATATATTTTTACAGAAAATTTAAATATTTAACAGCAGTATGCTTCTTGTTTACTTTATATTTCACACAAGGATACTGTAAGCCGAATCACAGACAATGTAAACTAAAGCCTTGTTTGAAACTGATATCTAGTGCGTGTAGGTGAAGAGTTCACCTTTGTACTCTTTGTTTACATTTACGTAGCCTCACTAAGGTAGAAACTGTTCCAGCGGTCACGTTGCTGCAGGAAGGTTGAACTATTCGTGCAGTGGTTGCTCAGCTTAATGTGGCTAAATCTGTTATTGGTCGGGCATGGAAGGGTTCACTGAAGCAGAGAAGAAGAGAAGAATTGTGCTCTTCGGCAGTAGAGAGCTACTTCTCGGGGCCAGGTACTAGGTGCATTGCTGAAATGGGTACTAGAGCATGCTATGCCTATTGCGGTCGGAATGGGGCGCCTGGTTGTTTTGCAGCAAGACAATGCTAGAGGGCACACAGCAAGAGCCACCAGCCATCCTACAGAAACTCTAAGGAATCAAAAAAATGGACTGAGGAGCTCCGACCTTATCCCCATTAAGCATTTATGGGACAAGCTGGAGAAACGAGTTCGAGAAAGTCTTGTAGCCCTTCGGAATCTCCAACAGCTTGTAGATTGTCGAAGAAAGGGGGAACATTCCACATGAGGAGATGCGTAGGAGCTTGTCCCGAAGATGTGAGGCATGGAGATCATACCAGATACTGAAGTGTTCCTTTATTGGTGAAATTGCAATTAATTGAAGGAGTTTCCACTTCAGTTTACAACATTGTCTGTAATTTCGGTTTACATCCTTTTGTGAAATTAAAAGTAAACAAGATGTACACTGCTGTTAAATAAATATTTACCTTCCTGAACCCAACTACCGCAGTAAGAATGTATATGTTCACACTTTTGTCCCTATAATTGTTTCAAGCAGTGTATTAATGTGTTTTGATTGGTAAATATATACATATTTCAATAACTGGGCACATAAGTGTGGACAATACAATTGATTTCGGTCTTACAACGTACAACGAATTTCCGATAAAATATCTGCTTCATAATGCCAAAAATATTATATTTCTCGAAATCTGTTTTCCATCTTGACGATGAACTTTCTCAATCAGGGTCTTTGTAAAAGTAACACTAGCTAATTGTGTAATTATCACATAATATCACGAGAGGGTCTGAGATTAAATTCACAAAGTATTGAATGTGGAAAACTCAGACTGTCGAGTGATATTTATTAGAACTCTTTCATGAATAAAATAAGAATTTTAATATAATTCCTTAAACTTTGCTTACAAAATTATAATGATGTGTATTTGATTTTTAATCTTTTTAAGCAACCTTGTGCGAGAAGAATGCGAATTGTCAGTAATGCTAATAGAAAAGGGCAAAATACGGGTTTAGGACTATTTCATGAACAGAATAAGAATAAGTGATATATATATTTGAAATTCGCGCACAGAATATTAATACTCGTATAAAATGTTATACTTATGATAATCTATTCTATTCAGAAACCATAAGACTGAAATGAACTAAAGTCGACTATTACAATCGCTATCGTTTTCTAATACCATCTGAGAAAAAGAAAAATATAGCATACAATGTCTCTATTTTTCTTTGTATTATGTGGTTTGGAACTCCTAACGATAAGACCAACTTGCACATTTGACGCATTACCAAAACGGCTTGAAGAACCCTCCATTTTGCGTTATGGCTCTCGATTGCCCATGAGCTTTTGTTGCTACCAATAGCTCCCCACCACCTCTAGCAAAAGTGGTCAGTGATGCGTGTTGCGGAATTTTATAATGGAGGTATAGATTTAGCCACACTCACAAGACAAATGCGCGTCGAGTGATAAAACAGATTTCATATTTTTTTCGATAATTTCACTCTGTAATCCGGTTATGATTGGTCAAAATTCAAAATTTTATTTCGTTTTATTTTAAGATGACGTCACATGAGTAAAATACCCATTAATTTTATTGAGTGAATTGATATAAAACAAAAGTTTCATTTTGATTATGATTATATTTTACTTTGCTACTCTAAGCATGAAACTAACTAAATAAGTTAGCCGAGACTGCGAAATACCACTGTCCATTTGGAACATAAATAATTAAACCATATCAAATTATATAAACGGGAGAATTGAGTGCCATTCGGCGATGCTATAGCTCATACAAGGGGGAAACATGAGCAATTGTATTTGTATTAAAATTACTTTGAGGATATATAGCATTTAGGGTTCTTGTGTTTTCTCAAAAACAAAATAAACCAATAAATAACAAAATAAAAATAAATTTGTGCGATACATACTAGTATTATAATAAACTGAATAGTAATTCATCACCATAATCTAATGGTAGCATTCGTGCTTCATATGCGGCAGGCAAGATTCGATTCCCAATTTGGTCAATTTTCTGACTGAGATTTTTCCCCTGTGAGCTCAAATTATCATGTATTAAATCTTGGCAGCTATCTTCAGTAGCCTTCTAGACAACCTAACCTTAAAAATCTGTTGCACTCTTGCGAAAATATCCCATAAGTCCGAATAGGCGATAGTGCAATTGAAGAAGAGGGTTAGGAATGACTGACATTTATTTATTCCATATCGAATGATATATTCTAAATTCCACATAGATCTTATTTCCAAAATTTTTACCAAACACTACAATTTTTGCAACAATTTTACATGAATACTTTATTGATAAAGTTTATTCATTTTTAAACAAAATTCCGGTACAAATACCACCTCAAATACACGATTAAAGTAGAAGAGACATACTGGCGTTGTTTCAAAATATATTTCATGTAATTTGTATACAATATTCTGTTTGCCTGACTGTAATGTAAAGTTGTTACAACAAAGTTTATGTTTAAGAGAGAGGGAAAAAAATAAGAGCTAAAACAACCGAAATGTAAATTCTTTGTTGAGATAAATGTTTTTAATTTTATGAAAATTAGTTTTATTACAACTATAGCTATTTGAACACTTTTGAATAACTGTAATAATTTCATTAGAGTTCGCCGGTGCTCTCCTTATATGCAATCAGGGAGAGAGATAATATAGTGATTATATTGTCCACTGACCTCTGCTATGGTCTACGCAATAAAGAAGCATCATTTTAATATCCCGTTAAGTAAATCCATACGTATTATATACAAAAAGTAATAAACATCTGTCACACGGTAATATATGGAGGACGCCAGGCGCCTTCATTTAAATGCAATGCGATGTCTGCCTATAGAAGTCGCAGGAGAAAGGAGAGAAGTTGAAGAGAATGAAGTAGGAGGGTTCGTAATAGAGAAAGATGGCGAAAAGAGTAGAGGCTCCTAAGAATGCTATATCGGTTGCCGGATCAATAACAGCCTAGTGTCACCGCCATTAATTCTCGGGACTATAGTTATTTTTACATTTAATATATTAATTACAAGATTTTGAATAAATTTCTGATATACTGCTGTAAAATTGTGAGCATTATTACTTACTAATAATTTAAAAAGCATAACTGCGATATATGCAGAAAGAAAAGAAATTCATTTTCATTCTTGCAGAATCCAGCATGATAAATATTCATATAACAAAATATACGATTCCATATTATATAACCATCAGAACCAAATAAAATCTTAGGTAATTATTCATATTAAGGATTTTATGCAAGTTATATCAACCATTAGAGACCCTGAATACTAAGCTTTTAGCATATTTTGTTATTTACTTATAAGATGTTCATAGGTTTACCGACAAACATAGACGAACGCATTAACTCCTCGAGTTCAAAGGTTCTTAAAACGGGTATTAGAACCTAATAATATCGTGCGTATATAAAGTCTCTCCACAGCAAATTTAAAACTGTGAATGAATAGGAAACGCAGCGGTTGAAAGCATGAGCCTGCATCCTCTTCCACATCCCTTTATAAGATCGTGCTAAGCATATTATCAAAACACTATTGCAAATTAACTCCACTGTGGAGAGACTTTCTATACTCACTGTATTGATCGTTTAATTTTAGGCAACTAGACAACGCAGATCAGATCATAACGCTGGGTAAAGCAGCAGCTGATTTACAAACATCATTATCTGAGTATTGAGAGCTTGTTACAGATACTTCATGTATATTTTATTTGAAAGCGGTTCCCTTGTTTCACTGCAACTAATTGCATAAATACTTTATTCACGTGTAAGTAAATTCAGGAGGTCGGAATCACTAATAGCTAAAATAAAATATATTAATACCAATTAGTGGAGAAAATGAACATGTATTAATACCTGTGCATCGAGTGAATATTAGTTATGCAGCTTGTGAGAGAATGAAAATATTACAAGTAAATTCAGGACAAGAAACGTAGAATATAAAGTCTAAATTTCTTCAACCCCAAATCCCCTGCAAGGTACAAAGAATGCGATATGCGGGCCATGAGTGCACAAGTGTATAGCTTAAAAATATGTATATAATATATTATATATAGCTTTACTTACTGTTTATTTATTTATCTACGTTTGAGTTTGAAAATAGATAAAGAAATATATACTTTTGCCAATACATTCATTTCATTTCAACGTTCTGAGTGTGGGCTTATAGCGAAATTGATTATACTTGCAGCATTTTGTTGCATTATTATTGAATCAGACTCCGATTGTGTACAAACACCGATATTGTATTCATAAATGTTGATGTTTCTTTCAAGTATAAGTACCAAAGAAATATGAGAAGAAATATTATCAAGTGGGGATTTACTTATTGCTTATTTATGCTAAAGTTTAATGTTTGAGGGAATTATTCGTTTTGTTGTGTGTTTGTTTAGTAAATTATTATTATTATTATTATTATTATTATTATTTTAAACATTTCAAAATGTTTAATACAAAGCCGGTACGAAAATTATAAAACATTCCATAGCTCGAGCATTGAAATTGACACTCTATTTATTAACTAAGATATAACTGAAATGTTTGCCATATTTACAATCCTAGTATTTAATCTACTCTTTAAGTAAGTTCGTTTATTTGTTTTTGAAATATTTTCTTGTAATATTGTATCATATTCTCCATGGCCTACATATCATTTTAATACATATCTATATAACCTGAATTTCTAAAACAACTGAAATTATCATATATCAATACTTGTTATAAATGCCATAGAAATAAGCTCACTATTGTTGTATTCATAAATTTTGTACAGGTCCCTAAGCTACATTCACATTCATTTACTGATTGTTGTTATGATGAAGCAAAAGGTGAAATAATGCTGACAATGACTTAATATAAATAAAACTTAGAAAATGAATTCTACCCCTAAAATAAATGAAAACAACGTAGAACTGTTAGAACTTATTTAAATATAAATGGACATAGAGTGATCGTGTTAATTAAATTCATGTTAAATGATATCTGAGATAAATTTTATTTTAAGATGTGTTAATAAACTCATATATTTTCGCACTGTATATAATTATTTATGCTTTTACCATACGTCCTTATATTTTGATAAGATTCTGCTTTTAGAAAGTTTTTTCAAAACTCTTTGATCAATATTAATCTCTTAATTGGCGAAATTATTCTTACTGTGATATATCAGAATATTCCTTTAGTATTTTGTTTTTATAAAGGAAAAACAAGGCAGTCTAATTATATCTAAGCACTTTCACCATTTTACTACATATAATTATTTTCACATAATTTTAACAAGTTTCACATAAAACATAATTCAACTCTGTTGTTATAATTTGATAAGTTTACTTGTAGTGCTCATAATTTTAAAAAATAAGTGTGTCTGATTAATTAAAATTCCATTGTATAATTAAAACAATTATATGAAGTTGATTTTGTCTGTATGGCGTTTTATAGTTTAGTGTTAAATATTTATAGCTTTAAATTGTAATTTTATCTTAAATTGACTAGAGCCTGTATTTGTTGAATGATCAATAAATCAATTATCAGTCATATCTCTGACTATTACGTTAATTTAAAATTCCGTGCAAAGTTTAGCACAAAGTATTACAAATATTTTAATTGGAAATTAAATAATTTAGCACTCAAATTACAAATATTCAACTAAAAAAACTCTAGTCTGTATACATTTGCATGATGGGAAACATTGGGCACATTGCTACACTATACTAAATATCTAATCAACATTAAAACGAATTGTTTATTATCTTTATAGAAGGATAAATTGGATATTTAATGGTAACTAAATTAATTTAGCACATAACTAAATAATTTATGGCAATTAAAAGAGTTCTATGCAACTGATTTTGTTTGTATGCTGTTTCAGTCTTATAATGCTTTAATGTTCATTTTATCTGACGTAATCAATAGCATATATTGGTTAAATAATCAATAAATAATCAATCAAATCGCTTAAAGCTCTGTGAAACGCAAAGCACGCATCATTTAACAACAAATAACACAACATGAATTTAATGCGCAAAAATATTTTGTCATAAATTATTGGCATGTAAATTACAGCTACACAACATGTAAAACAGCGCTGATCGAGCTCCAAGGGATCAGCAATTTCATGGTGGAAAATATCGGTATATAAGACAAATCTTTTCTAATCAATACGTTATTTTCCTTTATTATTTTTTAAAGAAGCATATTCTGCTATGGTAAGTTGTTAATGATCTCAAACAAATTCAGAATTTAAGAAACAGACGCTCTTTAACATCTCTGGTTGTTGGCGTCTCATTCAGTTCAGTACATGAAACATCTCAGAGGCCTTTTAGTTCCATCTTGAGCTTCTTTTACGTGCCGTAAATCTATGACACGAACCAACAGCTATTACTTCCCTTCCTTAGGATTTTACGCTCTAAAGATCTCGCGACCTTGGATCTACGAGACAAATGTGGTTACCACTAGATCATATGGATAGAACTATTCGCTTAAAGACATCTTTTAGATGTTGATTGGAGCGCTGTTCAAAGAGTATATTTTTAGACGTCATAGCTCACAATACCTGTTAATGCTAATTTTAAGGAATATGTATGTACCCAAACGTTTTGAGAAAAATACTCCCATCCAACAGAATTAATAAAATAGTGCATTATTTAAGGAAAATATTTTATAGCCCGTTGCGTAAATGTTTCTGATATCGTTGTTTTAGAAGAGTAATAGCTATTAACAGACAGAATATAAAAGTATCATTATGTACATATATTAGCCGGTAGCACAACAATTAAGCAAAAATGTTTTAACTACTTTGCTTGTGAACACTATCCATCCACCTTCCATGCTAACAAATCATAGACCGTGCCAGTTTACATTGTGTTGCATGAATTGGAACAAATTATTTCAATATGAAGTGTTAAAATTATTCCTTTAGTATCTTTCCTCTTCTTAGAATTATTAATGCAGTGAATTCTATTATTATCTATCGTTGTCTTGACGAGGTGTCTCGTGGTTCTGGTATTTCTTCAGGTGTTCAGTATATAATATTTTACATTATTGAAGCCTAATGCCAGTTACTGTAAATTTTCCATTTATTTTTAGATAATTGTTTTTACTGTGTATTTTTGTATTTTAAAAATATTTATATCATTTCGAACACAGCTGTTTCTATTATTTCCTTAAACTTAGACCATTTTCTCTATATTATTTGTACGGATATATTGATATTCTAAAATAACATTCTAGATGTATGTAACTGGAATATTTCTTAGGTACTATGAAATTATTATTGATAAAATAAACTACATTCAGGTCATTTATACAATTTTTATGTATAAAAATTAAATATCTTACCCTAACTTTATTGCATGTAATAAAATTAATTAATACTTTCTCATTTTTATTTATTAGTGATTCTCCATTTGAGCCTATAGAATCTTTAATTGGTGTATTTCCTATTCTTAAATTTAGCCGATACAATTATCTGTCTACAAGAATTATAGGGCCATTACTGATTTAGGTTGCAATAAAAATGAAGACGCAGCTGTAATAATTTATTGTTTTATTGCAAATCATAACTGTTTTAAAGCGTTTCGATTGATATCTATTCTATTGATATCTATCCTAGCAATGTGTAGTCTGCAAATTAGCCGTCGGTGCACGAATGGCATTTATTAGAATAAGAATATTTCTATTGTGTAACGGTATATAGTCAATGTGTGTATATTTTGAATTTACAAAGGAGCTATCGATAAAATAACCATATCTCGGTTTAACGAATGAATGATTCGATACAGCAGAGTAACGCTTTATCCGATTTGTGTGCCAAACAAACAAATGAAGGTCTACCGAAAGGATTTGCCTTACCTTTAGTGGTAATTTATTATTGTTTAAAATTTCATGGATTTTAAATTAATTTTGCTATTCATGGACTGCCTAGATCACGTTTTGAATTGCATAAAACTAAGATAAACGATATTTGCAAACAAATCAACGTTAAATGTCATTTTATAATTCATACATTTTTGAAGCTCTTATGCTGTAAATAATACTGTGTTATTTATTTAACACAGTACAAGCAAAACTTATCTATTATAACAGACAACAAAATACATATATTAATAGTAATAATGATAATTTTAAACCAATTTTCATACGCAAATTTTATAAAAAATATCAATGATAATATTAAAATTAGAAAGCATTAAGTATATTTATTACAGTGAGATTATTTCAGTTATGGGCAGGCAGACCTTGGCTGCGTTCTGAGAGATGACAGTCGTCAAAGCCGTATATGCATGTGCAAGTAGCAGTATGTAATTAATTTGAGGGAAACTTTCAGAGGAGTTTTGCGTTCACATGTCATAGTGTGTAAGTTGTATGCTTATAGTTATTCGTTATTTACGCACTACATAATATTGGACAGGTTTGTATGTACAATACAACTGTCAAAAGGAATTCTTGCACAGAAATGGTAAGCTATTTGCAAGAAAATGTCTTGCAACTGTGTTTCAAGTAGAGAAACTGTTAGTTATCTTTTTAATAACAGTTATGAAAAAGTTACAGTAGACAGGATAACTTAATTACAAGAAAATTTACGGATACCGTGTTCTTATGGAAGATAAGTTAAGATGATGAAATACAGAAATGTTCTAATAAGTTAGAGGCAGCGCATTGTCATTGGAGAGCATCACCTCAAACCTGCAACATTATCACTTTAAATACAGTATCATTT
Source organism: Metallyticus violacea (assembly GCA_030762175.1). Lineage (NCBI taxonomy): Eukaryota > Metazoa > Arthropoda > Insecta > Mantodea > Metallyticidae > Metallyticus > Metallyticus violacea. Next base: position 58,056,661 of record CM060833.1, read on the forward strand.
TATGCTTTCAGTAAAAACATGATTATTACAATAAAAATACCAATTTTACTCGCGGCAACCACGACACTGTATTCCTCAGTAAGCAACAGAGCTCAGGCAGCCCATAACTAAAATAACCTCACTATATTATTGCAGCTTTGTCAGAATAAATGTGACATATTATTTTTGAGATTTTATTGTTTTTTTTTCTAATTAAAAACGTTAAATGTAGCCATTTTACGCAAATAATAAAAAATATGTAGAGGTTTTTCGAAGGGAAGTAACTCGGAAAAATAAAGCGGAGATTGTGGAAGTTTTAATTTGTTACAGCCATGGTCGGAATATTAGTGGTAGCCTTAAAATAGTGGACTTATTGCTTGGTTTGTAATAGGGTACTATAAAATATCGTTTCTTCCCATTTTTTCCCGTCTCTTTGTGTGGAACAATGATGTTGCAGACTTTAACGTTGAATAATGAGAGGGTGGTTTTCAATTAAATTTTAAGAATAATCGATTAAATATCTTAATACATACAAGTATTATGATTATGATAGTGGATAATCCAAACAATTTCTCATCTCGTGATAAAACATGGATCATCAGTGATGAATCCGAAAAACAATCCATAGATTGGAGCTTTCAACTTCATCGCAAAAGGAAAAAGTTCAAGCAGACATCAACACAGAAGATTGTGGACTCTTTCCTGTAACAAATAAGTATTTTTGGGTCTTATAAAACGCTATCCATGTTGAGGTATGTCATTCAGAACAGAAGTGGAAAACTGTCATCAAGATTTGTATACCTTCAACGACAAACAAAACAACGCTGTTAGAAATATCAGCAAGGTTCAGAAATTTCTTTGGGAACATTTTAAGCATCCACCATGTAACTTAGGTCTCACACCTGTGATTCTCAAATTTTACTCAACTTCAATACATGACTTCATTCTCAAAAGTTTGGCAATAGTGAAGAGCTGAAACCGGCAGTGCTAAAGTGATTCACATTTTATGACTGCCTGTCTAAAAGCACGTCCCTCGATATACAAATTATTTGTATAGAACGATGACTACGTAGAAATTAGTAGCAGTAATAGTAGTAGTGCAAATAAGTGTATCTTTAGTGTTATAAAATTCTATATAGACATTACAAATATATTTTATGCATGGGTCGTAGACCGTACATGCTAAAGTATGATACAATTAGATAACGGAAAAAATAATAATACAAATAAAACAAAATGAATAACAAATAAGCATTAAACATGGGAAGAATGGTATTTACAGATATATACGAATTGAAATATATTACATTATTTACAATTACACTAGTTATTGTCCTAACGTCGGTCCTGGTGGTGTAGTGGTTACCATACTTGCCTCCTACACCCAAGATCGTGGGTTCGAACCCGGCCAGGACCGATGGATTTTTTCGGGCGTAAAAATCCTAAGTATGGCTTCCTTCGGAAGGGAAGTAAAACCGTGGGTCCCGGCACGAAAAAGAACCTCAAGCCTGAAAGAGAGGTCTCTGAGCAAAATTTGTCGGCCGTTTCACGCCCTGAGTTGAATAGGACGCTGATGACCTGAGTTGTTAAAGAGCGTCCATAAATAAATCAATAAAAAAAAAATTGTCCTAACCAGAAAATAAATTGTTTCTAGCATCGCACACTTTGACTAGGAAAATGCCCATATTAAATCAATTAGTATGATTTGCAAACAGATCGTCCTCTAATTGCCTTAAAACGTTTTCAGGAAACAGAGCTTTTCTCTGGTGTTCCCAGTGGGTACATTCTGCCAGAATATGTACCTATTCCTCATCCTCTCCACAAAATGGGCAGATTCTGCTAACAGAACTATTCGTTATTTTTTAACCTCGCAACTTCCCAGTCTAAACCAGGCCATTCCTGATCTAGCCTTTCTCTCTAAAACGAGCATATATACCTCTTTACCTAAGGTTAATTAAATTTCATTCGATAGGTTCATGGAGACTTTCGTGTTACATTCTGCCTCGATTTTCTGCCCTTTGATTACCTCTAGCCTTGTTCAAAACTTCTTCCATACTTTTTTTTATTTGCATTGCCTCGTTGCCATGATGAATCCAGGCCAATTCCTGTAGTCCTCTTTCTACCTCTGCAGCCCCAAAACGTGTTATATTTTGCATCTGCTGTCTATAACATTTAGCGCGAAGTGTGGACCGATCTCCCTGCATTAGTCTAAGCCAGTATTTCACAGTCCTTGTTTTACTATTAACTATTATTGTTTCTTTGAAGAGCCCGAGAACCCTTCTCCAAAAATCGACTTGACTTTATTTACAAGACATGTACAATAATGAAAAAGCAATATATTTTTCAATTTGTTTTTCGTGCTATGAATTTAATTTTAAAATGAGCCTTGTAAATTATTGGGTCACATGGTAAAGCTCGTTCTTTATGCTTTACACAAACAACTTGAGCTACTTACAAACAGAAGATCTCAACAAAAGAGGCAATGGTTTTCATATTGACATGTATGTTTTACATGCACACAAACTTTTAAATGGGTAAATAGTTTGATAAAAATGTTTATTTTTCTTAATAAATATAAATAGCAGCATTTATTAAATAAATATTCAGTAGCATTAAACTCTTTTTTTAAAAAAAAAACAGATTATTCTCAACGCTGTTAGTTTGCGATAAGGTGGAACTTGATAGTAGTATTCAGTTCAATTATTGCCGTATAGATGGTCTAATTATCTAGTATATGTTTGCTGCCAGATGACTTTAGTGGCGCTTATAGCTTTTAGAGCGCCTATCTCTTTTTAAATGGCTTTTTAAATTATAAACTGGTTTACCAACTGTAAGAATGAGCTCAGTCCTGTTTTGATACCCGATTTTATTTTAATGATGTAGAAGCTACCTTAGTACATTTCCCTTTCTTTCCTCTTTCCCCTCTACAAATGCCAAACAGATTTAATTCAAACTATTCTGAACTAATCCTGTTATTAATTAATTTCATTCTTCATAAAAGATGCATTTATCAAAGGAACTTAAAATAAATTAGTAAAAGGGACGTTTATAATGTGCTTCTTCTTGGTGATGAGAGAAATCAAAGCGGTATGTTTTTCAAATAGGAATGTAACATGAAACTTACTAAATCACTTCTGGGTCTTGAACACAGCATATACAATAGGGACAGCTTGAGTATTTCGCGAGTCAGAATTTTGAGTGCGCACGTAACGAAATTATATTTTCCGCATCTGCATCAGTGGCTTAATTGAATGCATCTCATAACATTTTTAATAAATTTTAAGACATATGCATTGCATGTGCATGTCGTTGGAACCCCAATAATAATTGCGCGAAGCAAACATTCTAAAATATTTACTAATTACGCTATAGTTTAAGTAGCCAGGTTCTGTGAATAAAATCCGCGCATATTTTTATAATTTCATAGATTACGGTTTATTATACTTAATCTAATAACTACAAGCAATTTCTATTAATAATTCTGATCTAATTACCCTAGTTCCAAGTTCGTGCCATTTTATTACTGAGAAATATTAAATCACTAATTAATAATTAATACCGTACTAAAAATCGTTTACTCAATCGGGCGATTTTTTGCTTCTATATTATTCTTTTACGGTTACGTTAGGTTATTCTTTGTGGCACAGCACTGCCAAAAATTAATACATAAAAATTATCAACAGGAGACAACAGTTGTACAGTGATATTTCGTTGGATAATGTTTTATTTAATTTTACAGAATACCACTTACATTTCTTTACGATATTTATCTCCCTTTATTTTAATTAATGTGCAATTGATATAATGTGGTAAAACCTCTTTAAATCTTGACAAACACAATATACGGCTTTCAGAAATCAGTCACCTATGCAATTATAAAATTAAGCGGCATTTGCCAGCTACTTAACCTACATTTTTGTATCCCTAAAATTCAGAAATGTGGCACTTCCTTATTAGATATTTTAGAATGTTAGAATTTGGGATCAAAATTATATAAATATTATGACTGTAATTCAGAAGCCACCAATAAATGAGCAAATCCGAAAACCAGAGTAAATCTACGATTTATTCGCCGTTTTCGATAAAAATTACCCATTATTTCACCGAAAAACACTGTCATGCTTACTTTCATAAAATTTTGAATTATCATGGTAATTATTGCATTAATGAATACTGCACGTTTAATAGCAGCGTATTAAACACTATGTTAGCTACGATGATAGAAGCGGCATCAATTGGATTCATTGAGAACTAACCCTCACTCGGAGTGGATTAGAAGCTAATAACATCAAAGGTATCAACGCCAGCTGTTACTACTGCCGGGGTTGACAACGTTGAATCAAACTAGAGTTTACAACCTGCAGCACTCCATTTCTAAGTGGCGAACGACAATCCAGAGTCATTTATAAGTAGAGCCCGGAAGTTCAGGCGTTTGTTTTGGTTAAAACAAACAGGCAAAAAGACACCTAAAATACTGAAAATAGGCAGTAATGTAATTAAAGCAGGTATTTATTAAAATTGAAAAGAGAGAGTAATATCACTCATTATTAATGAAAATGAGCATTTAAAGTACTTAATTTCTTTATCACAGAATTAAAGTACTTAAAACTTACTTTTCTTGGTTACAAGCAACAACAAAATGTTTTTTTTTTTTTTTCAAGGTATCAACTGTCATAGTCAGCCGCTTGTCAGAGGAAAGAATTTGCTATCATGGAAAAAGAACAACATTCTACTTCCATTGAAGTGATTGGAGCATATTTAAATGATATATTTAGAAAGGACTCATACCAGCTACAACAGAACTTCATGGAAATGTTAATAAAGACAAAATAAAATAGTTCTGAATAGTCCTGGCAAAAGCGCCGCGGTTTCAGGTCAAGTTCATGTTCTGTTTATGCATTTATAGGAGAATCAGGTTAGTATCTCTCTTACTTCCTTACTGCACACATTGTAGGGACGGTTTTTGCATAGTTACACCCCTCTCATATTTCTACCTTGCAATTGTTTGTTACATTTGTGCAGCTAAGAAGTTACTCCCACCACAAATTTCCTTGAATTGTATCTCACGCCAATCGATACAAGGTCATTCGCCAGGGCTATTCAAAAGTACAGTACTTCCCTCAGTCTCTCCATTTCCTGGTATTCGTATGCCGTCGTACCCGTGCGTTCCTTTCAGGTTCTGCTATTTAAAGAGTTTAAGTGAATGGTTTGAAGGGAAAGTTCTTAACTCTTGAAAACATATAACCGTATAACATGATTCTCAAGTTTTGTGGGCGAACATGCCACTTATAGTTGTTTTTTTGGATATATTGAAATTATTTGTGAGATTTTTTAAATGTGTAAATAATGGCATAAAAGCTTCTATAATAATCCAAAACAGGCAAAAAATCAAAACTTCAAATAAGCAACAGAAACCAAAAAAGGCGGGGAAAAAAATAGACTAAAAACTGGCCCTACCGACCCCAAATGTACGAAAACACGTTCAATCCTATCTAACTCATAAATATATCGACCCAGATAGAAAAGGCATTTTGCCTAAATTCCGGGCTCTGTTCATAAGTCATAGCTGGAGATGAAATATTTCCTTTGAAATCAAAAATATCAAATCCAGGTTAAACCGCGCCTTCAAAAAAATTGCCCAATATTTTCAATTCTAAAAGAGCAAAAATGCCATTGAACAAGAATTTTAGGAATATTACTTATCTTTATATTAGATTTTTTTAGCATAAGTCTGACACAAGTTAGAACACATGATGTCAGAGGGAAGGGGTAAGAGCTTGTGGCTGCAATGTAGAACACCGGAACGCTAGCCAGAGTTCAGAGTCAGCTATATAGTGTGGTTGATGCTAAGGCAACTTCATGTCCTTGGTAGCAAATGTTGCATTATTAGTCATAACAAAACGTCGTCGATTGATAACCCAATGCGATCCTTCGCTACTGTGTTTCGCAGGCATAGTTAACTCGTACATGACTGCTCCCTACTATGTCTTTTTATACTGTGTTTGAACCATAGCATCTTCGACTTATGTTTCCGATGCTCTAATCATTCAGTTACAACCCCAAACTTTTCCACTCTCGGTCTATATACCCCAAAGAGCTCAAAAATTATTATGTGACGACTGGCACATTCCAAAACTTAACTCCCAGTTGCACTGTCAGCGTTAATTTTTGGCATGGTAGCTCAAATAATTATCAACAGAAGGGATCATAATTCGTCCTTCAGTTCAAGCTATTATCTCAATAATTTCCTATCTGATTAAAACACGTGGATAGGTAAACACAACCTTTAAAATATACTTCACCAATCGAGACCTAAAAACAAATTAAAACACAGAAACCTTAGTCAGGTTGGTTTTTGATAAACTAACCTTGCTAGATTGTGGGAATTTTATACTTTAGCTTACGAAGTCTCCCTTTAGGGTTTTTAATACAATTTTAACTTACAAGAACATATCATGTCCATGATTAGTTGGTAGAAATAATCGTAACAGAAAATGTAGATATTCACAATTTATATTGTATGCTTCTGAACAAAATAAAAATAATTTAAAGTTTATTGTCACATTTTAGGAGCTAATTTAATTACATTTAAGACCTATGAATAGTATTTCCCATTTAGAAAAATCGTTTTAGCTATGTTTCGCTTGGAACAAGCAGAAAGTTAAAAAGAATCTTGAAAAATAACGGCGATGAAAATGTTATTAAAACGGTTTAGTTCTGATGCCTTTATTCTGAGATATATAAAATGCTCTCTATACGGTTCTGCAGCTTACAGACTGTGCTCTTGTGAAAATCTAAATATAGCTCTAAAGGCGAGTAATTTCCCAAGACGATATCAAAGTAAACACAACAAATGCTAAAGCGCTATTATCTTCCGTGATGCCTTTAGTAAAATATCCTTTTCCCTATGAAAGCCTGCAAGCTGAACGGTGGACTTGGGTATTCAGGGGTTACCATGGAGATGAACCGGAGTGGTAGAGAGGATTTTTTGAAGTACCGGCGCCACAGCGACGGTGCTACAACCCTTTCCAGGTCCGAAAGCAATCGAAATATCGGAAGGGAAATATGTATTGGAAGATTTTATTTATGGTTCTGTGTACATAAACAAAGAACACTACCCCAAATGCCTCGTCTTTCGGGTAAAAGCAATAAAATGATTTTGACATCAAATGCTTGAGGACAGAATAATTTCACGATATGCATTTGCAAAATGAATTATGTAATTTTAATCCTGGTCAAATTAATTTTCTCGGTGTATGTGTTATATAAATTGTGCAAAATTTCTTCCATCAGTAAAACAATTTTTTTCACACTAAAATGTTGAACTAAATATACTGTTATTTTCAGATATATTTAACTTAATTCACGTACACAGTTAATATGTTTACATGTTTCGTCAAGTTTACATTTAATATTGGTTAAGAATCTCACTGCATTTTCGATCTATAAATAATAATGACATAATACACTTATTAAAAGATACACTTTTGTATAGCCCCTTAATTATATGAGGCAATACAAAAAAATTAAAAAAAAACATTATTTTCACATTCGGAACCAAATTTTCTACTGGCTATGCAAATAAATGCTGTTTCTTTTGTTTTCATCGATTAGAAGCATGTATTAGGAAAATAATTTTCATCATTCAAGCAAGTGTTACGGCTTCAGGTCTTAGAATGCACTAAGATGCACCAAATGATAGTTTTCAGAATTCTAAGCCTTATTTAATATTGACCATAACAGGTTGAAGTCACTTGTATTAGTTAAGCAGTATTCTGAACGAAGGGCAAATATTCCCAAATTCAATGTAAGAAGCATTGCTTTTAGCGAAATAAAATATTATATAACTGAACAAAGAATATTGGATAATTTTAAATTGTAGTTATAAATTTATTCTATAAATGGAAAACAAATATGGTTATTACAGAATGAATATATCATATTGTCTGCGCTTTCTTATTTAAAATTTAAAACAGTTTAACAAAAGTCGAATGTATTTGAAACAAATTAAAGTAAAAGTAAAGTAAGTTTGGTCATTTGAAAATCAATTACTAGTAAATTATTATTTTATAAATAAACAAAGTATTTAATTATTTATTAATTTGAAAGTCATTAAGAGACAATAAGAACAAGAACATAATACAGCCAGGTCATACCTTATGCTGTGGACGGTAGGTTTTGTCATAAACTTCTAAAATTAATGCATCCTCAGCTCTTCTTTGCTGGAACACAGGGAAAATATAGTAATGATTTATGTGGTTTTATCATTAGAGAGGTTAAAAAGATTTCCTGATATTTATGGCCATAGTTTGTGCACTTCATATTATTTTTATTATTACTATTATTATCATTATTATTATATTTATCGATTCTTCCAATCATCTGATAACCCAAGCGTCAGCGATGGACAGTATTGATCGACAAGTCATCGTTCAAAATCTATGCAAAGGCTATGGGAGTCGAGGCGAGCGGGAATTACAAAACTGCTACGTTGGCCTTGAGTCCCATGTCACTCAGGTTAACATCATTCGAACAAGGAAATTAGCAATGCATACCAATGTTAGAATAAAGTTTAGTTTAGGGTACTAAATAGCAATAATACTAGGTTTAAGTATTCTATTGCAAAATAATGTTTATTTATGAATGTATATCCATACTGAGTCTGCTTATGATATCAGGATATTATTTGAAAATTCCCAGGTGATAGAACTAAAACGTACAATTTGTCATGAGATCAATTAAGATAATTAACAAAATGTCAGAAATGTATGCAAAATGAAAGCAACCATTTCTGACATTTTCTTGCTTAACTGGGCGAGTACATAACCTTTTAAGTGTATTAGAATTTGTCACTATAGTGCATAGGTGGGCACACCGAGCCAAATTCGAGCTATACTTTACCATAAAGCGCATAAGTGGAGAATCCCAAACGATCGATTAATTTTGCTGAGAGACTATTTCAGGTTTGAGGTCCTTTTACGCGGCGTACATTCATGGCACGGGACCAATGGCTTTACTTCCCTTCCGAAGGGAGCACTACTTTGGATTTTTACGCCCTAAAATCCATTGACCCTAGCCATGAGTATGTGGGGCAAGTACGGTTATCACTCGAACACCAGAAACCGACTTTCATCGACGTTCATTGGATAATTGGTTGACCCGTTATCCGTATATTAATACAATCTTCCTCTTCTCTCAGCATTTAAAGTTAGAATAAATGTTGTTTGACAGTGGGATTTTCCTGTTAACTCTCATTCCAAGATTCATTTAAAGAGTTTAAGTAAATTGAGACTTTTTTTTAGAATACACCAAGCAAAATTGCCACTTAATGATTGTATTGCTACCGTAAATTTTAATTTAATTTATTATGACTTTATGATTTTTTCTAAGTTTTTTTAAAGGTTCATTTAAATACTGCAATTTTTATTTACACCCAATTAGTTGTTAACTTATCGGGAGTTTATACTTAGCCGCTGTGTTTTTCTAGGAATAATTACTTTAGTTTTAACTGAGCTGCTGTTAGTCACAGCAATGTATTGTAAAATGTTTGTTGTTATTATTATTATTATTATTATTAATGTTATTATTATTGTTAGTATTATTATAACCAGCTCTATTATGGTTATTATTTTAATCGGCTGTAATGGAATGGCTCAAATACCTGATATTATAAAATACAAGAGAACTTCTCTCTTCATATCAATTTTCGTAAAAACTCAGACGCTGCCCTATTGCTCATTAAGAGAAAAATTAAATATTTTTCTTTACATTTCAACACATAAATTCAGATACTGAAATGTATAATAAAGGTTAACGACTTCTGGATGCAATAAGCTAAGTATTAGCTTCTGAATTAAATATAAATTTAAAACGACGTTGATGGCATTGTGATCGGGGGTTCCTCCATACTGGTGGTTCACCTATTACGTTACGTGTAGGTGCACACAATCTCAATCATATAAATGGAATTATAGGTTTCTCAATGAAAGTAAAATTAAAAAAAAACTTCTTTCAAGTATATCTAGGTGCTGAATCAGCGTTAATGTAGGTAAGTAACAAGCATAGATAGGCACAAGGGGGAAAAAAATGCAGGCCTGTTGGGATCTTCTTCAGTGCAAATAAGGAAGTGAACATATACGCATATAATCTTCGACCCAAAGTTGGGCAACACACAGAAACGCTATCTTTGTCCCGCAATAATTAAAAAGTCTAAAATCTTCAGCGATTCTACCTACATTACGTCAAACAGCGTCACCACGCGATTATGGTTCACCTTTTAATTCTTGAGAAGAAAGTTATTAGCTACCGTCACATTTAAATTATAATCAATATATTAATTAATTGTGTGTAACTTTTCCATTTTAATCAAGATTGTAGTGTCATTTGTATTTCCTCTATATGTGTTGAAGTATGGTATTATTGTATTACCAGAGTGTAGAAATGCCCTACCCATAAAAACTAGACCTGGCGATGAGGACAGAGAAGCCCGTTGCCTATTGTAACAATATTTTCTATAGATGAACCCAAAGTCAAAACTGGAAACGTACCGTTATTACTTGGAGGAATTCAAAAGCAGAGTCTTAGTAGAAGGTGTTTCGTTTTTATATTGTCAGAGAGTTTTACTCCTATCATATTAGGTAAGAGTACATATGCCAGCTACTGGGGTGAAAGACAAGGCAATAACGATGCATATTGTGTGACATGCTGAAAGCCATGTAGACGTGATATGCAATAAGAGAGATGAGAAGGATATTATGCGAGTCCAGTATCAAATGGATATTTTAGATGAAATGAAATATTCTAGATGTTTCTAAAGTCATATTTTGAAAGAAAAGATTTCTTCGGGAGACTGACAGAGTGCCAGTTTTATTTAAGCTTGTAATTTTGCAGCCCAGGAAGAGTATTCAGTTCATTTTAAGTATTTCAAGATTATCAGTGGTTAGTTGTGGGTCAGTCCGATCATTCAGTCGTTATGTATCAGTTGTTGCGTCAGTTATACTAAGAGAATTATCACCCAGAATTTTACTAAGAGTGTTTTTATTCAGCCGTTGCAGTTTTAAGTTTTATTAAGTTAACAGCAGGAAGTTTCGGAGTTATCAAAGTGCGTCAGGGCATCAGTGTATGATCGTCATAGTTCGCGCAAAAGTGGCACATCTAGCACTGTAATTTTCCAAGAAGTAACAGTGCCTCTTAAAGTGGAACAAACTTTGTCAAAAATTAGTGTTTCATTCCACAACATCACAAATCTAATCATTAACATCCCTGACTCCTTTCCCTGTGATCTCCGGATTACTAAAAGTCCAGCAAAGAAACAAGAGCTGGCCCAGGTAACGTAAGTCGACGGAAAATCATCGGAGAGGAGAAGAAGAAAATCATAATCCCTGAGAATCCATAATCAAAGCAATTAATTAAATTTTCTTCCAAATTCGTCCTTCCATTCATATAATAAACATAATAATAACTACCCTATTTAATTACTGCTACATTCTCAACAAGTACTTACAGGATCATTAAAAAAGGATAATGACTTTCACCTTGCTCTGACTATTTCTTATACAAATGTACAATTTTTCCCATCTTTCCATCTTCCACAAGTTCTTGTGCATTGCAATATTACAACTTAAGTTTCAGATACAAAAAGGTTTTACACATATTCAATGACATAAATTTAATTTAATACCAAAAAATAAATAAAAATATTTACACGACGAGGGATACGCAGCTTCAGCGAAAGAAAAACTTTGTTTGCTCTGGAACACGTTGAAAAACGGTGTATGTTTTCCACAACATCCTCGATTTAACTGATTTTAAAGAATATTTGAAGCAACCCCAAACAATTGATCACAGACAGTAATGCCCAAATTTCGAAACAAGAAAAATACCAATTGCAATATGCAATATGCAAAAAGCCCATTTGTGAGCCTTGCCCAGAAGAAGCAAAACAAAAAAGTAATTTATATTGAATACAAAGGGAATGTTTCTATTATATTACTGGTTTTTTGCGCTTTTCGTTGGCCTTATTTAAATAAAAAGAAAATAATCCAGAACATTATAAATAAAGTTTGAACCAAAAAGCGTTCAAGAGTTATATTAGCTATAAAGTACAGAATTAGTTACATTTTAATGTAATATATACTTAATGCGTATCACGTTCCGACGGTTTTCCTATTAAGATTTTTTTTCCAGATTATATTTATATCACTTTCTTTGGGGGTTATTACACCAATAGATGACCATACAAAGCTTGCACTTCAAACCGACAATCACGACTACTATAGGTTTGTACTATCTGTTGAATGCCCTTTAAGTTTATACTTACATACGACAGTTAGGTAGTGTTAACATTCCCCCGTGACATTCGAACATTTCCGAGTGTCAATGTTTCACATCAATGGTCCACTGCCTTGCAAATAAATTCCATTTGACTGAAATGCTAGAAATAAAAAGCGCAAAGGAAGGCGCATTGTTCTCACAAAGGAGAAAATGTGGACGTTTGACATCCCTTTAAAAAAATGTTCCTGCTAAGCTGCTTCGTCCACTTTCATATAAAATAGATTTTCTTCTGTTTCTGTGTAAAGCGTTACAAAGCTATTGAAGTCGAAATCTTACAAAATTACACCGATGCAAGGATCGCGACCCGTGATCTTGTAATCAGGCGTGGATTTTCGATCCCAAACTCTTAACGCCCTGTGATTTCCAATCTCTTGCGAACTTCGAAAGAAAAAGTCTATCCAACAAAAAATACCCACGTAAAATACAAGGTTCGAGAAAAATAAAGTGAGGCGCAAATTATAAATAATAAGTTTAAAAAAGCAGTACAAAAATTAGTTTCAGCACTTCGGATCTTACTGTGTGTGAAACTTAAAGTTTTTTGCGTAAATGTACAGGATTTATTGAATTAACGATACATGGGCGATTGGAGTGCACCCGTTGAAAGCCTAAGTTTAACTAAATTTCGTCTTAGTTGCGAACTAAGTTTCCAGGATTCACCCACCACATTCTCCAGACATCACACCATCTTTCCCATTCTTTGGGAGCAGAGAGCAGAAATTTTCAACTTTGCGATTTGGAAAATGCACTGGATGGAGTTGTTGCTTCACGCTGTAAAGGAATTCGTGGTCTTACATCACGTTGGAAGAAGGCTTTTGGATACCAATAGTGACTCTATTTAATAGTAAATATATCATTTTGTTCAGAAATGTATGCTTTGAAATGTGTGGTCTGAAAGCGACTGAACATTTTTAGCCACTTTTTAATCTATTTGATCCATTTATTGGAAGACAATTTTTTTTTTTCATTTCTTTGAAGAGTAATTATTTTCTTCCTTAAATATACCACGAGATAAAGTAATTACATAGTAGCAGCTTTATTCTGAAATTTAGAGAGAGATATGTTTAAACGAAAGCCTTTTTGGAATACAAAATTATCCCATATCAATATTATATGAAGATACCTGAGCAATAGTTCTTATACATCGCCTCTCCATTGCCAAAATGCACCGTGGGAGGGTAACGAAGAGAATGAAAGTTCAGTATGGAAGTAGTGGTTTGAGTCGGGAGGATGGTGCAATGAGTGTAAAGATTTAAAAATGGAAGACAAAACGTCCAAGTACGAACACCGGAGAAGCGGAGAGCAGTTTGCATTGCTTCTGCTGAAGAAATCACCGTAGAATTCAACATTAGTTACGGCTTTGCGTACAATATTATCCACGATGAACACGGGCATAGAAAATATTATAACAGATGGGTCCCAAGGAAGCTGTTCGAAGATTACGAGCGCGCACGGCAGAATATATAACCTCAAATATCTCGTGAAGTGATTGTGCCGAAATGACAGAAGTCGAAACCTTGGTCCACTTATATGAACCAAAGGGTGAAGGATATTCGATGAAATGTTAGCAGTCGTCATCTCCGAACAAGAAAAATTTCAGGTCTCCTCTGGGAAAGTCATGCTTACGATCTTTAAGCACATCGATATTGTTGCACTTCTAGGAAAATGATTGCAGTGAATAGTGTTCGATACAGTGACTTACTATTGAACAAATTGAAGCTTGCGATACGATCTAACGCTGGGGACTTTTGTCAAAAGAAGTATTGCTGCCTGCCCCGATGCGGTTGCGCATATACTAAATACACTAAAGTATCTGAAATTTGTGGCACTAAAACCTGAGAAGCTTTCAATAGAGGCGGTGAAAAATTCGTTTAAGTTTACACCCATAAGTTTTTTCCTTATGCATGAATTGCATAGTAAGAATGATATACAAAATATAAGGACAAACCACTTCTGTAAGTATCGTTGCAAAAAGTTATTATAACATTCTTTTTATATAATTACTTTCCCTTTTAAGTTGCTTTTAATGTGTAAATTTACATTAATATCCTCCTTATAACGAACTTATACCAATGTCACATTGTAAAAGACGTTGCAAAATCAATAAGCTTTGCAGTTCTCGTCACACTGTTCTGCTGTTGGGTATATAACACAACAAAATCTTGCCCTTGCAGGGAAGCAAAGCTTCCTTAACGAGAGTTTCTTTGGCAGTAAAGTTGCAAAATTCCCTGGGGAGCCCAGGTTATCGTCTAGCGAAGTATGATCACACCAACATTACGAGGAAATATCTAGGACACTCTTTTTGTTTGCTGCACGAGTGAAAAAAGATTCCGTCACCTCCTGCAACCCTTACCATTTTCTTCTCCCTCTGTCTTTTTTTTTTTTTCCGAAAATGGGTGTGTTTTTGGCATTCGTAACCTTTTCTCCCTCCCTGCGTGCCTCGTACCTTCCTTCCTTCTTCTATCCCATTTTCCTCCGTTTCCGCTCCTCAGATAAAATACTGTGTGGCAAGGGAACAGCGCAAGGTCGGAGGTCGGATTTAAAGAAGAAATTGCTTCAGGTTTTTGCAGCGAGAAACTATGTAGTTTAAGAGTTCAAACAAAACGCTTAGCAAGAGAGTTGCTGCTTTAAAGTTGCCCAAGTTGATAGTTTATAACGTACAACTATATGCTGATGTAATAGTTCGGAAGGTTAAAAGGCATTGGGTTGGTAGATGCCAAGGAATATTACCTACGTGAATTTCGTGTAGGTAAACTAGGAAAGATTTAGGTTTAACATTTAGATCTGAGCTTCTTCTACATTTTCACGGATTCCAGAATATGAAGCCTGGTTCCTAATAGAAGACTGCAACACCAGACTATTACACATGGCTTCTGACATAAGCCGTTTTTAAAATGTTTTAGACATTAGTATAACACGATTAGAGGCTGAAATAAAATTCTTCCGCATTAAGTAAACAAATAGAGAAGTAGATATAGATGGATGGATGGATGGATGGATGGATGGATGGATGGATGGATGGATGGATGGATGGATGGATGGATGGATGGATAAACTGATATTCACAGATTGCTCTCGAGGTAGTTACTGGTTCATAGCTAAAGCGATGGATTCGTACACAACTGCTTGCGAGTTTTAGATCACCGTTTCCTCAAATAATAATTTTTTTAATATTGAAATGTGAATTTAGGTAACTGTATAAGAATTTAATTAATTTTCAAAAGTAGCTAAGTGATCGACAGGAACATCATATGAACCATAATGTTCCATAGCATTATGTATAAAATCTCTCGAGTCCTGCTTTCTGCAATTGGTCATGGTCTAAAACTCACGAGTGTAAAAGTAAGGATAAAGGCTGAAGAATGTAATAGCACATATTCCAACAAGGGTAGCTTGACGTGGACCTACTTCAAGTAAAGGCTAGAACAGAGAAGACGTTATAAAGAATGTTTCCGGACCGTCGCCTATCCAGCGCTCATGTTCAGGTTGAAGATGACCCAGAGTGTATCTCCAAACTTATGTCCAGTGTTTGACATTTACGAAAATGAAGTTCTCCGATAACTACGCTGTAATCAGCGCTTCATTCTGAAATAGAACGGTTGATATCCATGTCGAATAGTGCTCGTCCATCAAAGCGATTACAATAAGTTTGTCTACTGAATAGGGACGTTGCAGACTCTAGGTGAGAATCCAAGGATGATGAGCTTCTGCGATGATAGTGTCTTCCTATCAGACATGCTATGTTATATGGTCCAATGAAAAACATTAGAGCTGACCGGTTGAGATAACAGAGTCGGAGTTTTAGCATAGTTGGAGACCACATCATTGGGCCCTACTTCTTCTAGCGTCGTCCGAGGACATTCCTCTGGTACTATTTCTCCATCAGGGACATGCAGTACACATCTTGAAGAGTGGGGCAAACGAGTCGTGACTACAAATACTCCGCAATATCAAAAGCAGGACAAGAGCCGTCTAAGATGCTGCGCCGTGTTCACATTGACACGGAAATAAATCTCCATCATTGTCTGCGAGCGTAAAGACTTGGAGAGCATCAGCTAAAAATGGTGCGGAAATACAATGTGGAGAATAATGCAGAATAGAGAGGCAGTACCAAATTATTTTCAGGAGAGGAAAAAGGGGTCCCAGATACTTCTTTACCGCACTACACACGTCAACATTAAATCCGTCATGTTAGAGTCTCAGATAGTGAAACTTGTTTATGACGTGCCGGTTGTAAACAAAACACACTCTTGTACAGTACTAGTCACTGTCGCTAGGTGTGTCTGATGTCCAATGCAGCCTTTGTGTTTTGAAGCCGACTGGATGGTACGGCAATACCGAAGGTTCGTCTTGAAAGTCGGTCCATGGTGGTCTAGTGGTGCCTATACTTGCCTCGTAAACCCAAGACCGCGGGTTCAATTCCGGCCACGGTCGGCGGATTTTTTCGGGCGTAAAATACTACAAATGGCTTCCTTCGGAAGGAAAGTAAAGCCGTGGGTCCCATGTCGTAAATTTACAGCACGTAAAAGAACCTCAAGCCTGAAAGAAGAGGCCTCTGAGCAAAATTTGTCGGCTGCTTCACACCCTGAATTGAATGGGACTCTTAATGACCTGAGATGTTAAAGAGCGTCCGTAAATAAACCAAATCAACTCGTCTTGAAATAAGGCACATTTTATGGTTCTAACATGACGACATTCCTGTACATTTTTCACATGCAGCTCGAAATCATCTAAACAGAACATATAGTGACAGATGGATTGGACGCAGTGGACCAACTTGGTGCTTTACACGGTACGCATGTAATATTTAGTTTCTCATTGTATACCAGTACCCATTAGTAGAGACAGGAAGTTACATTTCATTTTGACTGGCAAATGAAGTTGCTTCTAACGTCAGATTTTATTATGTCATGCAGCTCTCCTAACCAACCTAACCTACACTGTATCTGCGACAGCATGTTCCTAACCTCAAAATGCTCAGTTTGGTCCTACCTTTCTATCTAAAAACTTCTGCACATTGTTTTGCGGATCTGTATACATCTACGGCATCGTTGCGGATGTCATCGATTTCGTGCTCTTTACTTCATGCTATCTTTCAGCCTGAATCCAAATATTTCTATTATGTACTCAAGTTGTGACGTTCTCATGGTATTGTCACTATTGGAAATATTTAAAAAATGCATACAAAAATGTATTGAAAATTATCCGATGTATGTTATTTAAAGGTTCCTTCTCTTATACGTCCTTCCTTATTCTGAATGAAACAAGAAATTCATATGAAGACTTACGTTTCCAGTTACGATATGATTGGGGTAATAAGAATTCCAGAACTAGAAGAAACGGCGAATATCTAAAATAATATACATTTATTTATTTAAATATTTAAAATGGATAGTGGACACCCCATTATCACCTTAAGATAAAGTTACATATTATGTAATTTTATACACCAGCCGTGTTTTGGCTAAGGTTTAAAATCAGAATTGCATAGGAATATTTCTGGTTTGAGTCTCGATCTTGACCTCGAATTTTTCCTGTCCAATTGCGACTTTAAATCTTATCCTAAAACATGACTTGTGTGAAATAAATTAAATTCAGTATCACATTGTATGTTTACTTATCTACATATTGTGATATTCTTGTCATGAAAATTTTATTGGAATTCTTTTCCTTGCAATATTCTTTCCTTAATTTCAAAAAGTTTCAGACATATCTTTGATTACTGCCTAAAATTATCCTTGTTGCAGGATTATCTTTTTTGTGTGCGTTTTATATTTTTATATCACTAATGTTTTAATGTGACGACAGTAAATACAATAAATCAATTAAGTTAAAAGGAAAATAAACTAATGAAGGACGCAATGTGTGTGTGTGTGTGTGTGTGTGTGTGTGTGTGTGTAACACATAGAATGAAATACGTGCACCCTATCAAAGAAATAGTAATGAATGGTAAGATGATAATTTTAAATTTAAAAATAATGCTTTATTTAGCTATTAAAGTTCCCAAATTTTTGGTAATATAACAGAAATTCATTTTTAGAGCAATAAAAGTGATTGATGATCATATAATTAGTAAATAGAGATTTTAGTTTTCTATAAAATGTAAATTAATCAGTGTGTGAAAAACTGCCTCATGGGGAAAATAAAACTGTAAAGGAAAACAAAAGAAGGATAAGTTTATCATTACAAAAAGTATTAATTGAATAAATAAAATCAATTGAAAGGTTATGGAGAAGAACGAATTATAGAAGAAAACACAAAGCAGGGAAATAGTGAATTAAATAAATGTGCAGTTTAAATGTTTCATTTATTAAAACGAGAATAAGAAATTAAATGCAAATACTTATAATATTAAATGCAGAAAATAAACACAAAAAATAATATTACAAAAAGTGAAAAATAAATTGATAAAATGAGAAAGAGTTGAAGAAATAAATAAACCAAAAGAGAAAATCACAGAAAAAGAAGACATAAGAGAGAAGTAAGAAGTAAACACGCTCGACTTAGTATCAGAAAAAAACAAGGTAAACGAAGAAATAATTGATGTAAAGGAGAGAGTAGAGATAAAAAATGAACAGAGAAGAAAACCCGTACCTTATCAAAGACAGCACTGAACGTCCATGACTGGGGTCTTTCGCAAGTTTTTGGCAACAGGCCAGTGGAATGTCTTCGAATTGGTGTCTTCGATGTAAACAACGAAAGTTACAGTCTGTAATCATTTCCAAGTATAAATCAGAGTTTTTAAATCTTATATATCTAGAACTGGAATCCCCAAACATGGGGAGTTACTAATTTATGTAAGATGCCCCCATTTAGGGTTTCCGTGAGTCCCTCACCGATCGTTGAATCTCGGCCACAAAGCCACACGTTGTTTACTGCCCCCACATACGGAGGTAAGTTTGCAAACTACTCAAGGATAAGACCTTTCGCTTATTCCAGCACTTTGCATCAACATCCCTAAAAGTATTATGTATGTTAAGAGGCAAATATTAAGATAGTCATTTTGATTTGCGTTCATTCAGAACTTTTAAAAAAATTTTGGACCCGTGAAAGTTTTAGTTTTCATTTGCACGCTGTGAGAACTTCATTTAAGCAAAATAAATAAAATTCAAGTAAACAGCACTTGTCCAATTACAGTATGCAACCAATTCAAGTATTGAAGACCTTAAAGGTCAAAGGAACAAAATATACGTTGAATAACAGAACCATTCATTTTATACACAAACTCTAATGATTGAATGAAAATAATTTATTTTATTTATTTTATATATATACTGCTTCTGAATTAAAAAATTCTTGTAAGAAATACGCAAACCCTTTCTTTGAAACAAGAAACGTTTCGGCATGACTGAAGTAAATATAAATTTTAATTACTAACTCGTTCAAAAATAGTAAGGGCGTTTCTGGAACATGTTGTAAATATTTCCTACAATATCACTTTTTCCCATAAATATGGCTAAAATTCTAAAATATATCAAGAAGTGTAATTTTAGCAATTTATTTCTTGTGTTCCAGTTGGTAACATTCCATTAAAATAGTCAATGTCATCATATTTTGTAAATATTATATCAGTATTAATGTAAATCAAGAATTTTAGTTCTTTTAACCCAAGGGACTCAAATTATAAACATTTTATAACATTCAGTGTTATAAAAGTGTATAAAAATTCAATTTTTATCAAATTTTGTTAATAATATAGGGATTATTAATTTAATATAATAAAAAACATGTTTCATAATGCGCAAAATATTTTTTAAGTTTTAAATTCCTCACAACGGTTTCGAAACCTAATAGCCTTGGTGTTATTAGCAATATTACATAAATTTGTTTCTGAGTATTATTTGCATAAATAACCATGTTAACAAACCTGCAACCATGTAAGGTTGAAAGAAAATTAATAATAGCAGATTCCACATTGCGCATGCCCCAGTGCATATTAAAACACTTTCAGAGCAATGCAACTAAACAGCAATTTATTATAATATTAAACAAAATTTAATTTGTAAAATATTTTCTCAAAATACATTTAAAACACTAATTAACACCGCTGCGATATTGACAACATGTTCCAGAAACTGAAATGCCATTTCTCTATGCTCATTCTTGTAAGAAATACGCAAACCCTTTCTTTGAAACAAGAAACGTTTCGGCATGACTGAAGTAAATATAATTTTTAATTACTAACTCGTTCAAAAATAGTAAGGGCGTCTAAAATAGTCCATGACACACATGATAACAGTGACATTTACAGAATGTCTGCAAAACGGCATCGGACTTACTATAGAGACATTATCATATTTTCATACATAAATAATAACAAGGACAAAATTCAGAATGAAAAAATGCGTAAATTATCCTCGATGTTTCATAAATTGCTATCCTTGAAAATTAAATGAACACAAACTTAATTTAAAATTTGAGGGTTTTGTTAAAAAACAGGGTTACAGACCAATAAAATTAAAAATATTTGGTTCAGAAAGTAAAACGTCGAATGTAGCAACATTTTAACATACACTACTGGAAAATATAATTATATCACCTATATATTTTATGTTTTACACTTACCTTACTTAATGTCAAAACTGAATTCACTGTTTCAATTTGTTTCTCTATAAAAGATTATGCATTGTTGTAGGCAATAGAATTTCTAAATATTTTCCATTGTTGTGATACTCTACCTTTAGTGATGGTTTTAATGTAGTGTTTAATAGCAGCTGCACAAAATGGGCAAACAAATCTGTTTAAATCTTCGCAAAAAGAGTGTAATTGTCGCATTAACTCGACATATTCCTTCAAAGATAGAACCATCTGCCAAGATTATTGCCTGAAAACTGAGAATTTGGAAAGAATTAAAAGAAGAGGCAGAAAAAAGTCTTGTACTGCTGCTAATGACGACTTTGAAGCGGACATGTCTGGAAATCCGGCATAAGACCTCAATGGAGTTAGAAAGAGAGTGGGAGGAACCTTCTAGTGCGCTTTTTTGCAGAGATACAGACTTTCTACCTTCTATATGGTCATGGAAGAAGCCCCTTTTGGTAGTGAAAATGAAGAAAGCTCGCTAGAATGGGCCAAAGAACATAATCATTAACCGAAGAGATGTGGAATAAAAAGTTAATGTCGGAGGAAACAATTGACAACTATTTATCTGTCGTCATAGCAGTGAAGAATTTCTGACAGAATGTTTGGACTCAACAGTGAAATCCCCAGAAAGTGTGATGGTGTGGAGTTGTATTTCCAACAAAGGAAATACCTTTAGTTGAGAGAACAGTAAATGCAGATGCATACATAATAGTTTTAAGAAAAAGTTTAATGTCAACCATTGTGAAGCGGTTTGTATCACGGGAAAATTACAAATTACGCATCACATCATAGGGTAATAAAAGTGAATACCTTTCTTAAACACCACTAGTTTACCAAATTCTTGTTACAGCCACACAATTCTAATAAAAAAATTATGCTACAGGTTAGAAATTTTCTTGAAGAAAGGATTTCCATCGTCACATGCACAGGGAACAGCCCAGATCTCAATCCCATTGAGAACTGGTGGATGATGTTTAGCTGTAGCAAAGAAGAAACCAAGAAATAAGAAAGAACCGGTTGAAACCATCCATAGTGTGTTGAGTCAGATTTCGCCTGAGCAAGGCAAAAACTTAATACTTTCACGGAGGCAACAAAAAGTAATGATTCAGCAATTTTACGATAAGTTCGTATTTTATGTGCGAAAAATGATTAAACAAGAATTCATCAGGTTTGTGCAATTTTAATTACAACATTGTGGCTATTTAGTTATAAAACGTGACATTTTGTTCAATTTTACTATTTATATGTACTTTTAAGAGATATAAAGATGATTAGCATAAACTTTTACATTGTTAGACTTAAAATATTAAACCTAGAAACAGAATTATAGTAAAATTTCAAAATCCTGATATTTCTAGAGGAGTATAAGGAGAAAACCATATTTTCTGACATATTTTGTAGGTAATGCAATAAATATTTCTAGTACTCGATATATATATATCGTCTTTAGATTTACTATGTAATTATATATAATTAATATATATCTATATATCACGTAGCAAGTCTAAAGACGATTTTTCCACCATACGCACTAGTTAAATTTGTGTTTTGATTCCGAATTTTGAAACGCCAATTAGAAGAGTCATGTGTGAGCATTTTACCCCGTGAAACGGATCTTCTGCCCCCTACCCCACAAGAAACAAATTTGCATAATTGCATAAATTATTGCGAACTTGTATTGCAAGATATCTTGTGTCTTGAAAATATCACTAAGGTTACTCTACCATTAATATCTAGCATACATAAATGGTATAAAAATTCAGAAGGGAGATGATATAACCAGAAGTATGATATATATATATATATATATATATATATATATATATATATATATATTGTATAATTCATATGCGGTATGTAGGATATTAATATGCAGGAATATCCTTTGTAAAAGCAAGTGTTTATAGAGCATAAGGTCAACTGGTGTCTTTGTATTGAGTATGAGTGCCTTAACTTGAGTTTTGACTCGCCAATCGGATCCTTGAATTTTGAACGACTGGAGTCCGTGGGTTCAGTTCTGAAGCCCTGGATGAGCTAAGAGAGCCACGTGGTTCATTCGAAAGTAGTATATGTGGGGAAACTTCCTCAAATAGGCACGCACATAGAAAGATGCAGTTTCAAGCAGTCGGGGCGATAAGTAGTTAGTAGTTTCTCAGTGTAAATGGTTCTGCAGTAAGAAGTGCAGTGAATAGTTTTGCACTTTTCGGCAGCTTCAGCTTTCGTTCAGCTTGAAGTAGTTCTGAACGTTAATTCCGGTGTCAATTACAGCATTCAGTAGGTCGTACATCGAGAATTGTTTCGATAGCAAGCCTTTCCTGACGCGAGGTGCACAACCAGGTATTGCCGTCACATCTTGAGCTTCGAGAATATTACATGAACATCCGCGTACTTCGCGTTAAAAATTAACGTCGGCTGCCAAAGCATCACATCAGGAGGTAAGCAGATGAGTATGGTTTCAATAAATACGTCGACAAGTTCAGGCAACAGAGGGTGGTTCTTCTCAACCTCCTTTCCTTTTTCTCTAACCTGCGATTCTGATCGCGCGAAACAGCAGACGATTAACCCCTTTGTGACGTCACAACGGTAACGGTTACGCCCAATACAGTTTTGTTTTACCGTTTATTATATAAAATGACTACATTTATGTCAGACATGCCTATAAGAGTTTTGTCATTTTTCTATGAACATGTCATAATAGCCTGTAAAAATTAGGACATTGTAGGGCTTTCTTTGAATTGATCGCAATACTAATTTAACTAGTCTTCTCTCTCTATTCTACTCATTTTTACACAAGGAAATTGTAAGGATAGCTAATTCTTGTATATCAAGTAAAAGTAAGACACAAACGAAGGCATTTAATTCTATCACTAAATGGTAAATATCCTTGACGTATACCAATGTACATAATAACTATTTAAAATAAATAGAATAAAAGGCTTTAGAGAACAATAACGTTTAAATTAAGGACAATTGTTTGCGCAAGGACGTCCATTTCAACTACAGTAATCCTCTGGCATTTCCAGAAAAACTCCTACGCGGCTGGTGGGGCGATAAGAAAAATGTTCACAATAGCGCGCGAAATCATAGGGATCCCTAATTACGGCCGGGTATGGTGAGGTATAAATTGCAAACTAGCAGTTTATACAGGAAAAATAAAAACTAGGCTATAAAAAAAAAAAAAGGAAGGGAAAAAAGGCAACTTACAGCATAAAGAACCTAAAAATTAATATTTTGGGTTATCTGTGAGCAAAATGCTCATATTTAATTTTTTTGTTGTGAGTTGTTTTCACTGGAGAGACAAAATGCTTAACACCGCTGAACCACTAACTTCTTTTCCTGTCCAATGTTGATCTTTCGTTTCTCATAATTTTGTCTTTCGCATTGTATATCAAGACTATATTTTTATATATTTCTCTAATTTTCATTTGAAGCTGTGTAAAGTTTGGATAAAAGTTCTTTGTAAGAGTCATATTTTAAAAAATAAAGTACATACTTTGCGTTCCATAAATAGCATGTTTCTGAAAAATCTCAAATTGCTAACATAAACATAACACAAATAATCGCCACTAACTGCATTATTTAGAGACATTTTTAGTCATATTGTAAGCTCGAGTTGTGAGGACAGAATTAACGTAACAAATAAGAAATGAGATTGTTTCTATTTTGTTCTATTTGGTGGAAAAACACTTTAAACAAAAACTGTCTACAATTTATTTCTTACCAAGCATGTAATTTTGACTCGTCCTCCTTCCCTTGATATTGTCGCAGCTTTCATTAAACAAGGTTGTGTTTGTTTAAAAACTTTGTCATTATAACATTCCTTTGGTTGTCGCAGTGATGACAAAGTAATACAATATAGCACACCTAGTAGTTTGCTGAGAGCAAATTATTCAAGCTTACTGTTCCATATACTTTGTATCATTAGTTCAACCTTTCAGCTCTCAAACTCTTTGTAAATTTTAATAGACAACATTTAAGTTTATTTGAGTTACGGGCCGCCTGAGCATGGCTACTTATTGGGGAAGTGCTTTCACCGCACCCGGAGAAAGGGAGATATAGTCACTGCGCATAAAGTTACTATTTTTATTTTAGTTTCAATATTTTTACTGAAAGCATCACATGATAATGTATTTAAAATGGATAAGAACTAGCCTGTGTTATAAGAGATGTTAAAAATGATGCCACTCGTGAAATACAATGGCAGGATTAACTTGATGGCACATTTCTTGTCATTGAGAAATCCTATGTTATTTTTAACAAATTGGTGACACGATTGTACTTGGGAATTGTCTTATCACTTCTCTGCAAGAATTCGGCTTCACACGTCTTGTAAATAAAAGAACGAAAGATTATATTTATAGAGGCGTTACGGTCGGAAGAACAATTAGCACACGATTTACATAATAAAAGCACCTTGTACTTCCACTAGCTGACAAAGCCTTCCCCAAAACTACAAGCTGCTACCTGCACATTCATTATGCGGCCTTGACTGCTGCTTATCCCATATGCAGCCGTGTTCTGCCCCTTAAGTCAAATATCTTCACCGTATAACTGCCCTATAGGTCTAAGGTAATTAATTAAATTCTAATGCACATTTAAAATATATGTGTAAAGTTTTAATTGTAAAATACAAACATACATAACGAAAGTCAAATTCCAGTTACAATATTAATCGAAATTTTAAGAAACTAGGAATTGATTTATTGATAACACGATAGGTTTCAGTTTCAAGGTTGAATATTTTATTAATTGAATCATAGACACACAGGCGACTTTAATAAGAAAATCGATAATGATATTTTTGTTGTTTTCTTTTTATAGTAAGTGAAATACTTATTGAGTCAAATCTGCTTATAAATCTGAGTATTTTTATGTTTTTTCCTTTGAATACTAATTCAGTTCTGCCTTAAGAAAATATTTCAAGACTAGATCGATTCCAAACTCCAGTTCCACGAATGTTATTTATACCACCTTTTCACTCCCTAATTCATTACATACATTTATATTAAGATTTATTTACATTTCAGAGATTCTTTTAGAACTTATACTTCAGAACACGGAAGAAGTCAAATATGAAGCTAACATTATTTTAAAATCTTATCGATTAAATAAATTTATGTGTTCATTCTGTGTGTATAACATTATAATTTCGACTTTTTAAAAATTAGAGAACAATAGATGAAAATGAAACAAAATTTAAAAAACATTTTTTGCAAAAAAGAAAAACCTATAAATGATTTATCAACCTTGCTTCATCATGATGTTACCAGAGTTTCAAAGCCTTGCACGCATGGAGATTATTTTGATGACATAATATTTAAATATCTGTGATAAAAGTATTTTGTTTCCATTATCAAATACTTTCTGCAAAATTTCCTTCGTTTCTTGTTTATGTAATTATTTTATATACCATGTGATAATTCTGTATATATTTTTGTAATCTTTACGCGGGGTGTAAATTTATTTTCATTTTATTCATGTGATTTAACCATTTGATTCTATATTTCTTAACTTCATTATTTAAAATATTATCAAATGTGCTAACTTCTTTTACAGGGTAAGCTGCGCCTATAATGCCACCTTAATACTGAATTTCTATATATTTGGAATTAAAGTAAATAAAATTAAAACAATTATAACAAAAATACGTTTTGAGTTTCTGTTATATGTTATAAATATTCACTCAATATTAATTCATTTTTCTTGGTCTACAGATTAAACATAATATATAATAGGCAAATTTTGTTTTTAACTTCGCATCTTTTTAAAAATTATATGGCTCTCTTCGGCATTTTCTGTATATAAAATAAATAGGTAAATGGTTAGAAGTGTTTATATAAACAAACATTTCTCATATAAGTGCCTTGAATAATCTAACATATGTAGCCCTTTAGCGTCATCACAGGATTATAACGTTTTTGATCACTTTAATATTATACAGCTTTTTCTCTAACATTTTCAAATTTTACACACTTCTCATCAGAACTGTCCTCCCTAATTGAGGTGGTTTTCTTCAATCTTAATAAATGGTAAATGCCGAGGAGATACCCTAAACTTAGGCCTGAAATGTTTCCTTACTTTAAAGGTACTTTAGTACTACAGTATACATATAGTAAAATAACAGAAATAGAATATGTATTAAAAGAAGTAAACCAGAAATGTAGTTAAGATAATTTTAAACTTTAATTTAAAGCAGATAACACCATTTTAGAATTTCTCAGAGTAGCGCTGAAATCAAAAGTATAATTTATACTTCATAGCATTTCAATCGGAAACTATGTTAATTAGTTAACGCGTTTCAGCTCAATATCTGACATTAAAATTCCAACTTTTGAAATTTACAATACTTTTTATTCATGTGGTTTACTTACGGACGCTCTTTAACATTTCAGGTCATCAACGTCCCATTCCATTCAACGGCCGACAAATTTTGCTCAGAGGCCTCTTTTTACAGGCTTGAGGTTCTTTTTCGTGCCGCAAATGCACTACACGGGACTCGTGGCTTTAATTCCCTTCCGAAGGAAGCCATACTTAGGATTTTTACGCCCGAAAAAAATCCATCGATCCTGGCTGGGATCGAACCCGCGATCTTGGTTTTAGTAAGCAATTATGGTAACCACTACACCACCAGTACCAACAAAATTATAATACAATGAGATATAATAGAAGTAAATAAAATAAATATATTTGCTAATAATGGATTTATTTAGTTCGTTGTTCAATTATAAGTATTTGTAGTAAGAAAAGCAAATATAGATTTTTAAATTTTACTTTTTTTGTGTTACCTTAAAAAAAAGTGAGATAATCCGTATTCATGTACTTAATGATATTTGTTTTATTTTTACAGAAGTTATCTTAAATACATTATATACTATTCACCAAATTAAAATGATAAGGCTAACTATAAAACAGAATGGTGGTCATAACTGTAAAGTTATGTGCATATATATAGTACAGTTAAACTGTAAAGTTTCAACTCAGAGTAAGAGTTTTCTAGATCAGAGATCCAGATTAAAGTTTGTTAAAAAAGGTGGAGGGTATGAGCTCTGAGTGGGATTAAAATTAAAAGAGGTTGAACTCAAATACAGAGAAGCTCAGCTGGTGACAAAACCACCCACATACTATGAGCGATTGGACAGCTCACTTATTCCAGATATGGAAGGCAAACCCTCAAGGAAAGAGAGAGGAAATAAGCACAAATAGAAAACTATCACAGATTTTAATGCAGCATTAATTTCAAGGAACGTTCAGAACAAGAGGGCCTGGAAATTTACTTTAGTTTTTCTTAGCTAATTCATATTTTCAGGATGAATTCTTTGTTCATGTACTTCGTTGAATAATGGCGTCCAACAGGTAGATGAAAATCTCTACCTTTCTACGTCGGAGCAATAATGAAGTAACAAACCATGGCCCTGAATAAGAATTTAGTTAATCCAGTCATCCAATTCCTGAAGTTAATGGGAAAGTAAACACTTCAATTTCATAGTGACAAGGAAACTCTCAGCTTCTCCGATGTTTATCCTTCCAGCCAACTGATGGAGACAGCAAAGGGAACTTGTTTCTCTAGTTCGGCTTTGATGGTGAATTTTACATCACGTTAGCTTTAATTTGTAAGTGTCTCCAAAGTAGAACTGGGATGGGAAAATAAACGTGCATTTTGCTAGGATTAATTCATTTGTGAAAGACTAAATGTTGTGCAGTTTATTGTACGCTTCAAAGCTTGCAAACAAAGACGCTTCCTTGCGAGGCGAGACGGAGAGAATGGCTCAAAAGTAAGCTGGAGTACACTCTGCAGTAAAACTAACATATCCTACTAGCCACTGTGATAATGCTCACTTCAGGTAAGAAGAAAACTTAAGAAGAGGTGTCTAAATTCTTTAAAAACTGGCCCATTCTTCACGCGACTTAATTCAACTATGAAAGAAAGCTTTGAACTTCAGAGTTATAACCGGGAGGGAGGGGGCAGTCCCATCTAGCCTTTATTTACTATTTTCCCTTCTCCTGGTCAACTTTTAAAACAAAACATGCATAAAATTGGCGATGTATAGCCGATTAGTTCTTAATTGTATCTTAAGTGCTTTTCCTCTCTACGTAGTAGCGGTAACATGTGGGTCCTCCGTTAGCGAGGAAAGCTCATGGCCCAGCCCGGAAAATTTTATCTACATGGGTAAGTAAAAGCTTTTTCAAGGACTTATATTTGTCTTCCTCCAATATGGGTTAGTCTTTCTGTTGCTTATTTCTGCGTTCTCTTGGATCAGTAAGAAGACGTTCCATGGCCTGAGTTCGGTATTCTCTCTTTTCTTAGGAACCAGATATTGAGGGGTTACTCACACCATGCATAACTGACTATGGGTTGGTTTCGCACTTTGTTTAAAATTGGGTGTTCCTGGTTTTTCAGTGGAAAGTTGACTTTCACAGTGTTAACTCTGAAGTTACATCTGTTTTGTAGCAATGAATAAAGTGGACGTTTTATTGAAGACGCCATTTTTGCATATAAGTTTAACTGTTAAGTTAGATTTGAAATGATTTGGACTTCATCAACCTAAATCTATAGGAGCTTGCTCAGCAGACGGCACAAAATTAAGAGGTTTTTTTTTATGCTTTGAAAAAACATCTTGACTGACAGCGTGTGAAGTGAGAAACGTATCTTGTCTGTAGGTATGAGATTAAAAAAAAAAAAAAAAAAAAAAATAGAAAGCCAAATTTCGTTTCTGTACAGATTCTACACGCATATCACAATTAGTTGTGATATTACAATACATCAGTGGGGGTAAACCGGTTGAAAGATTAATAAAATTCATTGCTGTTTCTGAATTGACTGCAGAAAGATTAAGGCGTATTTTTAATAGCTGAATTAGAAGAGGTGCATATAAACCAGTTACACCCTAATTGCACTTTATAGGAAGATTAAGAAAACATGCAACAATCTAGAAAGAATACATAATTTAATCATCAACCATTTTTACTTATTTTATGGCTTTATTGAAATCTGTTTGTTTCTGTTTTTGTAACTGTGTTGTTTAGTATTAGTAACTGCTTTTAAGGTGTTTATTGCTCATTACTCAAAGATTATATGACTTGGTTCATTACAATAAACGTTTAAGGTGCTAATATTTTCATAGCCGAAGAAATACAAACATGTAATAGAAAATTTTATTCAGAAACAGGAAAAATAAATCACATAAGAAAGCCAGAGTTAAATAAAACATTTTGTGATTACGGGGGGGGGGGGGAAGCAATCGTTCCGGAAAGGAAAACTGGTGAAAAATATGGATGCAGATTGCGTTTCCTTGACAGTTCAAATATGTGCATACAACCAGCACACATTTTCTTCTGAAACGAAAGAAAAGGCTACGGCTTCCAAGTTCATTAATGAACTTCAAAAGCACAAGAGTGCTTTCACCTGATGATACAAGCATCTATCTTCCAACAGACAAGAAGAATAAATTGGGCGACATGAAGACCATTTAGATATTTACTCTCAATGGACTACTTCTAGGAAGAAATCTGTGAGAAATTTCAAAATGTTTAAGGGAAATTAAAATTAACCACAATATTCTCTGACAAGTCTTCGGTTTAGTATTTATTATGAAGGTTGATTGAGAAAGCATCCAATATTTTGTTTGTTTCTTATATATCATATCACATCATAGTACTTGAACTGTTGATCGTATGAGTTTAGTCAACTCTAAAAGAGTTAGTCTAACTCTTGGATGTGGATTTTGTCAGATAGTATGTGTATCAGTACATTTCAAATTTATAAATATTTCACTCTGGTGTAGAGTTCGTCAGAAATAGTCATTTTTAAATTAAAATGTGATATTATAAAAAATATATTAACTACTTACACCTAGAATATTTACAAAATGATAACTTAAATTATTTACATACACAAATATACCGGTCAGCCGAAAATCAAAATCGTTAATAGACTACATAATATTAAACCAAAATACTAAAGAATCAAATTGAGGTTTCAGAGTATGTAGAGGACAGAACTATATGAAAATTACTTTTTGATAATCTGGGAAATTTAACTATTGGATAAACGAAAAACAGCAAAATAAATAAAAATGAAACAGAAAACCAAAGAGAGAGGAGTTCAAAATTCATCTATTATAGGATGAAAATATACAAAGTTTATTCCAATTAGGATGAGACAATTTTAATGGAAGTTAACACTGAAAATGATTTAGAAAAAGAAAAGCAAAATAAAAAAATATATTGCAAACAGTAAAGAAGCGCTTAGCAATAAAAAGAAATGAACAAAAGGCCCTAGATAAGAATGAAGAAATGTAGACAGTGTAAAAGAAGCATATTTACAAACACCTAAAGAAGAAACTAGAGGTTATTATACTTTAAAAAGAGCAAAAATAAAAGAGAGTCACTTAAATGTATGAACCTTAAACCAACGAACGAGATAATTTCGTGTATTTCAGAAATAGAATGGATAGAATATTACAAAAAGTTATTATATAATGACAATATAGATGATATGTTAAGTGAAGAACAGGAAGAAATGTCAGTAGATTTAATAACAGTAGAAGAAATGTAAAGTGTAACCCAAAGAATGAAAAATGGATAAACTCCAGGAACAGACAAAATCACTGGAATTAATATGAAGGAATAACATTACAACTTCGCCTATTCTATTTAATGAATATATTTTGGAGAATGAAGAAAATTCAATTTCACAATAGAAAATCTTAGAAAAATGAGGATAATTCGATGTGAAACCAATATTTACAACAATTAGGAAATTATAGACAAAAACTGATTAAAAAAAGTTTTAAAAATGACAAAAGATAGAATATCAAAACATATGTTGACATATATGACGAAAGGAAGAAGAGATAAATAAAAATATGAATGGAAACAAAAATGTAAAACCATACAGGCAACCCCTAATCCATGATAGAAGAAGATATTTAGTATATTTCCAAATTCGAATTATTTCAATGGAGAGAAACTAGTACACCCTATTTTTATGTTGTATAGATGTGAGTGACATGGTATTTTTAATGCTAACCTAAACATTTTTTTATTGGTATGAAGTTGCTTTATAGATGATGGAAGAAATTAATAATATTATTCCACTAAAGAAAAATACCTTTTTGAAGTGCCTGCAACGTATTACTTATTACTTGGTCTTGGTAATTCCTGCCTATTTCTTGCATTAATAAAACTGTAAACTTAATGTACATAGCTTTAAATCTACTCTGATAACTGGAGGTTAATTTTCTTTCTTAAATTAGCCCGCACACATTTATTGTTGTAAAGTTATTCACAAACATAATTCAATAATGCAAAAAGTGTACATAATTTAAAATTGATTTATTTTATGTAAAAGTGTTTTTGAATGTTTCTTCATAAAAAGGTTAAACGTTTACTAATTTATGTTGGAACATAATCATATACTGTTAACTGTGATATTGAAAGCAAGAATAAGTTTTTGTTCCTCCTGTAGATTTTGAAAATAATAGCATTATGATTTGTGCAAAGGGTGCTTCAATTTAGATATACAATTTGGAGGTATAAATTAAACAATGATATTTAAGGTTAAAGAAGTGTACATATGCAAACTATAAAGTGGAAGAAATACCGGAAGAGTCCTTGAAAATACAAATGATCCATAAGAGGAAGCTGTGTCGTAAATATTTGATACAAGAGAATAACTAAGTGCGTTTTTATGAAAAATATTGACCTCGATTTTATCATTCATTCTTGGCAGAATGAGAGACTTGAAGTTCCTGATAGAAGAAAAACGGAGTGTTAGTTACAGTCCCTGTGGAACATCAAAATGGAGGCCACTTCGCCAGTTCACGCCAGTTCCACTACGGCTTCTCCATCTAATCTCTGGAGGATATGCTTGAAACCATTTCTGGGGGAGAGCTTTCTTCGAACGAATCTCGTTATCTTCGCGCAGGGTTTTCACCAGGCATCCTCAGGGAGCCCTTCCCACTTAGAAGTTTATTCTCATTAGGTGTGAACTCCCCAATAAGAGAGTAAGTGCCTGCGATACAAAATCCAAGTTAACGTTAAGCACCGATACGATTAAACAAAAACACAGTGCTCTCAGGAAGTTTAACCGCAAGTTTCAAAACTGTAAAATAAAAAGCATATATTATTTTTTTTTAATTTCAAGACCTCCTACATATATAAACTGTCTTCAGGGCTGCTATTTACATTTAAAAGTTACCTACAAGTACTTTTTATATTTAAATAATAAATCTTGTGGTGAAAAAATTACTATTCCATATGTTTTATTACAATATTACTCCAAGGTCTAGTGAACAGAGTGCTGAGTTCTATTCTTGGGTTCCCAGGTGTGATTCCGGGATAAGTCATAGTCATTTTTCCTTTCATAAGATGATCCCTATGGCGACCAGTTTTTGTGTAGGTATCCCTAGATTTAAGGACCCACCCCCCTTTGTTACATATGGTCTTTATACATCACGTTTTAGTAGCCCATTCTTCTGTTGCACACATAGGATTAGTTATTGGGAGTTTAATATCTTTAAATATTTATATATGGCATTCGTTTCGATAAGTGCATATGGTTTATGCATTGGAAGTCCAATGGTGTCCCGGCCTTAGCAGTGCACTACAATATCGACACGATAGGAGGGAATACTCACAAATTTATGAGAACAGCGGGACACATTGGCAAAAAATTATTTTACTAAAATAAAAATAAATTGAAGTTAACCGTCTATTTTACCCAAAAGAAATTAAATTCTAGCAACGTTTCCATTAAGTTAAACAAAGACTACGAGCCATAAAATATAAGATGAAAAACGAAGAAAAATTCTGTATAACCGTGAATGCTGCCCCAATATTATCCAGGCTTATCAACTTTTATATACCTATAAGTATATATTGTATGCAAATAGAAATAAATAACCCTGTCCGAGATTTGAATTTTGAGCCATTTTATTTACACATAAATGTACGTTAAAATAACTTCAGGTCAATGTCAAACCAAAAGTGATAGAGCATTTTAATAGCTGTTAATAGGGACTGTGTCTATTTAAAACTTTAACTATAAAAAGAACTCAATTCTACAAGAATCGATATGGATTATTATATGACATACTTAGTCATGAGATTAAGCAAAACAATACCATGTGTACCATTAACGCCAATAAACTAACCAGATTGCGGTAATGAATAAATGTCATTAAGAGATGAAACGAGTTAATGGAAGTCCTGGCATCAGTTACTATTTAAACGTTACCTTCGCCTTTCACTTTTGTATACAGCTACCGAAAGGCTGTTACTATAACGATATGTGGATTTAGCTAAGAATAAATATATAAAACTATGATTCTTGAAGCTTCCTCTATAAAGTTAGCATGTATATATATGCAAATGTTAGAGGAACTGCATAATGTTAAAGCGTACTTGGTAGTGCTGCTACGAAATGATGGCGCTTAAACTGTGTAATATATATTATGTTATTTACGGCAGTTATATGGGCAGTACTTATTTTATTAATAATACCCCTTATCTCTTCACTTATTAATCTTAAATGAAAATGCGTGATAAAACACTTACTTTTTAAAGTAAATTTTTAAAAGTTAAAAATGTATTTGCTTACTCCAACTTATGTTTCATTTCCAGACAAAAATAAATCAAAAAATAAAAATGAAAAGTAATTAATATTGATATCATTTTATTAATAATCAAACTTATTTGCATTTTGTATATTTTTATTGCTTGGTGTTGGTTATGAAAAAAGCAATATCAGCAAAGATATGCATTAAATGGTTCAACTGTTTCTAATAACGCCAGTGTGCAATATTTTCCCAATTATGTTGTATTCAGTATGGAATATTACACTGTGTCCGAAATAAAGATTTACGCATTTTTACATATATTTTTTGTATTGGTATACATATAGCAATTTTTGGACAACTTATATTATTCGTATCCCAAATACAATTTGAAATACAAAAATGGAACTATTTTATTGTAATGGAGCTCTAATGCTATAATATATTGCTGCAATCTACGCAAGTTGATATTAATGGCGCTGTTGTATTTTAATGATAAATTAATTATTATGGTATTGTCTGGTCTTAAATTATTGCATAACTGATTGAGCTCATTGAGCGTATTGATGTTAATTTATTATTACGTTTAATGCACGTTTCATGGTTTATTCTTTTTTTCCTTGTATTCCTCTGACAGTGTCAATTAAATATCATGGGACAAAAACATAAATATCCTATATATGTTCCATTTTTAAACATATGGTTATGTTGTCATCATTAGGTCAATATTTAAAAAACATAAACTACTTTATATTTCATTTTTTACTTGTTATTCCTTTGTGTGTTTTATGTAAGATTCAGTGTTTCTCTAAAACTGAAAAGATACTACAATCAATATCTGGTGCGGAAATTTAAAATCACTTGATGTATACTTAATTACAACTATTAAATGAATAACAATGAATTAAAAGAGTAATTTTTGGACTGCTTCCGAAGTTGAATGCAAGCGCAGGGGGTCAAATTTGCACCCAATTGACCCGTCGATGGACAGACTCCATCATATTTCTACTTGCACAAGAAAAGAATGTGTAAAACATGAGTTTTATTTCCTAATGACTACTCACATTTTTATGTGTGTTATTCGAAGTAGCGTCCGTTTGTAGTTACATATTTCTGACTTTTTAATGAAATTTTCATTCAGTTCAATTGCTCTGTTTCCGTAATTTTTCCAGTTCCTGCTCTGGGATTTTCTTTAATTTATTTTTACACTATAGGAAAATTTATGTCACTAGCATACTGTTATTAATAGTACAAACAGCATTTAATAGCACCTAATAACACAAAAGCTTTAATTATATTGATCAACATATTGTAAACCAGGCTATAATAGAAGATGTGTGTTATGATCGTAACAGCAACTGCAACAACAGCAATTGCGACTGACTGCACCTGCAGCCACCAGTTGATCTAATGATAGGTTACTGGCGGTATGCGCTCAACAGCTCATAAGTTTTCGGTATAACAGTATTAAAAATTGCGAGACTTGACGTTTTAAACTTAAAAGATAAAGAAATATAGGAAAACATAATTTGCCGACAAATGAATGTGTGTACTGGAGCGAAAGCAATGAAAAATGCAGTCCTTTT
Organism: Metallyticus violacea; assembly: GCA_030762175.1. Taxonomy (NCBI): domain Eukaryota; kingdom Metazoa; phylum Arthropoda; class Insecta; order Mantodea; family Metallyticidae; genus Metallyticus; species Metallyticus violacea. Next base: position 58,092,692 of record CM060833.1, read on the forward strand.
ATTTCAGCTACATGCCGTATTCAAAGAATTCAGGATTTTTTCAATAGTTTTGTTGTAGCTGATATCATTATAGACAAATAAGAAAAATGACTGAGTGATGTGAATCTTAAAATTTTCCCATTTGATGAATTAACGAAAGTAATGCCTTGAATAAATATAGCGTTATGAAACTTTTTTGCAGTGCAGCATCTCCTCTGTCAGTTATCTGAGAAGAGAGAGATAGCTCTAAGTTGGATGTCTTCTTGAATATTATGTGACAACCTCAATGGATTTTTTGATTTGTTTATTTACGGACCCTCTTTAACATCACAGGTCATCAGCGTCCCATTATATTCTGGGCATGAAATGGCTGACAAATTTTGCTCAGAGGCCTCTTTCTCAGGCTTGAGATTCTTTTTCGTGCCATAAATGTACGACACGGGACCCACGGATTTACTTCCCTTCCGAAGTAAGCCATACTTACGATTTTTACGCCCGAAAAAATCCATCGATCCTGGCCGGATTTAAACCCGCGATCCTGGGTTTAGAAGGCAAGTATGGTTACCACTACACCACCAGGACCTACATCACCGCAATGGAGGATAGGATGGCATGGGATGGGATGGGATGGGATGGGATGGGATGGGATGGGATGAGATGAGATGAATGAGGGAAAACTTATAGTAGCATGCTATCCTAAAATCAGCATTTCATTTACCATGCTGGTCCTAATACCGTTACCGCCCCTCTTCAACTATGAGTAAGTAAAATATTTTGGTGTAATGAGATAGGCAAGAAAAGAAGAAAAAAATCGACATTGTATCCTAAAAACGTAAGATAAAAACCTGGTTCCGCTGTCATGGCAATGCATTGCTACAGCCTAGTGAGCTATCGGATGATTTATTCAGTCAATCTTGCATTTTAACTAATATTGTTACATTAGAATTAACAGAGTTAGCAGTTTCTTGACCCAAGCCTGTTAAATATTTCAATCGTCTAGGATAACAATCTGACAACAAATTTATGTTCATAGTAACCGCTTGCCGTACTGTACATAACAGACCTATTTGTTTTTTATAAGTTAATTCTCTGATATAAAACAGAATAACGGTGAAAACTACATTGCTGTTAAAACTGTTATTGCTACAATAACAATAAATGTATTTATTTTAGAATAAATGTTACAGCAGTATAAACTGATGAGCAATTTGATATATACATTTCTTCAAAACAAGTATTTAATAAGGTAAAACTATTTATATTTAACTTCACTGCATTCTCATATTATATTTATTCAGTATATCTGAAAAAATACTCCACAGTTATTCATAAATAAAGGTACTTATTTTAAATTCATGAAAGTTGTCGAAAAAGAACTCTATCTCTCAAAAGAGTTTCACAAATGTCTATTTTCGCCCTGTGTAAAGAAGCTATACGCTTGTATTTGCAATAACTTTACCCCCAACATTAGGAAACGCGTATTCAATCGCTCGTAAAAACACTGCAATTTGCATCAGAAGGGATGCAATAGCTGGAGATTACTTACTCGTTTCTTGCGCTAAAAACAGTTGTAAAAAGGAAATGAAAAGAATGGACTGCGCGGAAAGAGACAGAACTTGAAAATATAGCCTGGGAGTAAACACGAAAAAATAAAGTAAAGAGTAGCTGTTTCGTAGCTAAAAAGCATATGTACGAGATATTTTAATATCAAAACTCATTCTTCAGTGTCATGAAAGTATGCAAAAAGCACCATATATATTAATATTACAATAAACCAAAACAAAATAATCATTTGTATATGTACATTTTGTTATATATCTCTTAACGTTTCTTAATAAAAGTTATTTATGCTTGAGTCCTTAGCTAAGCGCAGCGCGAGTTGGCCTGAGTCATACCAGTTATTGTCATAACAATAGACAGTTGTCGTGCTGAAAGCTGTACGTGAACAATTAATGTATGCCGCTATGGTAGCAAGTATTTTTGAAATTGTGTTATTATAACTGAATGTGTGGTTTAGAGATCAACAACTCAAGTCTTTGCACTATTACACACTACTGGTACGCCATTGTACTTCTTAGGCTTTCACGGCCGGTGTTGTCATTAAAACAATTTGTTTTAATGACAATGTTTTAATGGTACGCCATTGTTTTAATGAAAACTTACATTACTGCATTGTATTACAAGATTGCACTAGAACAGAGGAAAAATAAGGTATATAGGAATACCTCCGTATAATGTAGAGGGACTTAAAAATATTAAGGCAGAAATTGGGAAAAATTGCTGATAATTAGTGTAAATTTAATTAATATATCTCAGAAATGTACGAGTACAGACACACATCTCTTTTAATAAGTGATACAGATTAATGCACATTATGAAATAAAACTAATATCGTGTTCATTCATCAGAGAAATGCCAGGGAAAGAACTCACGGAGTCAGTGACCGGCGTGATTTTGACCCAGCTAGGCTAGCGTTCAGATGCGGAAGCAGGCCAAAAATATATGGGCTGAAATTGATTGAACATATAACTAAATATTTTCTATCGTTTCGCAGACAGTTTTATGATTAGTGAAAGCTAAAGCATCTATTATAGCATTAACAATATACTTTAATAAAAACTGATAATAGTTCAAAGAAAATCAATGCAATTTTTAGAAAAGAAAGGAAATTATTTTTCCCATTCTGGATTAAAAATTATTATGCAATTTAAAGAATGAATGTATGAGTTGACCATAATGTTTTTTTCTACTTTCAAGTTCTGTTGTGGAAAATAAGGTCTATATTGTTATATTTTCGTACTTGTCCTTCCAAGAATAAAAATAAGACATTTAAAGCGGTATATAAAATAACTCTAAAGTATTAGTTCATAAAATAAACATGTAATTCCTAGATTATGAAGATTAGTCTATGGGTGAATTTTATTGAACAATGTTTTATAAATATAATTACATAGCATTACTATAAAATATTTTGTTTTAAAATATGTAGGAGACAAGCTAGTACAAAACCAGTTTTCATGTCCTGAGATACATAACATAATATTTCAAAATCAGGTAATCTAAACAACGAATAACTAAAATTGTTACAATATATGTATAGTTTTGCAACTTAACTCAGTTGATTTCCTGAAGAAGTACTCAGCTAATTATTACGGAGAAGACCAAATCACAACTAAACTAGAAATATATATTTTTGCAATAAAAAATAGAAATTTCTTTGAAAGTTAACCTCTTCTGGTGAATGTCCACGTACCTTAAAGATCTACTGGAGAGCTAGTTGGTCAAAACAGCAGCTAACGGTCTGGAAAGTCAACATTAAAATTGTCTTAAATATTGTTGCAGTCAATGACACACTTTGCGATGATCTGCGGTACAGTGAGTTCGGGGCTATTGTAATTGTGATTATTATAAGAGTTCTGCGATTAATTATACACATACAATAACTGTATTAACTTGCCTAACTATTCTGTCTGTAAGGCGCGTTAGTCCTATGCGTACCTTAGCTACAACAGTTACCGCTGCGCCTTCCACCCCCGTCTTACGACTTCATTGATAAAGGGCAGTGTTGCTGGTGGGGGAGAGAGAGAATTTGATTTTGAACATTTTCAGTGCGTTGTTGACGTTGTTGCTGTACGATTTGTTTTTACTGCATACTAAAATTAATATGCTGCTTATGCAGTACATCTTATGTTTTGAAATTACATGGTTTGGGTCGTTTAGCATATTATAGTTAAATAGCTATTCTTGAACCTTGTGAATTTTACCGCATTTCTCCCGTCACCTTTTTATGGCTATAATCTGAGGATTTCTTCCAGCACCTTCTTAAAGTGAGAGCTTGCAGACATCAAGGCAGGATATTCTCAAACTATTATTTTGGAACGGCAAAGAATTTTCTAATTAATTATTTTCATAATTATAAAACCATAACCGGAAAGTACTATTCCAATATTTTAAACCAACTAAATCAGGAGAAATTCACGGAAAAAGGCCCCTTTTGCAGAAGAAAAACACTTTTCACCAACCAAAGCTAACTTTACATCAAGCTAGATGTTTAAGTATGAGAAAACTGAGAGATTTGAAGTATGAATTTTTTAATCATCCACAAATACTCCCTAAATTCGGCTGCCTCCGACTTTCATCTTTCCCTAAAGTTGATGCTTTCCCCGGCCTTTTTCTAAAATCAAGAGGCGGCTGCAGCTATAGAGGACCTTCCAGAAAACCTTTTCATGGACAAGATAATGGCATGGAAGTATCCCTGCAATCTATTTTTGGTCTTAAGGAAGATTATGTTGAAAAATAGAAATAATATTCAAATTAAAGTTTCCCCTTTTACTGTTAGACCGAGCACTTTTCAGACCGCCATCATATTAAATCACGCAAATGCCGCATCGCTTTCATTTAATAATGTAAAAATGTTCAATTTCTAAGCATTTTCAACAGTAAAAGTAAACTATTTTTTTAATCTTCATCAGAGCAAACATATCAGAGGGATCTCAAATAAGAAAACATTGAAGAGAAATTCTAACAACATCCGATAAGACAGCAGGTTGATATTTCTGCGCAAAGCTTTTTGAGTAAACAAGGAAGGACATCCAGTAGCAATAAAACAGAGGCTTTGAATAGGCACTTCTAGGGGTTTATTGTATTTAGAGAGAGACCAATACTCAGAAAAGTGCTTGTTTCAGGCTTGAAGACGTTGTTTCCTGGCGACGTGTTGGGACTACTTGTTGAAGTGGAGGGATACGTCGCGTCACGCTCCTTCTGGAAAACTACCTTCATTAGCGTTCCGATCACGGGACCAACAACGGAAATGAAATCTCCGGCAACTTGGAAAAATGGGCTTCCCCCACTTTTTTTCTCCTTCGCTACGCATAAGGTTTTTCTTGAAACGTGAGGGCTGATTGAAAATAACATTCTTACCGTTTTTTTGTTTGCATTTTGCGTCTACCAACAAGTGAACGTTCTAACAGGTGTACACATAAAAAAAGAACATCTGTGGCATTTTGAAGTGTACACTAGAATATTTTATCAAACCGGATTAGGCATGGAAGAAAAACCAAATGATGCAGATATCGCCTATAATGTACCGACAAAAGTAGGAACCATGTCTTTCATTTACACATTAAAAAAAAGTACTTTTATGTGTCACGTGACTATATTTATGGTTCTCTATAAATTTTATATACTTTTATATGTAACTTATTAAAAATTCTAAAATACTCATGTTTCAGTGAAAGAACTATCGTATTTGAACCAGTGAACTTGAACATTTAAAAAATTTAAGATTTTAAAAGAGATTGTTTTAGTTAAAAATATTGCACAAAATTCCGGTTAAAATTAATAATGTAATGTTTTTAGTGTATATGTTCCCTTTAACATTTAAAATTTGCAAAAAAATACGTTTTAAAAATAAACACTCATTCTTCCTGAAAAATAATAGGGAATTAAGATGCAGTATTTTACTCTCCATTTACTTTCGTATATGCAAATACTTTATGTATTGGTCTAGTTAGTTCAAATGACATACTTAGAAAAGAGTGAAACTTAAGTTATTTCTGAAAATTATTCGAAAATAGTATTAATAGCAGTAATAGGAGTGTATTTATTACAACGACACAAAGACAATAACTACAACTTCAACGGATTTTAGATCCGACTGTACTTCCAGCGAAATCACCTCACTGCTTTTATGATATACTTGGCATGTTTGATTTAGCGCAAGATATTAAATGCGATATCTACAATAAGATCTAAAACATATATTCAGCACTAAAACACAATGAATAATCAGATAAATAAAACAAACAAACAAAAATAAAATTAGTACAAAAAGAATGATTTTTTAAAAATATTAAAAATACATATAAAAATATAAAGAAAGTTTATTATGAATGCCAAACAGTTGGATTCAATTAATTTTCCCCCCATACTCCCTACCCGGTTATCAGACTTTTCAGAACTCAGCTGTCTCGCTTTCATCCGAAATTTACCTAACTCTCCTCTGCTTCCTTGCCCAGCATGACCATTTCCCTCTGTTCGGTCCTGTAAAGGAGTGAGGTAGATACTTTTCCCTCCACTCTTACGTACCTTTACACTACATTCAGAATACGTGTTCATGATTCCCCCTTCTCACAAATGGGACAAATTCTCCACTCATATTCGGCAGAGATCTTAATCTCGACCAAGCCCCTAGTCTGAACCATGCGAGTCATTATCTAGTGAGCTTGGTCCCTGTTTTGATGAACTTCTCCCCCATTCCGATTGTACTTCCGGCGAAACCATCTCTGTGCTGCCTATCCCTCAAGTAAACTATCATTAGTAGAGAACGTCTAAAGATTTAACAATGCCAAATTAATACAAACACTGAAGCAAATATATAAATTTAAACATTTATTATAAACATAAAATATTAAATACTTTTCAGTATGAATAAATCCGTTTAGAGTTCCAATCATAAGCCAGTTCATCTTTGTCTTTGTATTATTTCTGGATCTAACATACTATGCAGAAGTTATTAACTACATCGCAATAATCTTAGAGATTGTAGAGGAGTCTTAAGAAAGCTACCATGAGGTGGGGAATATATGCTCTGTCTTTAAATTTCAAAATAATGACAACAGGCTTCAAAATATGCACTTACTAATGAAGCTACCATTGGAAATGATGTAATGATGTAAATTACATATCAGAATATGTCTCCTTTGATACAGTAGGTATGAACTAGTGTAAAGTAAGAATGGAGCATTGTTATTGTGATCGAGTTTCTTTAATTTCTTTTTTTTTTCTTTTCATATCTTGTATATATGGGTACTTCACCATCATAAAATAATAATAATAATAATAATAATAATAATTTCACATATCCAGAATCTAGGATCTTAAAAACTAATCAGTTAAATCAGTTAACCGCTGTCATATATTAGTTGGACATTTTGTAGATTGTTACAGCATTACATCTTGAAAATGCTGATGATGGCCTATATAAAATTGGGAGTTTCACACTTCCGAAGTAGGTTTAAAAATATTAAGAAAATGTTACATCCCATTTTGCTTTAAACCTTTAGTTTTTATTTATCAACCATAGAATCCCCATCACAAGTTTCTTGTCCAAGACCTTTCCAAACTCTTTGAAATTATTGCGCTGTAATTCATTAAGAATAACGGAATGCCTAGCTTGACAATGTTAAGTTATGGAATATTTAATGATTTTGATATTTTTTTAGAATAATTACATATTACCCGAAACAACCATATTTAATTTAGTAGACTTTTAGGTTAAGAATAAAAGTTTCTTTGCCAGTAATATAACTTTTACATGTTATAATGTAGATTAGTTTATAAAGAGCTCATAATTTTACCGTTTGTGTGATTTTAGCTTGTGTAAAGCATTTTAATGAAATCTTCCCGATATGTCCAGCTTCTTAGAACAAGTACCGGCTGATAAAATGTTCCTTATGTGTTCAAAGAGCAAAGTTATAGAAAATGGGCTTCATAGTTTAAACCTCAAAAAACGCCCAATCTAATATTATGTTTAATTTTGCACTGGTTATTTTCAAAAACATCGAAATAACTAAAATACTATTGTAAAGAAAACCCTTTAAATAAGAAAAAAGTTGATTTTTTTCCGTAAATGTTCCTCTTGAACACCCGGTATAAGATACATGCCTAAGAAATAAAAAATGTAGATATAATATTTTTTTAAATGCATAATAAACTAAAGCTAGCCGTATAATCATATTTTCATTTTAAGTCAAATGAGATAAACTTTTTTTTTTTTTGTGCAATCAAACCTATTTTACCTAAGTATAACGTGTTACAAAGTTTTTCCGATGTAATGACCCAATAAGTAATTAAAATGTCATATAAGAAAATTCGGTGAACAAGAATAGAATAAAATCATCCGTACTGATACCTAGTTTTTCAAAAATCAAGCATTTCTATTAATGCCTTATAAATAAATGTTTTCCAGAACTTATGTTCCTTCCAAGATTTCGTAACAGAAAATTTAAAAAAAAAAAAAAAAAAAAAAAAACCTCATTTAATTCTTTAACACTGTCATGCTTTCCACTGTCATTAGCTGATCTATAGAGCATTTCCTTATTTAAATTATCAACAAGACTAAACTCTCTAAAGAATTGGCTGACCATTTCATTACATCAACTCCTTTGAGATGGACCAAAGCCTTCTTTACGGTTGCATTGTCTTGTTAGAATATTCAAGACTCAGTTCCAACTCTTTCAACAACTGGCAAAAGAATATCAAGAAAAGACCTTTACAACATCTCCTTTGGGGAAAGCAAGACATGTTAGTACCCATTTCCATTGCAGACTATAAGATGGTCTTCCTTCTTTAGAAAATATCTTTTTTTCTTTTCTAAGGTCATGTCATTAGTAAAAGTAGCGGTCAGAAGCATCTACTCCGAGTTTTGTTTCATCGCCAAATATCATTTTACTATTTAATTCTTCTTTAGCGCAGTCCATCTTTTTGTGTGTGCACATGGGGATGAATATTTCATTTTCTATATTTTAAGGTCAGCTGAGGGTAGTGTTGGCGATATTTCATCTGCACTAAACTTACTGATCATTTTACTTTCTGTCTAGAGGCGTAATTTATGTTATCTTCCATGCGGATTTTTGCTTCCATAATTACTACCTATCTTCAAGAAACGTTCTGTCTCTTACGTTGACTGATATTTTAACATGCTATTTCATGAGAAGAGAATCCCCTTTCTGTTTAGACTGTAATGCGTTCTTGCTCTAATTTGATAACCTGAATGACCATTCATAGCTACTTTGCAACACACTGAAGTCGTGTTTTTACTGGGGTGTGTGCAACGATGTCGCCCCACCTGGGCTCCAATTTGAAGCGGTTTTTTAAGCTGATGCTGATATTTTTGTTGGACCGCGGGTCCCACTTCATACCCCAGGTCGTTCAGGAGTTCGAAGTCGCATTTCGTGTTTTATTGGTCACTTTGTTTGTTTTATTTAAGGACGCTCTTTTAACATCTCAGGTCATTAGCGTCCCATTAAATTTAAGGCGTGAAACGGCCGACATATTTTGCTCAGAGGCCTTTCAGGCTTGAGGTTCTTTTTCGCGCCGTAAATGTACGACACAGGACCCACGGCTTTACTTCCCTTCCGAAGGAAGCCATACTTAGAATTTTTACGCCCGAAAAAAACCAATCGGTTCTGGCCGGGTTGGAACCCGCGATCTTGGGTTTAAAAAGCAGTATGGTTACCACTACACCACCAGGATTGACGATTTATTGGTCACGGGAGGAGGGAGATGGAGAGGGGTGGTTTTAGATCACACGACCTTGCTTCATTTAAACACATTAAAATGTTTAATCACACTACATTAGTTATCGGCCACCTGATTCCCTATCGCTACTACTTTAATGACGCGTGCTAAATATGCTGATCTGTGTACCTTTCGTCTAATGCCCCTGGTAAAGCGATTTGGTAAAAACGATCTGGTAATGCGTTGTATTCCTTAACTTCCTGATCTGAACTGCGGCTGCCATTTGGTAAAAACGATCCGATAAAAAGTGCTTTGCTAGATTTCTTTCTCCTTATATATGAAATCCAAACGTCGCCAAGAGGTTTCAAAGCATTGCGAGGGGTTCACAGCTCAGGGCCCACGGCTTCCCTGAACCTTTGAAATATTTAAATATTATTGGTGAACTTTTGAGATCCCAAACGCACTTATTTTAAATTTTTCGCCTTTCTGACACTTTATTGGAGAGTTCCTCATCATACGATGTAACGATTTCATTGCCAACACTTGTTCCCCTTCCACCTTCAATTTTGAAGCATTTTCAACAACTAAGATACAAAGGATCTATTGTTCGGCCACTTAACTTTGTTATAGTATAGAGACCCATCACTTTAGCCATAATCAGCAGAAGAAGCACAAAAGATGACAAAAGGCAACCTTTTCCCTATTGTCATAGAGTTCAACGTCCAGGTAGCCGTGAATACATTTTAGCAATATATGAAATGTCCCAGTTTGCTACTATAAACTGTATTTTATAATTATTACTATTTACACTATTTAAAAACGTTTACTCTTGGACATGCGTGAGTGCGAGGATCTGTCACAACATGTAGCCATTTTGTTTATATCACAGAGGTCGTGGTGTAAACGCAATAATGTAGACGATTTTATGATTTTGCAGCACATAGTAACATATTGTATTATACTTTATTCATCCTGAAGTACTTTTGTCCTTGAGACATTGGTCAACTAAGAGCTTTGAACAAAGCGGCATTTATTGTTGGGTTTGTTAAGTCATCAAAGGCAACAGCTTTTGTGAATGTGTGTGTGTGGGGGGGGGGCGGTGTTAACACGTTGCGCGGTGGTCTCGACGAGTCTTTCTCGTAACGGAGGGAATGTAGAGTATGGATTAGTTCCTGTTCATTGTGAATGTTATTGTAATGTAGCATGTTTTCCTCCCTCTTTCCGCCAAGAGTGAGCGCGCGTAGGTGATTTTCCCACCACTTTCAACTTGCGCAGGGAAGCAGCCACGTACTATGAGACCCAAAAGCGCAAGGTTAAGATAAAACACCAAAAATACGAAGAAGTGGCTTCACGGTACAAAATAGAACGAGTCCACATACAGCTGTTAGTTGTTCAGGCTATGCTTGCAGGCATGGATTTTCTCCTTGAATGCAAGGTACACGTTGCATGTTCTCAGATTTTTACAAATTACCAGAAAAAATGTATGATAGCTCAAAAGCTTGTTCAATTCTCAATTAAAAACACCAGATTCTATTATTTAAAAAAAAAAAGCTCAAATTGTGGCACTAGGGTAGTCTCGGCTTTATTCAGTGATGTCATTTGAACGGTGGTTGCTGTCTATTGTAGGGGAAATGTGCGAGTAAAGCCTGCTAAATGGAACTTCATAACTGCATTAATTTCATATTGGTCCTGAAGATAAGGCGCTTGTCACATCATCCAATAAAAATTACTCTCACGCCACATGGACTGCAGTTATCTTTGAACTGTTGCTGCATTTTGTTTTCCATCTCACCTCGACAACATCCAGAAATATAATAAACCTGAAACTGTATCTAGTCCCCAATTAACAGCTTACAAGCTAAGTTAGAGGAAACTTTGCTGTCAAAACGTAACAGTGGTTTTGAAACAATTTGATGGGAAACGACACAAGTACGTGGTCCACAGAAGAGGCGAAAAGAAGTTAGTATGTCGACATTAGAGAACGGCTATAAGTAGCTTTATTATTACGTATGCAACACGGTAGGTCCGTTTAACTGTTAGAAGTGTCATTTTTGGAGCTGCTAGGTGATTCTTAATTTCCACATTTTTTTTCCAATTAGTTATCAATTATTTTAATTACAGAAAATATACGGGCTATTTTTGTGTTTGTAAGATTGAAACTGAACTAAGGGCTACATTATGAATCTGAGCATTTTAAGGGATACATTTTAGGGAACATTCACCAGTTTTTAGTTTTAAATGGGCGACACTGCGGAATGCAACAAGTTAATAAATTGTGTTAATGAAAACCATTCCTTCAACTTCGTGATTCGAGTATTTGTTTTGGGCTTTGAAACGCACAACACATTCCAAAAAAATTCACAAATACAAGAAAGCATTTCTGCATGATGTCAGTAAAAAAAAAATAACACTTATGTATATGAAAACCAATCCTATTATCTTTGACAGAGTCAGAGATTATTTCTATATAAAGATAAGGAGAATGTCAAACAATAGGGCTGTGTTTTCATTTGAATACATTATATTGTAAATGTAATAATCTACATAATACTCTTTTACTAGCGTATAGCCCTTTTAGTATTTTAGCAATTTTAATTTTATTTTAATATTAAAATCGATAATTAATATTTCTTACTATCTGGTTAATCTGTATCAACATTTTTCAAATTGCATGCATTAGCTTAAAGATCAGAATATGCTAATTCATGCAGGTTAATTATACCATTGTCTGTACGATTGTTCATTATGTTTATATCGAAAACAATGACAGATTATGAAATCACTATACTCCAGTAGCTAGCCAGATAAGTGCTCAAAACTGCACGTGCATTGCAGTACAGTATTTCCATTAACAAATAAAGATTATCGCCTTTTTTAAATACTTTGTTTAGATATCCACAATGCTATACAAATAAAATAAGCTTATAGATTAATATTTATGCAAGTCTCTAGTTTAAACCATTTAGAATTTGATGCATCATACCGTAAAAATGATAATTAGAATATAAAACTAAATAAATTGAGACAAATGAATGGAACAATAGGGAGGCATTAAAGAACAGGACGTCAAAAGCAACAAAAATGAAATTCTATAAAGTAATGAGTGTGCTAATGGCAACTTATGGAAGTGAAAACTGGACTACCAGCAGAGCAGATATGAAAAGAATAGAAACCGCAGAGATGAGATTTTTAAGAGCAGTAGCTGAATTTACTCTTCCAGATAAACAAATCGAAAACAGTTAAACATACACAACCTAACTGAAAAAATAATGAAAATGAAAATAATTTGCACAGGATACAATAATAATGAAAGAGAGACGGCTACCAAGAGTTTACTAAATTATAAACCTACAGGATATCGCTAAGAAGGAAGGCGAAGAACAAGATGAGTGATATGTTTAATTTAGGACGAAACGGGTCGATAGGCCTATATACCTTGTGGAAGGAGAACATTAATATTTATGACCCACATCGTCACCAGACTGTTATGGGTGGCAAAGGTCGTTAAAGTGCGGACTCGTGAGCGAGAGGTCTGGGGTATGATCCCCACCAGGACGTCATTCCTTACTGAGATTTTTCCCAGTTTTCTTCAGGCTTCATAAATGGAAAATGCCAGGAAGGTACCCTAAACTTAGGCCTGGAATGCTTCCTTCCTTATAAAAAAAATTAAATCGTTTATCATCAGCGTCCCGTGATGCCTCAGTGGTTGAAACAGTCGTCAAACACTATTAAAAACCGTTAGGAGTAATTTGGAGGGGTAGTAGTTACGCCAATTGACCTTTACCCCAAAATCGTAACTTTCGATCTAGAATAGAACTTACTATTTTGAATGTTGTTACCATATCGCGCCCTCGTTTTCGGGTGGCGTTTTTTGTACGCCGTACTTAACCGTAGTTAATTCTCATACAAATAACAGGAATTCAATATTCAGGCGTTCCACTGCAGCACAAACTATTGAATTAATTAGTTTGAATAGTACCCTTGACAAAAACTCTGGGGTATACATGAACAATAAAGCGGTCGGGCTCTATATGGGAGGCCGAACCTGAAGTTTGTGGCAGAAAAAGCGGTGCCAAGGCAGGCTTCCTGTATTTCCGCTTTCGCTTCCTCTCCCTCTCTGCCACCCGCTACATCATCCATTTGATTAATTGCTACAGAGTTTTCCGTTGCTAGCCCAAGAGGTCGAGTAGTTTAAATATATCTATTGGGTGTATGTCAGGAAATATATGAATTAAAATTATGCATTTTATTTTAGTTCTAGAAATTTCAAAGGAAATAAAAAAAAATATGCTGGGAAAGAGCCATTGCTACAGCGCGATCTTCGAAGCTTGAAAATACTGTGACATCTCCGTTGAACGAGCATGTCACATTTTAAAACACTTGGGTATAAAAGAAGGTGTTGAACGAGTGCCCCGATTAGGTACACTGACGATAGTGGTGTAGTGGTTACCATACTTGCCTCCTAAACCCAGAATCGCGGGTTCGAACCCGGCCAGGACCGGTGGATTTTTTCGGGGCGTAAAAATCCTAAGTATGGCTTCCTTCGGAAGGGAAGTAAAGCCGTGGGTCCCGTGTCGTACATTTACGGCACGATTAAGAGCCTCAAGCCTGAAAGAGAGGCCTCTGAGCAAAATTTGTCGGCCGTTTCACGCCCTGAGTTGAATGGGACGCTGATGACCTGAGCTGTTAAAGAGCGTCCATAAATAAATCATTCAAAAAAAAACCATGACGATGATTAAAGTATCTACTTCGGTTCATTAAGATTTAGTTAAATAATCAAAACAGTGAACAAAAGAAAAATTGTGTTATCACTAAAAGGCTCATTTATCTGAGATGATAAGAAGAAGCTACTGACATTAAACGATATTGTTAGATAACTCTACTGGATTAACTGAAACAGAAGCTTCAGCTGACACCATATTGCCATTTCATAACAAATTAAATTTAAGAAAAAAATGTGGTTCTGTTTCCAAATTAACTTTCTTAAGATATAATTTTGCTTTGAACGCACAACAGTTGCTGAACGGCACATGGTCTTCGTTAATAACTGTAACTGCAATGAATGCATTCAATAGATGAACTTTTGGCGGCAAACAATATTCGAGTACCACTAGAAAGATTGCAATACATGTAAAGGCGTTAAAAAAAGATATTTTGTTAACTGGACGCGTAATTTATGTCATTTTAAAGCACTAATCTGCTTGTCGCTTTGAAAGCAAAAGAGAACGATACATTTGTTTCCACAGCAGTTAATGTCCTTGCCTTTGACAAATGATTTCAATTAAATGAAACAATGTTCTAGAGTCATTATTTATTACTCGTAGTTCTACAGAAAAATTTAATGCCACTCACTTTATACGAGCAATGTCACTTTTCCAGTTATTAGGCTCAAAAGCCTCTGCAGACATGTGTGCAATGTGGTCAACTGTAAGCCTGAATGTCATTTTGTGCACACCACGAGGTAAGATGAGCTCAACGACTGTCACTGAAACGCTCTACCCATACCCAAGTGAAACTCCTAACCACAAAACACAGAGCTTCACGTGTAGGTCGTAGTCAAAGGCCCTTCATATTATGAATCCGTGGTAAACTATCCTGCTTAGATGAGACGTTTCAGTCAGGTATGTTGTAGAGTTCTGTGTGCAGCGCCTCTTTGTTCTACCCTACGAACTTGAGCGTGCAGTTGAATTACTAGAACAAGTCTAATAATGCACTGTCGTGTGCACTAAACATATGTGGCTTGTGAATTTGTGTTTTGTGGATGTGAATCCAGCTCGCGATCAGACACCCACTTTGAAACGAAGACACTTAACATTTATGCGGAAAAAATCCGATTTAAGGCCCTAAAACCTCAATGATAGCATTTGTTTAATAATATTTAATTTAATACTTCATTTTCATATGTTTATATTAGATAAAGGCTATAATGTTCAATATAAAGCCACAAACATTTGGTGGTAATAGCTATTTAGCTATGTTAATTTAAAAAAATCCATTTAATTTACATAAAGGCTTTAATATTTTATTTATAACGCAAAACATTAATTGAAAACGTATTTTATTAATATAAATTTAATAAGTTAAATTTACATGATTTTACGTTAGGTAAAGGCTTTAATGTTCAATTCGAATAAATATTCGTTGGTAATACGTTTTAAATGGTATAAATCTAGGTATGCTCAATTGCACAGACTCGTGTACAGGTGAATGTTACAATGTACGTCTTAATGTTTGTTTGTTTATTTGTTTGTTGGCCTTTATGACATGCTTAATAATATAAATGAGACGGTTCAAAAGATCACACACATAGCAAAGAATATGAAAAGATTAACTACAGATAAAGAAAAGTTTGATATTAAGAGAATCAACCAGTGGAAAACTTAACATTAATAATGTGCACCAAGAATGAAACACGAGACAGACAGTTTAGTTGAGACTAAATAGAAATTAACGAATTTCATTCGTTTAGTATACCTAATGAAAATAATGCATTGTAATTTATTATTATTATTATTATTATTATTATTATTATTATTATTATTATTATCCATTGTAATAAGTGACGGTTCATATTTAAAAATTTAGTTAGTAAGCTTTGTATTCCATGAGAAGAAGTTACAAATTATTAGTCGTTGTGAATAATAAGAGCCACGAGTTCGAATTAGTATCCGTATATATTATATTATACCAGTTAGCCAGAACAATGATAAAATAGGGAGTGTTAAACATCTATTAGCGATAGAAAGAGAATTTACGCGGAGTATAGAATAAAATCAAAGATTATCGTCATAATTACCAACCACGAAAGAAACATTGCCACTAAAGAACATTTATCGGAAGAGAAATATCAATTTCGCCATACTGTCTCGTGTTCAGCCTTCATCTAATAATATTTACAGAACTCATTTTATCAGAAAAGTGTACAGTTGTATGTTAATGACAATATATTTATAAACTTCCTAGATTACTATCCAGTGGGATTTTCATATACTTATATCACATTATTTTCACCCCAGAAGTATCAATCTGAAAAATGCAGCTATAATAACAAACTGTGAGCTAGTGAGCATATCTTGGTAGTAGTTGGGGATGACACGTACGACAAAACACCTGCATGCCGCTGCAAATTTGGAACCAAACAACATCCACGTCGCCAACCATTTACATACCATCACACACCCCATAACATGTGTCGTGAAGAAGCTACTTTTGTATTCTTGTAACTCTTTTTCTTCCCAACTACCATCTATATCTGCTGCAGTCCAGTAAATTTAATGGCATTCTTGTTACGACTGAAACTCCGGCCTCATTTTTAGAAAAAAATACAGTTATTACATCAGAATAATTTCAAAATTATTTACTGAAGTTCGAATGTCATGTAAAAAAAAAAACGTGAACATTTAAATATTGTTTGACTAGTATAATTCAGATATATTTTTTTAAATTTTATTTCTGGTTTTAAATGTTACATAAAAAATTCTTCTAAAACTGCTTCAATTTTATAATATATATGAACAAAAATCATAGAATTTAATGTATTTGCAATGTCAAAAATTTGCCATGTTAATTTCAGCATTAACCCTTCTTGAACAAATGTTTATAAAAATGGAGTGGACGGAAGAAAATTGGAGCAGTTTGAAGTAGCAAAAACGTATCGCTACTAATCAGAAAAGTCTGTCATGTCCAGAGCTGCAAGAACTAAGCGAATTCCTCAGCAAGTTGAATATGTGAAGGATATTACAGAGCGCTTTTTTAATTTCAGTTTTTAGATATACTCTCACTCCTCTTAGCCCAATTTCCCTCATTTTCCGACAGTATTTTTCTTATTTTATTTAAATAAATAATATTAAATTAAATGATATATACCGAGTTTCACTGCAAAAAAATATTGGTACAGCTAGAGCGATTTTTCAATGCTGTGTGTTCAGGTAACCCCCCTGCCCGTCTAAAAATTTGATTTCACCGTTTTTCAGAAAATACTGTTCTTATTTTATTTCAATCGCATATACCAAATTTCGTTAACAAAAATAAAAAATGAATCTAGATGAACCACAACATAATGGCGAATGGCACAGAAGTGAAATTGGAAATATACAACAGGCTTCAGTTTGGAGGGAAAGAAATTCTGAAGCTAATGACCAACTTGCTGGATAGATTCCAGAAGAAAATCACCAAGAGGGAAATCGATGAGTTGTCTGTTCTTCCGGTTTTTCTCTACGGTTGTCAAACATTGTATATGATACCCAAAGAAAGATAAAACTTTGCCAATGGAAAATGGAGAGGTAGATAGAAGTTACATATAACACTAACAGACAGAATCAGTAAAATAAAACTAAGGAAGAAAAACTTTACTCTATCGGCAGGGAAAGAACATCAATAATCAGTACTATTCGGGAGACAGTAAGGATGCCTTTTGTCGCAAACGCTAGAGACAGGCAGAAAGATTTACATCCCGTTTCAACCATAGAACGGGTCTTCTTTCTTCACGAAATGAGTGCCGGTATTCTAAAGGCATGTTAACTAATGCGTTAAGACTGTTAATATTATAGATATGTTGTAGAATTAAAATACTAAATATAAGTTATAGCTACGGGTTCTCGTTCCTTTACGCAATCGGAAATGATTTTGCCTCCATAACGTCCTCGCCACCTATCATACGATTACATATGCCGCGTTGCCGGAAGTCGCAGAACGCATTTTTTGTTTATTTTGTCATTTATTAGTAGTAAACAGTAATTAATATTGTGTTCACTATCATAGTAGACAAAAAGTGCCTGTCCTCCGCTGTGAGACACCCCTGAATCCTTTGGAAAATATTTTAAGACATTCGCTGCAATTCATCCCCCCGAATATTGCAAACTCTCTCCCAGATATTTTTTTCCAGAGTCTTCACGGGTTTTATTTCAGATACAGCAGTAATTTTATATGGATGAAAATGCGGCAGCTGATTGACTTTATACGCACATTCTACAGATATACCAATTTGGGATAATCATGTTAATTTTAGAGCAAAAGTTTCTATTCAACAATCGTCAACTTGTTTTCAAAAAAAAAAAAAAAAAAAAAAAAAAAAAACATCTTAGGTTCGAACTTTATTCCACAGTCTTAAAATTATATTTTCCAAAGAAAGTGGAAACTTAGCACAAAATTCTCTCCTTCAGTACTTGTACGATTTTTAGCACAAAACTCTCTCCTATTTAGTACTATCGTATATCTCACTGTAGGCACACTTCTCAATATCCAAATACACAGTAGAAAAGGTAACATAAAATGTAACTGAAACAGTTGGCCTGATAAATATGACTATGGAAGCTCAATTGCCTGCTTCAATGGAATTCCAGTTTTACAGGAATAAGCGCGTGTACTGAAGGTTAACTCACATAATGAGTGCAACAGAACTTTCCATGTAGCCTGTAGGGGGCAATTGCTTTTATGCGAGTATATTTGCTCATTATACTTCTATTATAAAAATTTAAGATGGCTTGAAAACATCTACCAATCTTGTTAGGCTCAATATAAGATCATCAAAAAGAGATATATTATCGTAACACCTCCAAAACCCGCTATGTATAGAAAGTTAGGTTTTCCACTTTTTTGATGATTCAGTTCTACGCCAACCTGAAGTATGACTAATTTAATCTGAAAAAAATATAAAATAATTTAATATAATGTTGGTATGTTGAGAGACACGTAATTACTTATTTGTATTTAAGCCCTGTTATGTTACATTTTTGTTGTTAATTAATGATGAAAAGTCCGCAACAATATGAATAAAGTTACAACTATTTTGTTTAATTAAAATGAGTAAAATTGTTTAACTGGTATTATACGGTGATATGCTTATGTAAAGCTAACAGTTTAACATTATAAACATTACTTTTACCGAAAAATTACTATTAAATAGCAAGGATTTGAATTTGAAACCAACACTCGCTGCGACTTTCATTTCACTTCCATGAGCCTCATTTGTAGTAACAATTTTGAGAGGTAATATTATAATATTCATTGCATATAAATATATATTGTGCGTTATTAACAAAATGTTACTATTTAAAATTCACTGCTACCACAAAATTACCACATATCCTAAGTTAGGTTGGTGATCAAAGTTTTATTATTTGTTAAAAATGAAAATATTAATGATAAAAAGAAAATATCACTGTATATTGTATATCTATGATTCATAGTTGCAATAATCGAAACGCGGCAGAAAATGCCGTCAGTTCATCTGTGCAGTCAGCTGATAGTGTGGCAACTGAAGGTCACGCTCACTTTCATGCATGCAATGTATGATGTTATAGACAGTGTCTTTCGATTATTGATTAAATTTCTATACATTTTATTTTTATCTAACCCATAAAATGCGTTTAAGTACTAATATTATACACAGCAAATTACGCAAAGTGCTGCAGCTAAAAGTCTGAAACTGTAGTCATTTTCAGTCATTAAACGGCAACATTTCGTAGAACGCGTCAACAATAAAGCATTTCAAGAAATGTTAAGGAGTGGTAGTAAAAGTGAATTTACAAATGAAGGAAATTAAAAATTACGGCGTTTTAGTTTCTCCTTAAAAGTTTGTAAAGATGCACATAGCGAGCTTTGGAGGCGCATATCCATAAATAACTCATTATCGTGCTATATTTTCACCTCGAAACAAAAAATGTATAATTTAAATAATTACTAATACATTATTCTCGATAAAAGTCAAGAAACGTTATCAATTTACATATAACATATATTAGTACAGTTAGTGTATATAAAGAGCTTGTTAAAACATCTTATCCTCGTTAATTACTCTGAGGCCGATGTTTACGACACTCATTAAGTTCAAATTCGCCCCCAGCATATTCTCATTTAGACTTCGTTCCGATGAAGGAGGAAAAAAAGAATGCTGTGTTCGATAGCACAGTTCCTACATCCACTTCGGTTCATTGATTTTCTTTCCTTCTTGCTTTACAGTATCCTATCTTCCCCCCTTTTTTTCTATTTGCAGAATGGAAGTCTGGGGCATGTGGCAACAAGTCGACGTAATTACTGCTGTCTCCTAGCTCTGTGCTCAATCAAGCAGCTTTTGTAGATCCTCTGCATTGGGACAGCCTTGCTTCCAACTTACAGCTTTCACCATCCTCTTCAAGTTCAGCATTGAAATGATAGATGTGACACTAAAGGTGTGAAGTTTGACAGTAGAGAGTTTACGGATTTAAATAAAAGATTTTTCTCTGTCCTTAAACCTTGCATACATTTTTAACGTGTTTTATAATCAATAATGGAGATTTAAAAATTGAGTACTTTCTATTCTGTTCTACAAAGCTGAGTCAAAATATGTTCATTCATAAAATACCTACATTAAGATTGAAAACATAATTGTTTCAACATAGTCTGTACCACTTTCAATGCAGTGTTCCAGTGTTTCAACAATGCCTGGATTCCATGACAAAATATTCTTGTAATTGACTGCGTAACCACCATGTCTTTCCCCTTGTCGCCAGTGCGGAACTTCTTGCAGCCTAGTGCCTCTTTGAGTCGTCTGAAGACACGATAACCGGAAGGTGCCAGGTCCAATGAATAAGCAGGACGTGGTGTACACTCAAAATGATGATCTGCAATTTTTGTTTGTGCCTTTGAGGTGTGTGTGGTTTAGCATTATCATGCTGTGAGCGTACACCATTTGTGAGCAAACCTCGACGTTTTGACATGATTGCAGATTTCAAAGATTCTCAAGCAGACACAATATGTTTCGCTATTAATATTGTGTCCTCTGGGCATATAATGTTCCATAATTGGGCCTTTAGAGTCCAGAAAGAGCTGACACAGCTAGGGTAGGGTGGGGAAAAACGGATAAAAAATTGGAAAAGTCTTCATGGCAGACGTGTTTTTCATATAAATTCTGATCACGTACATGCTTACAAACTACATTATTCTATGAACACATATCACGATTAAAGAACTATTAAACATTGTCCAGAGGTCCGTAAAATTGATCATAGTGTTGCATGGCCCTACTTGCCTTCCTCAAGTAGGATGAACCGGGTTAAGAGATGTGTGAATAGGGCCAGTAGAAATGTTCACATGAGAACAACACATTTCCCAAAGAGAAATTTCTTCTTCCCCGCTGCCTAACACATCTTTCATGATACCGTTCTTTTCCCTTGCCTCGACATTGAATCCAGTTACCAAGTTTGATGGATTTGGGATCACTACATTTAATCTTGCACACTTCACATGTTGTATCGTTTACGTCTTCTTCGGTGCCTGATGACTGTAATGATGACGTAGATTGATTACGTATTTGCTTATTACTGATATGCCTAATATTAATTTCTAGTTGAGGAAACAGTTTTGGTTTTCTTTTCCTTTGTAATCTAACTGCAGTCTCTAGAATGTGTTCTGGAGAAGTCAGACTGCTGTTTGCTTCCTGCCTGAACGTTTTGGTGTCCTCTTGTTTGAAGATGGTAACAACTTGTGGAATGAGACCGAAGGGTTTAGAAATTCGTTCTCTTCCTGTACTGGGCTATCTAAGGCTAACTCAGGTTCAAGTCGTCTTTCTGATAGTAAATGTTTATGACTTGACTTAGAACCAGAAAGCAAAAACTCATGTTCAGCCATAGAATTTTCATTAACTGGATAGACGCCTGAAAAACGAAATCCGCTTTCTGCAATCGCCGGTGTGGCCGCCTTCATCCATGCTGCCTTGAAAAGTCAATAGAGTTAGTTCATCTTTCTTTCTCCTTTTGTGTTGCGTATGAATTGCATACATTCATTGTCGTCGTAGGTTTTTATCTATTTAAAAATGACCTGTCCAGTGACTGTAAGCGGTGGGTTGTGGCTAGGTAGACATATCATACTTACATTGTTTGCTTCACAGAACTGGATTGCTGATAAACTTTTATGTGATGTATGCCGCTCTAAAAGTAAGATGCAAGATCCTGGAACCCGATGAGCGTGAAAATGTTTCAGCCACTTCAGAAAATCTTCTTCGTTAATCCATTCGGATTCCGACATTGATACCAGCAACCCACTCGGGAGGCCATCACCAAATTCAGGTAATAATATTTTTCCTTTGAAAATGGCCATAGGAGGGATGAGGTACCCTGTGGCACTAGCCGCATTTAATATTGTCAAAAGCTCTTCTCACTCTATAAGCTGAGCTATAAGAATAGCTCTGCTTCCTTTTTAGCAAGCACTTTCTTCGTAGGTTTACTGTTAGTTGATAAACAGATTCATCTGCATTATATATCATTTGCGATTGAAGATCCTCCACCGTTTTCTTTAGCAAAGAGAAGAATTTATCCACATCTTCTCCATCCAAGCCATTGCACCATGCAAAAGAGAACCCTTCTGCTTTTCTCAATGAAATATTCGGGTTTGTTTACCTGCAATTTTATTTTATTTGAGAAAGTTGGTTTTATTTTATTGAACTGTGTGAGATTAAAGGCAATCTTCCTGACGTCATTTGAATTCAATGAAAATTGGCAAACAGCGTTTTAGGATTCTTGAAACTAATTCTTGTTCCTGATCTTCATTAAATATTGTATTACCACCCTTTACCTTTGCTGGAGTATTCTTGTCACTTTGCTGCCGTCTTTGAAGACAGGAATGCGGAACTCCAAATAACTCTGCAGCGTGGCGCTGGCTTCTTTCTACCTTTACGGAAAGCTTTAATTGCCTTCTGTATATCATCTTCTGTCCACTCAGAGGTTGTTTTTCGTTTGTATTTCCTTATCTATAATAATTAAAGAAAAGAGATATAAAAACTTAATATGTTGATTTCGAAAATACTGAGCCTTTTCAGCCGCATTTTTATGACCCTGTTCGCCGGAAATGCAAGATTTTGCTCGACTATGTTGGTCTATCTACACAAGCATGGTAAAGCTCGGTCAATGACATAACATCTGACAGAATAGTTTTAAGTTATTAGATAACTAATACTCAATAAATAACTGAGGAAATTATCCAAACCATTTTGATATCACATTTATACTTTTTTTAAAAAAGAAAAACAAAAGCTAACTCACCTCAAACCGCACAATTTTACACAACAAGCTACACAGCAATAAACATGACTCACACTGACTTCTTGCTTCACACTTTTGGACGGAGTTTTAACGGTTGTCGCCAGATAGTAGTAGTTCCTTATGTACGTCTTGTTTGGTAGTGAGGACGTAATTTAAAAAAAAAAAAAAATTGAACCTACTCACCTTCCGACCCGATTCACTCTTGCTTACCCTATACGATTTTATGGCGATTTTGGATGTCGCCATTCTTTGGCTGTCTCTGACTGGAAGTAAATTTATCAAAAGTGATTATATGCTTCAGAAAAACATCTCCTTCAGCTTCATGACCTCGTAGCAGAATGTCCCAACATCCACATGACGTTCTTTCAGTTCAGGAGTGAGTTGTTTTGGTACCCACCTAAGCGACTTTGTGGAATTACAAAATATCGTGGATAATACGAAGCGCAGAGCCATGACTGATGTTCCATTTTACAGCCACGTGGATTGTTACCTAACGATTACCTCGTACCACTTGTTTTACTGCAGGGATATATCTGGCGTAATCGCAATATGCGGTAGACCTTAGCGAGCTGTTTCACTCACAATTTTCAACTTATGTATCACTCACAGACCTGCTGTAATGGCACACAGGAATCTTCAAGTTGTCTCTTCATTCTTCGAAGGATAAATGTTGGTTTCTAGCCCTCACTACTAAAATACCAACAATTGCTCCTTGCTCCTCACTCGTGCTTGTTTCCCAGGTGGCTGCCATCTTGTTAGGGTCACTGACGTCATACTTCCCAAGATGCCGCGCGCGCTTGTTCCTCAGCAGAAGGGTAAATATCCGCTATTTAGATGTGCAGTACAACACTCTACTACATTATTCTGAATTTTGATTGCTAAATTAAGGTTACATAAATTAAGACTCAGTCTCATAGTTCTGATTTGATTTTGTAAAACTCATAAATATATGCTATTTTACAGCACATTTTTAATTTACTTCAAATGTATGAAACTATTTGTTGTATTAATCAAGTTGAGTGTAACAAATGACTTGGTCTTAATTATGCCAGGCAGAATAAACTATTTTTACTACCACTACCTCTATTACAAGCTCTATTTTTCTACTTGGAAGCTATCGCGAAAATTGCAGAAAGTCATTATAAGTAATGCAGCATTTGTTTGTTTCATTTTGTCGCTAAAATTGTTATAAAATTTGTTTAAAGAATAATAAATCGATAAAGATTTAAGCACGCTAAGACACAGGCTACAGGCGTTTAAAAATTAGTTTTGTTACTCCTAGGACCTGTGATTTCCTCCGTTTGAGTATCAATTAATTTAGGTTATTTTTAGATCAAAATTTCATTTCATTTTTGTATGAGAAAGGAAATATATGCAGTTTAGGTGTGAAATTTAAGATATTTGAATTTGGTAGAGTGATGAACCTATCTGCTTTACTGTAGTGCTGTGCAGCTCAAATTGCGGCAAAATTGAAAGAAAAAAGTAATAGACATTACGGGAACAGCATGGGAACATCTGTACAAAATTCATATTTATAAATGGAAGCTGAACTACAGTACCAAATGACAAGAGTTGAAAATCATCGATTGTCTTCAACTGACCGTTTTAAAGTTCTGAAATGTCATTAATGCAAGCTAGTCTATGGTGTTATAAAAAGAGTTATTAGAAATAAACTGGATATTAGTAGTGTTATCATATTTTTTCAATGAGTTTAATAAACCAAAAACTCGTCGTTTTACCCTGGTGCTAGCACAGAACCAGAGTAGTGACATAGTCAATTAAAGTTCTATAATCGAGAAGCTAAGAATAGTTAATCGTTTTATGAATACCGGTCAAGGAGGAGACGATGCAGTCAGTTTATGGAGAAATTTTAAAGAAAAGGTATAGTCCTACAAGTCACCGGGATCAACAGAATGTTTTAGCAATCCCTTATCCCAAATTTAAAAACACACTATAATTTTTTTAGTGTGATAATAGCGATACTTGCTATGAAATCAGAGAACAAACCAGAACTCAGCCTTCCCCTTGCAGAGAGGGTAAATGAATACAGAAAGACCAAATCTCACCTCTATACTATAATATCATGTTTTCTGTTTCGTAATTATTGTATAAATGTATCTTGAAGTTTCTGAAAAAAATACTATTTTGAGTTGTCAAACTTAGTCTGAATGAAATAGTCAATAGGCAACAAGTTAGTCTGAATCAAATGTGTGAAAAAAGTTACAATCTACAAAATATGAAGAGCACACGAGAAAAAAATGGGCGAATAAATGTTTTGCCAAAACGGGAAAACTACCTTGTCGTCTTATAATGTAACTCTAGAGAAAGCTTCAGTATTAAAATAAACTAATTAATAATATTTCAATGCAATACAAACACAGAAGTAAAACAGAGATCATTATCGTGGCAATAGTTAGAGAAAGAAGACTGTTTTGGTGGGACTTGAGAAAAGAAAGGAAGCAGAAGAATACAGAAGATATTTGTAAGGTATGCTGAAGGGTGGGGAGGAATAAATAAAGGAAGGTTTGATGAGTAGTGGCTGAAGTATGAAATGCAAGCGACTGAAGGGAGAAGATGCAGGAGGTAGAGGTTGATAGGGAAGTAATATTCTTAGACTGAAGAATGTGTTATGGAGATGGGAAAAAATGAACTACGAAACTCCTTTACAGTTATCAGCAGTAGAGAAATTTTGTATAAAAATCTTATGTATAATTGATGTCTTCTGTTTGTTACACATATAGCGCTCCACACAGACACCACTACCAAGATCCAAACCCCATTTATTTACCAAACCCCAATTGGGAAAAAGTAGCAAATACAAAACTTTTACCCAGAATTATGTTTACATGATGACATTATATATCATTATAAATTATTTCGATGGTTTTTACGAACATGAAATTGTTAAAAAACAGTATTTTTCATATGTAAACAAAATATAAAATATGTATTATAAACTTCTCCACAGGTAGGCATAAATTTTAATGAATTAGACTAACTTCCAAAATACTGGACACCTTAAAATTAATCAACATAGATGAGACAGAATCATATTTATCATCGCCCATTTTAATGGAAAAAAATGTCTCCCTACAAAATACTTATAAATGGGTGTACCTGTCTTGTCTTAACCTAACTTGCAAAGGAATCAAAAATATAATATCCTGCTCACAACATTCATCAACTCTCTCTTTATCCCGCTCTAAAACCCGCTTCATACGTTCTACCGGATCTTTCCTTTCATTTCTAACCCTCACTGTCACCCATGATGATAGATTAGGAAAAGGTATACTGGTAAATGCCGTCAATAATCACAAAGGTTAGTTCGAAATGTTTAATACACACCATACACAATAACTTTATCACTAGCTGCAAAATTTGCACCATATATACTCTTTATCCATTTTTATTTTAATTGCTGCTATTTAGGACATACAAATATGATATTGTGCTGTGTACTGCCATAATTAAGACATACAAGAACAACCCATATTGTACTAACACTCTCTATTAAATAAGCTCCCTGTGTGATTTCGTTACATTAATATTAGCTTAATAAAAAACAAAAAAT
This sequence comes from Metallyticus violacea, assembly GCA_030762175.1. Taxonomy (NCBI): domain Eukaryota; kingdom Metazoa; phylum Arthropoda; class Insecta; order Mantodea; family Metallyticidae; genus Metallyticus; species Metallyticus violacea. Next base: position 58,119,497 of record CM060833.1, read on the forward strand.
AATAACTTCCAACTATAAACCAAGCAAATAAAATACCAAATTAACAAAGCCATGTAATTAAAAGCCACATTTTCCACCACATTGTCTGCTATCGATACCTACATTGGGGGGTCTGATATATAAGTGCATCATGCCACTACTCAATGAATTCTCGAACACGGATCTTCCTTCTACAATGTTGCGTACTGTTGGAGCACCATTAAATAGAAAGATCAAGGACAAACGCCCGGAATTGTGTTGTGCTGCACATAATGCGCATTCATTGTACAAAGTCTATTAGAAAATACTGGAAAATCCAACATGTAGCCCGTATATTCGGACATTTGAAAGATCAGCGATATGCATTGGACTTTCGTTCGAGACTTTTGAGAACATACAGCAGTTTACGCAACGGTAGAATCCACATCTCCAGGCTGATGGTAATTCTTCTTATGCTGATGCTCGTTATCCTTTCATTTGAACATTCGCTATACATCAGAACAAATTTAAAACACAAGCTAGCATGTTTCCAGTGTTAAATTTTCATGATAAAAATTCTGGCAAAATTTGCTTTCATAATCAACTGTTGAATTATAATTATTTTGCCCACCAATCCACTAAATTTATAAATAATTCTTAAATCTATATACACACGATCTCTGTTATAAAATCAACAATAAATGTACACTTCGCTCTGTGTTCATACTCTGGTAGTAAGATTTACAGGGGCAATGAACGAGGCCAAACTTGAAGTAGTCACTAACGAAAGAGTGATTCATTCGAAAGAGGAGCAGAATAATGGCGAATGCGAGGAATGAGTGCAAAGTATAAAAGCAAAATAACCTCAAGAGCTTTCCTCTTCAAAAAGATAACGAATGCCTCGATATACAGACATCGTACTGCCTACTTCTTCCACCTTCAGCTGGTCTCGTCAGCAAAGGACCAGGGTCTCTTAGTACAACTGCATGAAATTGTCTACTTTCCTAATAAAGATTTAGAACTATCGCCAAGCTGATCCTCTCTGTAATGAAACGAGGCGTTTTCTTTTTATCTAGTATCCTACTTACTTTCAAGATAACTTTTTCAAGTATTACCTATTCCGACTTCAGCGCCGTGTTTTATTTCTAGGCTGCCAAAATTTCATCTTTGTAGAAATTATATGTAATCCTTCCAGTTTTTTCTGTACGTGTCTATTTTATTAGTTATTGCAAACACTTCAAGACCATGTCTGGCTTCTACATTTCTTAATGTCATCTCTTCTTCATTAAAGAATGTTTTAGTACACAGGAGAAATATTTGTGGAAAGAATCGTGGAATTTAAAAGAGCAAGAAAATTCACAATAGATAGGTTTATGAAAAGTATGGATAAATAGTGAATACTGAAACAGAGGATTTTGGAAAGAAACAAACAAGATTAGAAGATATTGAATAACAAGAAACAATTAGTAATTTGGGTGAAAAGAGTCCATTGAGACTTTATAGGGGAATAAAAATAGTTTGCAGTAGGAAAAAATATAAAGAGCAATGTGATAAGGCAGAAGGGTTTTACTTGGGTCAGAACTGGAGTTAGGAATTGAAAAGGATTAGGATATGATAAAGAAACAGAAAATTGTTTATTGTATGGAGAAAATAACAGGTTTTCATTGTTTGTTATATTGTAATCCAACAAAGTTTGAAATAAAAAGTGGGAAAATTTAGATGGGGAATTTTTAATTAGGAAGCTTTCAACTGTAAAAGGAGAGAGGAATATAAAAATGATAGGGAACTATTTATGTAAAGTTAGAAAGAAATGGATAAGAATGACTAACAGAATAACAGAGGGAATGTAGCGTTAGAAGTATAATAATTGAAGGATATTGCAGAGTATGATGGCCACCATTGCACTAATAGCCTGGAGTTGTGTGCATTAGGACCAGATGTTAAGAATCAACTTAGCAAAATTAATAATTGTATTGAATTATTGTAAAATTGTATTATAAATTTTGGATAAATTTGTAAATATAATTGTAATGTTGATTGTGGAAATAAATGTATTCAATCACTATAGTCTGACTGAATGACAAACAACTCAATACGGCTTCTATAATTTTACTTGTCTTGTTTTTTATATTTTGTATTTAGGCTTCTAAGCCATGGGTAAAAACTGGATACAACAATAAACACTTGTATAATATAAAATATATTTTAGGTTTTCTTTATAGTGTATGTTAATATTGAAATATATGATGTAGGGTATTAGCAGAGGCCAAAGTAGAATTTCACAATATAGATGTGTGCTGTAAGAATTTGTGTAATTATATGATGAATATTTGTGAAGATTAAGCTAATAAAAGCAATAATAATAATAATAATAATAATAATACAAAAATAGGTTCTTAGTTTGAAAAATACATATTTTCCCCATATGGAAATAAATATCTCACTATATAATTGAATCTAGGATGCTTTATAACGAAGTGGGCCAAATATTAGCAATTTTGGCACACATTACTTCAGACATCACAACTAATGAAGTGATAGGAATATACCATAAAAAAGTGTTGAAGCTCTACAAAATCTTGAAATACAACTGTAGTTCCTGTATTTTTATTCAAACTATAACAATATGATTATTTTGTGGAAAGTTGTTACTTATATTTTACTTTATTTATGATTATTTTATTTTAACATTTCGTTTTATTTTATTATTAATTCTGTATATATTTTTTTTATTATGGAATTACGGGTTGCATGTTGTGACGTGCTTTCTCTTCTCTCTGTTAAGAAGGATGTCACAAAGGGCCATATAATTAGGTTTCTTCATTACATCTATCCAGTGACCCAGGTATTATGTATTAGCAAAAGGTTTAAATTGTAAAACCTTTATTTAACTATTAGTGTGACTCAAGGTGCACCAAGATATGTGCACTGCTATGGTTAATTGTTAAGTCATTATAATTACAGTTTAATAGTTATCAAGAACTTCCATACTGTTCAGCCACCTTTCCATAACCACATTCTGGGGGGGGGGGTTCCCAGCACCTTCCTAAAGTAAGAGCTTCCTACATCAATAGGAGGAATCTGCAGAGTGCAACACGATCATCTCTCTCTCAATCTCACTCTCTCACTCAACAAGACAAGTAAAATTATAGAAGCCATATTGAGTTTTTTGTCGTTCAGTCAGAGTATAGTGAATGAATGAATACATTTATTTCCACATTCAACATTACAATTAAATTTACAAATTTATTAAAAAGTTTATAATACAATTTTACAATAATTCAATACAATTATTAATTTTGCTAAGTTGAATGTTAATATCTGGTCCTTATGCACACAACTCCAGGCAATTAGTGCAATGGTGACCATCATAATTCTACTTTTGTCTGTTTTTTATATTTTGTATTTAGGCTTCTAAGCCATGGGAAACAATTGGATGCAACAATACACATTTGTATAATATGAAATATATTTTAGATTTTTCTAAAAGTAGAATTTTACAATATAGATGTTGCTGGAAGAATTTGTATAATTATATGATGAATACTAAGCCATTAAAAGCTGATATAATAATAATAATAATAATAATAATAATAATAATAATAATAATAATAATAATAATAATAATAATAATAATAATAATAATAATAATAATAATAAATTACTGTTGTTTTTCGGTCCAACTATGAAATACATTAAATAGATATCTACTGTGAAAGTGTGTATACGTTTTGGGCACCCTTGCTATTTTCCCTCTCTATTAATAGGCTTAAAAACAATCACAAGTAGCGAGAATTAACCTGTCATACGGACCTACTGATCTAATATACAGATTTATGCATTTTCGTATACATTGTTTTTACTTTTGCCTCAATGTGTTTGTTGTTATACGCTATGTGCTATATGTTGTGTGTGTACAATTGCAAAATTAGTGGAATTCTGAAAATGGGGTAATTTGATGGGGTATATACTCCATAAACTTACGAAATGCTCTTAGACTACACATCTCTTGATTGCATTTGCTGCCTGCAATATGACTGTATAATTACGACCCTTTAGCGGATCGAACAGAGATTTGGTAATTTAAAGCTTCCTTTAAAATTTAATTATGTTGCAAATATTCAGTGCATCATTGCTGCTGTGCATTATCTCTACCTTTTTAATTTAATTTTTTGCTTATGATTTGTACGTAATTTTATTTTGTTTAGAAAATGGTCGTGATGGATATTTTCCCTTCCACTCTTTCGCTTTATATTCGGCCAGTATATGGATCCACGGTTCTTTTTTCACGGGAATAGGCAATTTTCGTCGCTGACCTTAATTTCTAAATTAATTAAATAATTTTTCACCTTGGCCTAGTCTAAGACACGCGAGCCCCTGACTAGTGAGTTTGATCCCCGTTTTGATGTACTGCTTCAATTCATTCAGATTTTATTCTCGTATAGTGTGATGTTCTGTAAACAGATATGACTCACATTACATTATAGCGTTGCTACAACAAAATTGAGCCAAGCTTATCGTTTGAACGGCGAAAAACAATTTTGAAGTGGTATTGGGAATACGAGAATGTTGTGGAAGTTCAAAGGCAATGGAGACGTGCATACAGAACAGAACCGCCAACGAGAGTAACAACTGCACGTATTCGACACAAGTTTGAAACTCATGGTACCGTATGCGATGTTCACAAGGGCAGATCTGGCAGACCTCGTACAGAACAAGCCCCACGTTCTTGGCTATTAGTTTTGGAACGTTTTGAGCATTCGCCTTAGATATCTACAAAGAAATGTGCAAGTTACACTGGAATTAGCAGAACCAGCGTACGGCATATTATTAAAACAGCAAAGTTGAAATTTTTCATCCCAAGACTTTTGCATGCATTAAATGTAGATGACCTTGATCGGGGAATGCAGTGCTGTGAATAGTATCGAGCATGGTGCAAGGGGATGAGGCCTTTGTAGAGAAAATTGTTTGGTGTGATAAGGCACAATTTAAGTTGAACAGAAATTTTAACCGGTATAACGCTGTCTACTGGTGTGCAAACAATCCATGTTTTTTATCTGGCTGTTAATTTACCTGAAATTAATGTTTGTGTGGGTTGTCGCCCACGGGTCTAATTGGACCGATATTTTTTGAAGGAACAGTAACTGAACCACTGTACCTGAATATGATACGCACCATATTATCCGCCATTCATACACTCTATAGAAATGAGGAATTTTACTTCCAACAGGATGGTGTACTACCACATTACCACCGAGATGTACGTGCGTATCTTAATGACAATTTTCCAAGGCACTGCATAAAACGATTTGGACCGATTGGGTTTCCACCGCATTCTAATTCCATTAGACTTCTATCTATGGGAAACTCTTAAGGATGCTGTATACCGTAGAAAACCAACTATACTGGCAGCACTTTGGGAAGAAATTGAAACGGCATGTACTACAATCGCTGAGGACACTTTCGCAAACGCTGCTCAATCAGTAGTTCAAGGTAATCAGAAGTGTATCGACGCCGAATGTGGACATTTTGAGCAACTGTTATAACTGTAAAAGTCTAAGGTGATTAGTGTTCATCATTTTCTGTTTGTGTGAATTTAGTTTTGTTACGATTAACACAGTTTTTTCTTTGCTTAAAGTGTGTATATATTTTGGCGCCCTCTGTATATGACACACATGCTCCAATAAGGACTAGCGTATCCCTTGGTCTCCGGTCCCCTGGATGACTTTGACGCTGATGAGTCAAAACGGACGGAGCTTATCTAAAATTTAGGAGACACGAAAGAACATCTTCAAGTGCATTATAAGGAGCTCTATCACCCGGACCATTAAAAACGTTAAACTGAGACACGCGAGCATCGGACATGCGGAGAAATATAAGAATACTATTTGTCTAGATAATCTAAACAAACATTTTACATCTGACACTCTTATATACTGAAACAGCAAACACCGAATGAAATAATTTCTACACCCAATCAAGCAAGGACAGCTCTGAAGAGCATAAAGTGCAATGGCCAGTATTGAACGAACTTTAGACGTAATTCTCTCCACAGTAGTTCATATATTTAATATATATATATATATATATATATATATCATCATTTTGAGTTACCCTAAATCGTGATGAAAAAAAAAACTATCGCCATGAGCAACACCTGATGACTACAGCCAATAAACATTCTCCCCGTTTTCTCTTACGTTTTGGAACTTGTTGTGCATAAACAAATGAAAATTCCATAAACTCATACAATATTCTTGACCCCTGTCAATCAGAATTTAGAACCGGATAGAGCTCAGGAACCACTCTGCCCAAAATGACTGAGAATGCACGAGAAGTTAAAGAATAAGGAGAAGTCAAAACATTAACTCTTTTACACTACTTCAAAGCTTTGCAAAATTTACAGTAATAGCCTTTTCTAGTTATCTAAATTCCTTATTTTCACAAAGAAAATAATTATGATATGCAGACCTATTTACATTGTCCACCTGATTTCCTCAGAGATGCTTTATAGAAATTTAATTATCATTTGCACTCAATTTTACTCAGTTTTACCATTAGAACATCACGTTTAGATCGAGGTGTGGGAGCTATAATTTTCTACCGAACTTGTAAAATAAATTGGGATTTTACTTGCATAGCCACTTAGATTGGAAAGAGCAGGTAAATCATACATGCAACCATTTTTGTAATTATTGAAGTGATGAATATATTTTCTTTCAGACTAATTAAAATTGGTCCTAGTATAAGTATTGGTAATAACACACTTCCACTATTGTAATGTTCTGTTAAGTAGCCTAAGCAACAGACCACAATGTGTACACGCACGTATATTCGTTATATAAGCAATGTTCGTAAATATTATCATGTTTCCCTATCTTTCTGTTTTTGGCGAAACTTGACAATCGTCGAGTTTTGTATTCTCATAATTTCCTTTTCCAAATTCTGTATACGTGGCTATTCTCGCGTTTTCAACATTTGTATATACATCATCATTTAGGTATCGGCCCCATCAGGATGATCTGCTCCTTAAACCTTGTCATAAGAAAGCTTCGTATTTTTTTATCATATACCATCTCCGTTACTAAAAATTGGAACTTGCTTCCTAGGGAAATTGGGGACTATGGGACAATATCAGTGTTTAAAATTAAACTTCGACAATTCTTCTTAACAGATTGATTTGAATTTAATTTTGATGAATATTTATTGAAACTACCATCTGATATTTTACCATATCAATTGTTATATCATTGATTTCTGTGGTGTAAATTTATTATAATCATTTTATTTTTTTTTTTCCACTTTAGTGTTATTCAATTAATTCAATACTTTTATTTACTTTAGGTATAAAACTGAAAGTTCTTATATACACTTAAATGATAAAATTTAGGTTTGAGTGATATAATTTAATCACTAATTTCTGCTTGAAAATGAATATAGATTTCATCAGTAGTCATACTTCATTCACGAGTGAATTAAATAAGTAATATTATATTATGTCCCGAATTGAATATTTGTTATATGTGTTGCATCATTTATTAGTACTGGTGATTGCCAGTTAAAATAAAACATTTTACTGTACTTATTAAAACAATCTGAATATAGGAAAGGATATTTATGCACAGACTTTTATTTACTATAAAGCAAATACTAGAATAAACTCAGTGTTTTAACAGACCAACATATGTATTCTTTTGCTAAAAAGGTCCCAAAATGAAGAGAAATACTATTACAATTATAGAAGTTAATAAAGTCTTATAGAAAGGAACTTATATTAAAATTAGAAATAATGGCCAGATAAGTGAAAACACTATTTGGAAAGCTCAATAGTTCGCCAAGGATGTTTGCTGTATGTAGTATTGTTTAATTTTTATATTGATGAGCAAACAACATATGGAAATCATAAAATAATTTAGAATCAAATTAAAATAATTTATATGCTATTTTATATACTCATTCATAAGAAGCTTCAAGCATAATACCCATAAAGACATACAAAATCCGCCAGGTTTTCCTCAGTACTCACAAATGTCAAATGCTGAGGAGGTACCCTAAACTTAGGCCTGGAATGCTTCCTTCCTTTAAAAAAATCCTTTCGCAAATTTACCATTTGATTTCATGTATCATCAGTATCCACCGCCTTTGATGCCACAGTAGTTAAAACGGGCGTTAAACACCGTTGATAAAGGCATACAAATGGGCAGAATACTTAGAAGAGCACACATAACAATATATAAAATACATTGTTATATGAAACCAGCAGAAAAATGAATCCCAGGACGTCAAATAAAAAGATGGGCAGCTTGAAATATTTAAAAATTCTGGAACCGGTACAGATAAAAATGCCTAAATCCTGACAAAAACACCATCACGGCATTTGGATCCTAACGCTTTTATTTTAGGATCCGTATTCACAAGGCCCACTTTCTTCATGTATTCAATGTCTTCTGCTATGAAAATGTGCAACCCCTATATACAGTTTGTATTTATGTAATAAATTAGTCTAAATGCTATGAAATATTTTATGATAAAATGTTTAGATACAAAAGTAAACAACTCTCATTAAGAGTTTGATTATCCTTCCTAAGCCTCATAAGAGGATACAAAAACCTTCTTTTGTGTAGTGAACCATTAGCTGCGAATCGTTCATGGGAACCAAACTTTAAAATTACAACAATTAAAGCTGAATGTCTAAAGTTGGGAGTGAAATGACATGGACTGCCCGAATTAGAAAAAGAGAATGAAAACAACAGGACTAGGTTCCATTAGGATAGCGGGTCAGGGAAAAAGTGAATGCATTGAGAAAGGTTAGGAAAGTTTGAGGGATATGGATAGGGAGCAGGCAGAAATGCAATCGAGGATAAAATCTGCAAGAATTGAAGCAGTACATCAAAACGGGGATCAAACTCACTAGTCAGGGGCTCGCATGTCTTAGACTAGGTCAAGGTGAAATATTAAGGTCAGCGACGAAAATTGGTCCTATTCCCGAGAGAAAAGAACTGTGGATCCATATACTGGCCGAATATAAAGCGAAAGAATGGAGGGGAAAATATCCACCACGGCCCTTTAGTGGATCGAACAGAGGGAGAAGAATGGGGGGAGAGAGAGAGATGATCGTGTTGGACTCTGCTGGTAGGCAAGAAGAGGAGAGAAGAATAGGCAAATTTCTGATGAAAGTTCTGATTGTTCAAATTTGAAAAGACAGATAACAGGGGAGGGGAGGGGAAAATTAATTATTGAGTGAATGCAGTTAAGCATGGCCGTTCTTTTATTACTTATATTTTACTTTATTTATGATTATTTTATTTTAATATTTCGTTTTGTTATATTGTTGTTATATATATATGTGTGTGTGTGTGTGTGTGTGTGTGTGTGTGTGTGTTGTGTATTTTATTATGGAATATATCGTATTTAATCGAATATACTGCACATATGTTCACGTTTATTGTGATGGTGTAATGAAATAAATATATAACGATAACTTTTGGTAAATACTCGTTAGTTTTTCCCCTTTACCAAGTTTTGAAGTCTTAATGAAGCTTGCAGTTCTATGGGTAATGTATTATTGTTTCTCTGGTTTCTTACTAGTACATTTTCATTTCTGACCACGTAACTTGCACGGTTCCATACGTCTGGCATTTTACACATTTATCATTAATTCCCACACTCAGAATATACTCTTAATTTTCCAACTGCTAACTCCAGACTCCAGATTGAAAATGGTCCAGCTATCAGATCTTCAGCAAAAAGATGATTAATGATTTCCACATTTCCAGCTCCATCGGTCACTTAATCAAACGGGAGAAAGTGCAAGCTAGGGAGAAGAAACAGGAGGAGAAACCTCAGCTATCATTAACTATTATTGTTTTTGAAGTTTCCAGTTCCTCAATATCTCTTACACCATTTGACCATCTTTTTTCGCTAAGCGGGTAGGTTAATTTATATTCGCTAAAGTGCAATATTGGGAGCATTCTTTTATTACTCTTGTAAATGTGACATATTATACATTCAGCAAGACCTTTCATCACCTATCTAACTACATATGAACGTATAAAGTGGTAATTATTTCAGGAGAATTAAAATATTTACGATTTTTACATAGAAAGAGAACTAAACGAAAGAAATAACTGTATAACCAGATGTGTTGACATGCTTCATTTCGAAAATAACTTTCAGTATATCTTTAATTTGAACAAAGTAAAATAAATGAATAATGGGGCATCATTTTCGAAAACTTAATGGGATGTATTTATGTATATTTTATATTTAAAAAAATTCCACTACAAAGCTACTGAGTCTGAAAGCGGACATTTTTGTAGAACACTCCTGTATTTTATCCAACTTTTCTTCCGTAAGAACACGGTGATTTAGAACACATCCCTTGCCATTGAGAGATGTTGTCTCTTGTAATTTTTCAAAGTTGGTCAACAGTTTGTTTAGCTGGAACTCAATATCGTCGAACCCATTTTCACATATGTAAAGAATCCCTTTCAAGATCATACTTAGGTAGTTACATAACAAAAGAGGAGCAATTACCACACAATGAAAGTACTAAGTAATACAGGAACGCAGAACCACTGGCTGACAAAACCTCCCTCAAATTAACTACAAGCTGCAACCTGCATATGCATTCAGTACTTAATGATAGAGTTCTCCCAGTACGCACCGGCGCTCTACGACCGTAATTCGATATAATTAAAGGAAATTGTTTAGGAATTACTACATTTTAATCACTTTTCTTGGGAGAAAGAAATAACGGAACCAGCGAGTACTGCGGAACCAAAAAAAGCGACGTACTGCAAATGAGAAGGAAGATATATAAAATAATAAAATGTATGTAAACGCACAAAAAATATACGTAAATGGTTATTTTCACTATACATCAATTATCAATTTGATATATTTTAATTAAATGTGTATTTTGACTATGATACAATTATTAGTAGTAATATTTAGCATTATAAAGAGAAATGCAAAGATTTAATGCTTACTTCACAGACACTCAATATGTGCTCACGCAACATACATCAAGGAGATATTCCCACTCACTCCACAAGCGCTCAAGCATATCTACTGGGATGACTCGATGGTAACGTTTACGAAAGCAAGTGGTTTTGGAGGGTCATCAGGTTTCAATTCATGCACTAATTGAGTGAAACCTCAGATAACTACATGGCATCTTGCACAAGGTGCGTTTGAACAGGCCAGTCAAACACGAACGTCTTACGTTTGAGTACAAACGTACAAAATAGTTCAACTGCATTCCTGTAGGGTCGCCATTGCTCCCTCAATAGCTGGGGAATTCAAATTGAATTGCACAGTAAACTCGATCTTGCAAGTAGACGTTACCTGGAAGTCGCGAGTGGCAGCGGAGAAATTCGAACGTCACTCCCATGATATGACTCAAGCGCAGAAGAACAATTTGTAGGAAGCATGTTGGTAGTTAAATCAAGAAAGCACTCAAATGAGAAACTGTAATGTAACAATGTAACACGTAAAGGAAATGATAATTATAATAGAAAAGTCCTGGTTTTTTAACATATTAGTTTTGCATGTATTCCAAACTATATAAGTGATCTTTTTCTTAATTTGAGGTGGGGCTAGTGTCTGTTATATCAGATTTTGAAAGGGAATGCGATTCTTTTTTTTTTGTAGCAAAGAGTCTTCTCTTTTGAATTATTTTCTTTCTTTAGATTCTTTAGATTTGGGCATGTATTTGTTCATTTAGGGTGCGAATAGCGGCTAATGCTGCCTTAATGGATTACATGTATTTCTTTAAAACTTCAAGTACTACTGTTGTGGACATTTCCTTAATTATATTCAAAATCCTACATACAATTATTTATTTCTTTGTTCTAATAGAGGCACAGAACAGTTTTTTATACTGTATATGTCCCATGTTTATATATAAAATATGCAATGAAACCACGTTATACAAAATTAAAAATGTGGTTAAGTTGACTTTAAAGCAATAAAATATTCTTAATTTTTAGTGTTTTTCTTATGTATTAATTAAAATGTCATCATTTCATCAGATGCCAGCAGATATTAACACTGTTGAGCTATATTTGTAAGCATATTATTAATTTGGTTTTTTGCCTTTTTGACTCACATAATAACTAGCATTAATTTGCACTGCATCATTCAATGAATGGTGTTTAACGCCCGTTTTTACTACTGAGACACCACAGGCGATGGACGCTGATGATACATGAGATGAAATGATATATTGGGAAAGGATTTGTTTTTAAGGAAGGAATCGTTTCAGGCCTAAGTTTAGGGTACCTCCCGGCATTTGCTATTTATGAGGTCTGAGGAAAAAATGGAAAAAAACCTTAGTCAGGGAGAACGGTCCTGGTGGGATTCGAACCCCAGACCTCCCGCTCACAGTCCGCGTCTTAACGATCTTGGCCACCCGTGGCGTTCCCGCATCATTGAGAAAGATCTTTAGTGTCAATTATAAAATCATTAATCTCTTCGGGATATGCCACAGATCGTATCAGAACAACAAAAAGAAATAATTGCCAGCGAGTTTTGCATATAACTCATGCGGAGCAGTTGACAGTGTAGGAAGGATGTAAGTAGTTAATCACACAAAAGAAATTGGAAACTGTAATGTAGCAATGCAACACGTAAAGGAAATGATAATTATAAGGGAAGAGACATGCGCTTTTGACAGTATCTGTTTTACATGTATTTGGAACTGTATAAGCGAGATATTTCTTAATTTGAGGTTCAGCTAAAAGTAATTAACTACAGTGCACACTAACACCTATTTAAAACACACTATGCACTAACACTTCTACAATAGGTTTAACAATTTGGTGCTAACAGAAGCACGTGTGAAATTGTAACCAGTCGAATTTCTTCGTTATGATTCGTGGCTTCAGGGTAACTTCTACTTTTAAGATTGACTCAATGTAAACATTCACACAATTTGTTTCAATTCGACAGATGACAAGCGAAACAGCGATGACCAATGCAGTGTTTTTGTTTATGGTGCCATCTATAGTTTCCATCGACAATACATGTTTTGCAATATTCAAAGCAGGAGTTCTTTTAAGTTGTTACTTCTAATGGCATTAGTATATATATATCTTAAAAAAACATATGTTTAGGAATATATAACAGTTTATAATTACCAAGTGTTTTATGGATAAACCGTACAATAAAACAATAAGTATCAATAACTGCAGTAAATATACATTATGTATTGCATAGGAAACTACCATCAAAAGAATAAGACATTGAATAATCTTATGTTAAATGGTATATGTGCATAATTTAATCTGCATAGATTATAAATATTACACATAACAGGGACATTCTAAATAATAACAATAATACTGTAAATCAGTTCTTTTAGTGGGGGATCATTGGAATATTGTATTGTGCTATAGAGCAGTAAATGTTTCATAATTCTGCAGTATTGAAAGCCTCGAAGTAACCATATTTTGTAAATGAAGTAATAATTTCTGATTTGTAATAAGTAATACCGCCCTAAAATTATCTATCGGTTTGAATAAATATGTTTCATAAAATCCAAGGAAAAAATGCAGCAAAAGAAGATTAAAAGAGAGAAATCTTATCATATAGAAATATTGCAAGATGAATGAAATTATTTCTTTAAGGAAGAGAAAACTGTGAACACAGATTATGCCTCGTACACCGAAATTCATAGTTCAATCCCGGCAAGGGTTGATGGATTTTTGGGCGTAAAAATCGTAAGCATTGCTGTAGTAGATAATGGGTACATAAAAGAACCTCAAGCCTGAAAAAGGCAGAGCTGCCTGAGCAAAATTGATCGCCTATTTCACGCCCCGAATTGAATGGAACCCTAATGACCCGAGACACAATGAACAACATCAAGATAGAGAAAAAAAAAATCGAATTGGTATTATCAATTCAAAATCTTTTCTAGGAAATAATAGTGCTAAGATAATTCGTTAATTTTAAACAGTAAGAGGCGAGAGAATTCCAACAGCACCAATGATAGCATCACCGGTCAATAAATGTACATACACTGTGTATATACAGTGTGCACTGCTGACCATTAAAATTGCAGCGCCCATTAGAGAATCTTTAGAACAACTCAACATTTTTGCATAAGGAAAGAGTGTTTGTTTTATTTATTTGACGACATTCTTTTAACATTTTTGGTCATTTGCGTCCCATTCAATTCATGGCGGGAAACGGCCCATAATTATTGCTCAGATGCATCTTCTTCAGGCTTGAGGTTCTATTACTGGACCAAATACATTTACTTCCCTTTCGAAGAAAGTCATACTTAGAACTTTTATGCAATGAAAAGTCCATCGACCAAGGTTAGGTTTGAATTCACGACCTTGGGTCTACGAGACAAGTGTGGTTGCATAGACCAACAGGACCGACAAAGAACGAGTATCACTTGCAGCAAAAACGACCGAGAGTGCGGGATATCATTCCAAGGAATGAATGTCAAGGTAGAACGAACACACAGGCGCGAAGGATCTCGACGACGTCAAACAACCATTTCAAACAATTTATAAATATAATTTAATTTCATGTACTTAAAGATAATTTACTATAAAATAATCAAATTCATAAAACGAAAACCCTAAAATGGCCACGTTATCTTAGCTCAATGCCTAATGTATTTTATTTCCAAAGATGAAGGCAAGTGACCGGGGAACAAATTTGAGAGTTACGACGTCATTGTAGCACTTGAAAAGTTGTAGTTATCAAGCAATAAAAATGTCAAGAAAAATGTTTCTATGCCAGAGTATAGGTTGAATAACTACATTTAAGTTCATTGTTATCCTGTGGGCACTACACCTATGACAAATCTAGTAATACCTAGTAATATCACTTTATATCTCTTAATTTTGACTGAAGAATTTTCCTGTCACTAAAAACGGTCATGTTTAAAGTGATTCATTCTATATATTAAAAAGTGTGGATGACATAGAATAGTTAACACCTAAATTAATAAATTCTGTTTTAGTACTGTCATTTATTTGAATAAATCATACGATCTACCGGTTTTCATGTAAAAACTGTACCGCATGCGCAGTGTTTTCATTCTCGGTGGCTGGGCGTGCCGTGGCGGCCCTACAACGTACCTTAACTTCGCTTCTAAAAGTGTGTATAAAATCTTATGTCATAGAAAATACTGAAAATGTCATGCCCCTTTCGGCTAAACAAGCATTGTATCGGGAAAATACATTTTGATTGACACGTTTAAGTTCGGTTATTGTCATGTTTCTGATTTCATGTGTGACATTTTTCCTTTAGTTCTTGCAATTTGTGAGTGTTTATTTTATAAATTTGTCCTTCGGGCAACCCCACAGGTGAAAAACACACGCTGTTACATTTGGTGCGCGATTCTTATCTTCAAATACTTCCTTAATTTTATTCGCTGTATGAGCAACTGCTTTGAAGTAGATTTCTCTTCTTCTGTAAGCTGCTGAAAAAATGGCCTCAAAGTGCTCCTTTTGTATCTTCTTGCATCTATTGTCATCTCGTAAAAAAATCGGATTGATTACATGTCTTGCGCTAACAGCACACCAAACTTCAACTTTCCTGTCTAAAGAGAGCCTCCTGTATTTGATGTGGATTTTCGATACACCAGTATAGCGTGTTTTGTTTGCTCACTCAGCCAATCAGGTGAAACCGCACCTCTTAGAGCAGAAGCGTTGCGTCCTTTAAACCTTCATTCACAGATGAAAAAAACGTTCACATTAAGGCACTCTTGAAAACGGGTCGCCTTGTTTTAAACATTGTTCGGTTTAAGGTTTAGTAATTTTGTTGCGACATTCCAGAATAGGAGGGGAGACTTGAAGGAGAAAGAGTGGGAAGCGCAGCCGACGGAATTCAAAACATGAGGCCCCATTCACAATGAAAATTAAACGTAAACAATAAGATAAGACGTAACACGTAAACTAGTATCATGTGTAGACATTCCCAATGAAAGACGCAAACGTATTAGACAACAACAACAACAACAACAACAACAACAACAACAACAACAATAATAATAATAATAATAATAATAATAAAAAGCGAAGATCAGCTAACAGCTAATTGAAAATGGCTGCTACTGAGCAGACGGCGGTAGTGTTTATGCATATGTAGCTAATTTGCTTGCGGTAATATAAACAAGGATATTTTTCGTATAATGCAATTAATCTTTTGTCCAATGACGCCATTCTGTCTACAGAGAGATCTTCAGCTCTCTCTACCACACAGCGCTACAAACAGAGCAGCTGCGTTCTGATTTGCTGGTTTCTTAAGTTTAAGTTAAACGTAGCCGCAAAATCTTAGACCTTGCAATCTTCTACATTCACCTATAATTGTACCTTTATTTTTAAGTTTACGTGATGGATTGTGAACGGTTCCATTGCAAAACATAACATCTAGCTTATACGTTTAAGTTTACGTTAAGTTTGATTTTCATTGTGAATGGGGCCTGATAATTTTTACATGGAAGCTCTGCATTAAACATAAAGGAATAGCGCTTATTTTCTATAATTCTTCGTTATTGTTATGAAGTACCACGTCAAAAATTTACTATTACTAATTTAAGTAATCTTCACTTCTGTAGTCGACAATACAATAAGGTCATCCAATTATCTGCTGACCGAAGTGACATCGAAGCACTGCATCAGCAGATAAGCCATCGCCCAAAGCCAGCAAGGCTGCAGGAGACGATATGGGCAAAAGCAGCGTATTGCTACGTTGGCCATGAGTCTCACGTCATTCGTCAATGTCGTTTGAACAGTGAAAGGAACAAGTGCATGATGTAGCGTCTGCTAAAATATCACATGGCAAATATTAGGCCACTTATTCTATTCTACAACTTAATTATAAACAGAGTCAAACCGTGTAGTAAATGAAAGCAGAAAGTTCCAGCTTATCCTTGCGTGATATGTGTATGTACATTACTTTTAAGTGCATTAGAATTTATCAGACTGTCATTCTGAGTTTCTACTACCAACTCTTGCGTGGCCCCCTCCCACCCACCCCGATACTAGTGTAGCTCAACAGGCCGTGATCGATGGCTTATCGGCCGATACAGCCCCTACCGTAGCGTCGGTCATTAGATAATTTGAATATCTGATAGGATGATAAATCATAGTTTCGTAGCAAGAATTTCTTCAATTTTATACTGGGTGAGGTGTGTTTTAAGTACGAGATACTTAAAAATGTTAATCTATAATTCTTTTATCAATGATCAACTGTGATATTTAGTGCTTCCTTATGCAAAGATAAAGTATGTCAAGATCCGATACAACATTTCGATCTATTGATCATAGCTACAACTTTCACAATTTTGCAATTATTTCCTTTTATAATCTGATATTTATTTGGAGAATATCAATTTCAAAATGTTCCTTGGAGTTTTATATTTATAAACATACTCCAAGCTAAAGCCAAGGCGATGAGGCTGCGGCAAATAAAGATCGTTTTAAATAGGAAATGTTGAAAAATATATTGCTGTGGACGTGTTATACTGGACGATGAATATTGACGTGTTAAATTACATAAAAGTCGAGAGTAATAAAACTTTTATGAGCGTAAAATTTCTACTTAATACTCCTTAATTACGTTTATTGCATACAGCATATCCCCATAGACACTAAATAATTGAGATACCTAACGGGCAATTTATTTTTCTTCAGGAGTACCTCTTGCGTATAGAGCAAAGTGCTTAATTAAATACTAGCTTGAGTAATGATGTAAGTTAAAGAACGAGAAATAAACAGGGAATGGTTAAATACAATTATAATAAAATGAGCATTATTGCACAAGTCATGTACTTACAGATGGCGTTGGAGATGATGGGCTTACAACCTTCTGCCATCTGTTGGGAAACAAGTGTACTTGAAGTTCTCCTTGGTGATTGATGGGTGCTGAATAGCAAAGCTTACATAAAATGTATTACTTCAACCTACTGTGGCACCGCTAGAAAAACGATATGTAAAACCAGCTTTTCTCCACCCAAGATTGCCACACAACACATCTATAGGCTGATCCTGCTGTGCTGTATCGAACAGTGGCAGGTACATTGAAGGTTTGTGTGTAAACTGTCCACCTACTGTGCAATGCACATCGTGATTAAACGATTTCCATTTACGTTGTTTTTATCCCCCCCCCCTCTGACTCGCCCCTGCTGGTAGCTTTTGTCCTATCTTTTCACAACAGCATAGGTTGTCAAATGTATATTGCACATCTATAGTGTTGACGTATGTGTGATGGAATAGAAACGTTTTACTTTTTAAATGTGTAGGTTTTTATTGTCGCTTTGACTGCATTGGTCTTCTCGCGACATCTGTAGATTGTGAAAGGAATACAAGTGTATGTAGGGATGAATTAATGATGGCGCAAATGAGCTCAAAGTCCTTGGCACCTTATCTGGTATTCAGATTCTCATATTTACTTTTTGTTTTTCACAGCCAACACTTATTTTCGTTCAAAATAAAAATGGAGCACAGATTATTCTAGGAATAAAACAGAAGATTACTTGAGAACCCTGATATTAACTGTAGAGTTGCCTCGCATTATGAAAGTAACACATTCGAACCTCGGCCATCATTTGATTACAATTAAAACAGCAAAAAAGGAGACAGGTGGTGTAACAACAATAAAAATAGTGAATGAACATAAGCTCAAAGTTTAAGACAGTGATAAATATACAGATACTGCTACAGACCCAAAGGTGTCGAAACAACTAAAAAGATGGCAACAGCAATAAGGTACATGTCTGAACAACACAGCATTGAAAGAACATTGAATTTCAAGAAAAGTTTCCTTTCTAGGAGATAAAACATTTAGGAACAGTTAATTTCCAGATCTCTCAACTTCTGTTTAAATTCTCCAATTACAAGTCCTGGTCAATGAAAGGTAACATTGTAGTAACTGGCTTATAATCGACCATAAATTCACATAAAAATCCATAAACTGTCAGAATTCAGTTTTGATAATCGACCTTCATAATTAAGTTTTTGAATGCCCTTTATCATCTTTTGTGCAATTAGCAATAAATTTCCACAGAGTGCTCTACTAAAATATCAAATATTTCGAACGTATTTCACTGCAAGAGATAGGCATGGATACTGCGTATACAGGGTGGGTAATAAATTTTGCAATACGTTAGGAGATAGACATAGTAGTAAGCAGAATAAATAGAACATTTTTCCTACACATTTTCACGTCTAAAAATTAACATACCAATGTTTTTAAATACAATTCAAGACTTTTGTCTGCAAAATTCTACATTATGGCTATTTTTCAGACTCTTAATATCATTATCATAACCATCATCGGTAGATGCATTTCCCAACATATTCGCATCTCATCAGTTTAAAGAAAAAATATGAGTTGTAAATGTTAATCTGGGATAAAGGATGAGTTTAAATCTCTAAAAGCTATAGCCCTTCACAAATTTACATTCTTTTTATTTCGTAACCACAGATTCTTATTTGTAACAAGCATCTATCAGAATATTTGTGGTATATTATGCAAACTTTTTCCTGATAGTGAAACTACAATTATTGCGCCTACTGTTAACTACGTTTGTCAAATTTTAAATGAGAAACATTTTTTTACTTTCCTTCTTTTATTCAAAGCTAAAAGAAATGCTTGTTTCGTTTTTAAGTATTTTCATTAAACGTTGAAACTTTTACTGCAAATATACGCGATAAATAGCTGTTTTAAAAGCATCAAACAATTCCCATAATGGAAATGCTGCAACGTAATCGCGGTCTCTTTCCGCTTTCTTGCGCAACAAGCAGCGGCCACATACCCCTCCTCCGCGGACCTCTCATCTTTAACACTAACTTTAGTAGTTTTAGGGACAAGAAATATTTATAAACAGTATACACATTAAAAACAAATTTATATGTATGTACAAGAGTAGGTCCATAAGTTTCAGGTCTCGCCCATAAGAAGTATCGCCTTCACAAAACCCTTATCTGGTGTCATACCTTATCTGTTTAAAGATCAATGTATCTTAGTCGTAAGTGCAGAAGCCGACTCCGGCTGTGTGACGTAAACTGGCTGCAGCGATATCGTGCGTTAGCTCTACCTGTGGTGAGAGCATGAACATTCTATGACAGGCAGCTTGATAATGAAAACATCTCAGCGAGGTTGGCAGTTTCTGTTACAAACATGTTTCGCATCACTCAGCAGAAACTTGACATCATCAGATTAGGGTGATATTCATTTATTTCTTTCTGCAGTTCAGTAGTATCGTGTAAAGCTATTCCTGCAACTTTTGCCAAAGGAAGCAAAAATATTGCAATATTACAGAGATGAAACCATGCTATTTTATTTCTCCTTTCCAACGCGTAACGCAAACCAAACAAAGTACCATGGAGAAATATCAAAGTTCTTCAAGATTATAGAAAGAGTTATTTTAGACTGCCGGAGAACTTTCTTGGGTCACTTCAAGGAAAGAAATGTCATCTTGAATGCCGGGTTTTGTCTTCAATGCTGTAAAAACTGCATGTTATAAAAGAGATGAGACGAGGTCAATGGTCAATGCTTCAGTCTACGCGGAAGGTTATATTTTGTTTAACGCCCTTTTTAACTACTGTGGCATCAAAGGACACTGATGAAATGATAAATTGGGAAAGGAGTTATTAAGGAACTCCCCGGCATTTACCATTTATGATTGAGGAAAATTTGGAAAAACTTCATTCAGCACGGTTCTGGCGGAAATCGATCCCCAGATCTCCCACTAACAAGACCAATAGAACTGGAAATTAGGTAGAATAAATAGGAATGGCTGGAACATACACTTAGCCGACCTCCAAATGATTAAGTCAGGGAAGCTTTTGAATAGGATCTCAAGGTAGTCAAGGAATAGGCAGACCTAAGACAGCTTGAAAGCGCACAATCCTCGCAGAAGCGAAACTCAAGAAGCATGCACACATGGGAGAAATCAAGAAGTTCGCCAAGAACAGTCAGATGGAGGAGTTTTCTGAGTGCCGTGTTCACTCGGGAAGATGGGAATATTCATTCATTTAATGATAGTGAAAGAAAATAAAAAATATTCATGTGTTTACATAACCATTAAATAAAACGAAATAACTACTTTATGTTTTATTTAATAATTTACAGAAGTACAAGAAAAATAATATTTCATTTATTTAAACATCCATTGCATTTACTAGCATTCTATAATTTTGTTCAAAGGTGCACAAATGAATGATCAACCTGTGCGTTCGTACTTCAGTTTGAAATGTAAATTTTCTGTTTCCAAGGAGCGTGCCCCTTTATGTGTCTCCCAATTCCCCCATTGCCAGGCACTGCCGCAACATCGAACTCGGGTTAAAAATTCTGATTTATGCAAAACAAGCGCTTAGGGAAGAAAGTTAAGAAAACAAAAAGTTCTAACAGCCGTGTTCTATAATGTCGTTCAATATGCCTTGTGGTTATTTGAAATATAAGGCCATAAAAAGAGTGAAAAACTTTTTTCTTTGTTGAAATACGTTTTCAGGGTTTAAACTATATTTTATTTTTAATTTGTCTCTGTACATAAAATAATAGTGTTATGAGATAACATCTCTAACCCTTTCATCCTGTATATTCCGAAATAAACTGACCAATCACAGAACGTAAACAAAACAACACTGTGCCTTAGGCAAAGTGCAGTCATATAAGTCACGATGCATAATTTGATCTGAATTGAGCAAATGATTAACCAACATAGCCTGTACAACTAAACCTATAAGATTTAGCGGAGTCTTATTTCTAACTTACCCACTTATAATACAGCACTAAGTGTGCTATGGCGTATATAAACGATAAACCTTTTAGGCAGGTATTATTGTAAAATAAGTACAGTTTAACTTGAGACAAGCTTAAGGATTACTAAAGTGTTGCCAATGTGTTTCTTTCGTACGTGTCTAATATATTGCATCTTGTTGTAGCTGAGTATAAATAAATATGCCGTACTTTTGTGCATATTAAGGTAACCAGGAAGTGTTAATTTAGCAAATAATACACTTGAAAGCAGTACACATTTTATACTGTATCTCAGAAATTTATAAATCGATCAATATGAAATTTTATGAGATATTAAGAATATTAACTTAAGATGTTCTGCAAATTTTAATTCTCTAATGAACGTAATAGTTCTTAAACAAAAATAAATCTTATTTCCTAATAAATTAACATTTTGACATAAATGTGCAATTTTCAGGATTGGCTAGACCTATCTTGTTGAAAATTTGCACATACATAATGTGTGCAAAAGTATTTAAATACCATTAGTGATAAAAATCAATACCAATAACAAATTAAAAGCTTTTCTCAAAAATTTAAAATGAATTTCTTTTCAAGAAACTAGGGTAGATTTCCAAGATAGCATGTTGTCTGCAGTTTAAGGTCATTCCAATTTAATGAATATTTTATAAGAAAGATGAATGATTATCACAGCGGTTTTAGTTTTTTTCAACAAAATTTTATTTTTGTTCAAAATTTTTTAAAAAAATATAAGGCACATTACAGCATTAAAATTTTCAGAGCATAATTAGTTACATTTTCTTAATATCTCTCAAAATTTTCATATTGATAGCTTTAAATTTATCTGAGATACAATGTAAAATGTATACTGCTGCTAGATTCATACTTCCTCGTTACCTTAAAGCTAAAGGGGACTATTTTGCACATGAATAGCAGTTTACAAACGTGTGTGTGTGTGTGTGTGTGTGTGTGTGTGTGTGTGTGTGTGTGTGTGTGTGTGTGTGTGTGTGTGTGTGTGTGTGTGTGTGTGTGTGTGTGTGTGTGTGTGTGTGTGTGTGTGTGTGTGTGTGTGTGTGTGTGTGTTTGTTTGTTACTTTATTCCAAGAATTTCTAACATTAAGTGCGCCTAATTTAGCCTAGTTAATCAAAGAGATTTTTCGTTTTCACTCGTACTAAGTTCGGATCACTGCCAGTCAGAATTTGTAGTTAATGAAACGAACATCTTTATTTAGTTTATATGTTGTTGAGAGTAGTTAATGAAACGAACATCTTTATTTAGTTTATATGTTGTTGAGAAAATTTTATTATAAGAGAATGTACTCATGCTCTTGCTGTCAAATCGGAGTAGTTTTGTGTGTTATTACAAACATTGTGTAGAAAACATAAATTTTTGAATGATTTCATATTCAAGGCGATCAGGATAAAAGTTCAAATGATCCAAGAACAGTGTACTTTGTTGACACGCTCACACAAGCAGTGATGTAATACACCTAAGAAAGATTGTCCTTTGTGTTCCTCCGGCAGAGAGATCAACTTCTAAGAATATTTTCGAGGTTCCCCAAGGAAAGAAAAGACATGCATTATATGCAAGCTGTCCCTTTCTGCAGGCCCTTGGGGATGTGGAGTATTATTACGTCATATTTTGAGAACCGTGGCGAAGTAGAAATGGAAGACAAAGTCGATTAGGAATGCAGGATGAAAGCGGGGTTTCCTTGGAAGTTCGCCTACGTACAACAAATGAAATCTGAATCACCCGGAGTGGGATGAATGCGGTGTTCCAGCACGTTCTGACGTCAGCAATGAGAAACATCAAAGCATCTCGAGTCGTCCAGGGAATCATATCTTAGCAACATTTGGTTACATTCTTCTCTTGCGCATTTAGTTTTCTTTCTTTCAAAGAAATGGAAGATAACCTAAAGGTACTTCTTTCTACATAGAAAGCAAATGCATTTACAATGAGTAAGCCTAACAGGGAAAAAGAGAGAGAGAAACTTCCCAAAAATAATTTACAGACTTCTGCCTGTTTTAGAACAGAAAACGCTCGGCTAATGTAGTACAGTATGCACAAAAATACATATGAAAAATGATATACATAAGCAATTAGATTTAGAATTTTATTAAAAAATCTTGTCAATGTTTCCTACCGCAACTACTAAAAGTACCGCAGTCTGCGACGCTCTGATTTAAACTTCATTAGCTCTCTCATCTGTCGCTTCTTGAATGCTTTCCCTTTGGTATATTTCAAAGTTAGAAAATAGGTAAGGGGTTCTTTCTTATTGTGGATAAACCATATAAATCCTTAGTTTTTCTTTCTTTTGTTGAGGAGTTTGATGCAATTACTAGGGATGAAACATTTTCTACCATGGACGTAAAGGTGACTAATATCAACCTTAAAGTGAAATTGGCTCTGAACTCTGCCTAGCGTTCAGCATGTTTATGCTTTGGAGCCAGACTCTCTAACCCTACCTCTCTGACGCCATCTATCAGTAGCTTGCATCAGGTTTACGCTGATTGGCTGCAATTACCGTATCAAATGTTCTGCAACAAATTTGTTGTTCATTTTGTCTTGCATTTGTTCTAACTTGCATAATTTAAAATGTTTTAAACAAGGCAGCAGTTCCCAACCGCGAAGTCCTGTAAAGGAGTCCACGAAGCGTTAAAAGTACTGTTTAATATAATTTATTCTTGAACAATGAATTATGACAAAACGAAATAATGTTAAACAAATTTATTGAGGTAAATGAAGATGACTATTTGTTTCTAAGGCATCTTTCAAGCAGCTAAGCCTAAAATTAGTCGTCATAGTTTCCCTGATTCATCTCTTGGCAGCGAAATGCGTTAAGTTAGCCGCATTTCTGACTAACAAAGAAGCCCATGAAAGTATTGATACCTTTCGTAACTAACTAGTTTTGTGTAAACTCATTCTCTTCTTAAAATTTATATAATAAACAAGATAGAAACCGTCTGTAAAACGCAAAATTACAATGTAGAATACAAATTTCTCTTATAAGCCCGATATATCACAACTGATAAGTAAACTACATCATTAATGTTAAAATGTTAATACATTTTAGTACTAATATTATTGTTGCGGTTATCATTATGTAAAGATAAACTACAATAAAAAGCAAATACTAAAAAATACTCATTTATTTGATTAGATACATCCTTAAAAATTTAAAACGGCTATGAAATTTAAAAATATACGAATGAAAATTTAGCATTTAGCATAACTTTGAGTTAAACCTTAAAGGCTCGCAAAAGTGAGAAGCGGTAAAAAAAAGGGAAATATCTCAATGGAGCTTTTGTTGTTGTTTTATGATGTTAATACATTTTATTTCATGATTAATTAATTGAAGATGTGAGTTTGTAACAATGTATTTCTTATTGCATATTTTAATAAACTGAAACGCATTGAATTATAAACATTGTTTTATTCTTCCATGAAATGCCTTCCATGATAATGTGCAAAACCAGTTATACTAGGCGGCACTAACATGAGTGAGTTGGTATGACATGAATATATATAATTATTTATATAATATGTCAAAAAGAGAGTATGTGTACCAAGGGAACAGTTAATTATTTAATTATCTGGATTTAAATTAATAAATAAGTTTAATTACATGTCTCTACTCTTACAAACGTCATCTCGATAATTGTTATATTAATTAGAGAGAGTTTCGCATTCATTTATATTAGCAATTACGCAACCTACAAAGCGATTCATTATAAACCTGTATAATTTAAATTAATTATAATTAAATTGTATTCTATAGTTGCGCATCTGTGGGAAAAGTGGTTTGGGATTCCTAGACACAATTACCATATTCAAAAAAGGCCTCTTGTCTACTAATTTATATACGCGAAAAAGCATCAAAATACACTCTAAGTTAAAAACATATTAAATTCTTGTTAAAAAATTCTGCTTTCTAATTTACGATACGTTTTCTGAATGTGACACAAGGTCCTTCAATACATAAAGGAATACGGAAAGGATTTAGATATCAAAATCATGGTTTTTATTATTTTGTTTTTTTTCAATTTAAGGAACATTCTGTTAAAATGTACATTATATAGATTTTGTTATTAGGAACATTTTATTTTAAATTTCAAAGGGTTGTTTTATGAATTAATATTATGATTACTATTACCGTAATTTTATTTTTTACTTGTTTTTTTATTTCGTTAAAAGTAACGCTTTAAGTCTCTGAAGGATATTCTGCTGCGTATAAAAATAATATCACATGTGACTTTTAGTTATTTATTTGAAACAATTGATTTACTCTACCAATCTTTATTAAAATATAATAAATATTTTTGGCGCCGAAATACTTCCTTCTCCCTAAATCAATAAGTTTTATCAAATCACCTGTTATTTTAATCCAATAATCAAGATTCGACACCCTACCGTTAATGCCAATTCAACTTTTAGTCTTAAAATGTATTTGGAAAGAAAATCCCCGGGGTATAGTCAAAGAAAGGTAACTTAACAATAGGAGAGAAAAGTATTTTACAATCTCAATATGATTTACTAAATAATAGAATAATAATTGTAAAACGCACACATCGAATAAACGTGATCTTATTTTTAATGGTATTAAACGCCTATTTTTACTGCTGAGGCATCGCGGAAAATGGACACTGATAATACATGAGATAAAAAGATAAATTGGAAAAGAATTTTGTAAGGAAATACGTTTCATAGACTTCAAATGCCGGATATTTATCAGAACTTAGGAAAAGCTAGAAAAAATGTTAGTCAGAGGGAATGATCCTAGTGAGAATAGAACCACACACCTGCTTACGAGTCTGTCTCAACGACCTTGGCCATCTATGTGGGTTTTTTATTTCATGAAAATAGCAAATTTACACAACGTGTAAAATGGTACAAGCTCTCAAAATATTATTCCAGTAAAATACAATAAATAGAATAAAACATGTGATACAACGATGCATGGAAACAAGTATTTAATAAATGGTACCTCTTAAATAACAGATAAAAGTGTGTGTATAGTGTCCATAAGTTTTCAGATCATTAATAGCGTTACAACTTTATGCCAATGTAGTTATATACATTTTAATACATCACAATAAAACTTGGTAGGTCACAGGGTTACCTTCGGAGAAACCTCCGGGCCTAACAAGTTTGAAGAAAACCCGAAAAGAAGTACAACACGCTTACCTGCCCTTCCGAACAGTCACACCATAGTGTGGTGAAGACAAGAAAATAAGGCCAGCAAAAGTGACACAATTCTTAAAAAAAAATGTGTGAACAGCCATTTTAAACGAATAGCATTATTTTTAAAAAAATTGTAAGATTCCACCTTTATTTATTTATTTTTGGTTCCCTATTCTCAATAATCTATTGCGTCTGTATTAGCATTGGTTTTCTTTAGTAGAACGAAACCTTTTTCTGGACTAATGTCTATACCAAGCTGCAAAAATTCTCGATAGGATTCAGTCAGAGGAGAATCCGGGCTAATCTAATGGTCAAAATAATCTCCCATGTAACTGCATACATATTAATGAAGTTATTGTGAGAAAGTAAGTAGCAATAAATACAGCAATTATGACAGCTTTTTATTTATTGACAGCTTTTTATTTATTTAGAAAATGTTCAAGGTGAAATTTTACCACTACAGTGGGTCCTTTCCATATAATACTTGAAGCAATTTTTCTGAATGGTGTTTTTTTACTGCTGAGGCACCACAGGCGATGAATACAGATGATACATAACATGAAATGGTAAATTGGGAAAGTATTTTTTAAGGAAGGAAGCGTTCCAGCCCTAAGTTTAGGGTAACTCCCCGGCATTTGCCATTTATGAGGACTGATAAAACCCCCAGTTAGAGAAAACTGTTCTAATGGTAATCGAATCCCTGTTCTCCCGCTCATAAATCTATTCCTTAACGACATTGACCACCCATGGCGATTTGATCCGTTCATTATTATAAATACGTCTCGCTAAATGTACTTGGGGAGTATTTTTTTATTATTCAATTCACCTACAAAAATGGGCTTTATTTGTAATAGAACTTTCCTTCAGTTCTCAGTAACTCAGTTCAATTGTCTGTTCTTCATTTGTGCTGTCAGTTGTTTCTTTTCAGGTCTTCGTGATATTCCCTCGCTTCTTAAAGGCCACATCGCAACCCTGAGTAGCGTAATACCAGCTTCAGCTAGCTCTCTGTTTCTCTGTCAGACAAAACTGATCTACAGGGATCCACTTGCTTTTTCTAATCAGACAGATATCTTTAGCGCTTGCGACTCTTTCATAGCTCCTTTTCCTTTTGCCATAATTTGATCCACTTTCAATCTGCTCATTAATTATTTTATTACTTGCATAAACAGTACACTTAGACTGCTATCTCTTTGTGTAAAAAGTGGAAAAATGGATTTATTTATTTTTTAAATTGGGTCATTTAACTGCTGCTGTTTCAACTTTTAAATCACAGCGCCTGCAAGAGGTGTGGCCATTTCATTGTGAACTTTCTAGGGCTCCACATCTGAAGCAGACTCATTTTTCAAACAAATGAATTTGAAAATAAATATTATGTTTTCATGTGTGTAGTTTATACAAACAATTGAATAATGTGACGCGTATAAATGAAGGGAAATGAAGGCATTTTTTTATTTTTATATGAACAGGCTTGCGTTGTTGCAAAAACAAGAATAATTGTGTCTGCAGGGTTTTAGAATTTCTATAAAGTGTTCTTAGTACAATTTTTGTATACTTTACATAAAGCATAGAGCATAAAATAAGTACTGTAAATAGTAACAAATTTAATTATATATAAACAGCTTCTTAAAATTATAAATGCTGATAGTCATTATCACGTTACTGCGTCACACCGACGTCCTTTCAACTTGATTTTCAATTTGGGGAAGAGAGTGAAGAGCAAGGTGCCAAATCAGGCGAGTACGGTGGGTGGGGCATAACAGTCTTTGCTTTTCGTCAAAAAGCTCCTGGTGAACAAGGAGTTGTGACAGGGCGCATTATCTGATGCAACAGTCAGTTCCCTTGTCGCCAAAGTTCGGACCGTAGTCTTCGCACGTCTCACGGAGCCGTCGCAAGACGTCACAGTAGTACGTGGAATTCACTGTTTGATTTGGTGGGACGAATTCTTTGTGCACAATCCCCTTGGTATCAAAGAAAACGAGGAGCATGCTCTTGACTTTGCTCTTCACTTGTCCCGCTTTTTTTGGTCTTGGTGAGTTCGGGCTGTTCCACTGGGAGGATTGTTGTTTTGTCTCAGGGTCATAAGCGTACATCCAGCTCTCGTCGCCGGTGATGACCCTGGACAAGGTGGGTCATAGGATGCGGCCTGACGAAGCTCCGTGCAAACTTCAACACACTGCGCCTTCTGATCAGCAGTCAGGATCCTTGACACAAATTTTGCGGCGACACGATGCATGCCCAATTCATCAGTTAAAATTCGTTGGCATGTCCCATAACCAATTCCCACTTCATGAGCAAGGTCTTTAATGGATCGACATCGATCCTCACGAACGAGGTATTAAACTTTGGCAACAATGTTGGGCATTGTGCAGCTGATGGGCCTACTGGTGTGAGCATCGTCTTCAATAGCTTCGGTTCGGCCCTGAACCGAACATGCCACACAAACACACGCGTATGGCTCATGCTTCGTCCCCCAAATACTTGTTAAATCATTGCGAGGGTCTCCGTAGAATTTTTCCGAGATTTGCCCAGAATTTGATGCACACTCTCTGTTCCAATCTTGGATCCATTGTAAAATCGCCACACACTACACACAGAGTATCATGAAAAGCACTATAGAATCTCAACACATCTACCCAGCTGCATGAAACTTTAAACACTCACTATCAGATATGCTAGTGTTGCATGTAACCATGAAATGATAGCAATGCATGTAGTATTACTAATTATTATAGTAATGGAGCATGCAATAAATAAAAAAGATTTTAAAAAAACCTAGTGGTACAATACTCTACTTTAACTATTGTCGAGATGGCAGCACTAGTTCCGAATATTGTGGATTCCATCTCGTATATTGTCTAACCTGTAATTTGGCATTATACGAGATGGAATCCACAACAAATAATTTCTCACGTTGTTGTCAGAAAGTATGGTCTATTGCAGGCTATTAAATTTCATTTACCAGTTTTTGAACATTTATTTGTATTTTAAGGCAGGACTTTAATTTTATTTTTTTGAATATAATTTTGTAAGAGAGAATGCTATGCATGTATGCTCAATTATATATTGTTGTTCTGGTACGGCAACATATATACCAATGCTGGTCTCTCGGGATTAATACATGAATCGGTGTAGTGATTACTGCCATATTGCCAATTTTCCATAATTCGACTAATGGTAGATATCTGCAGTGAGACCGCCACGGGTGGCAGAGGTCTGAGCGGGATGTCTGGGGTTCGAATTCCGTCCTCCATAACTGAGGGTTTTTTTTTTCCCCCCCAGTTTTTCATCAGCCCTCGTGTACTCTAAACTTAGGCCAGGAACGTTTCCTTCCTTAAAAAAATTCTTTCCCAATTTATCATTTCATCTCATGTATCATCAGTGCCCACCGTCTGTTATGCCTCAGTAGTAAAAACGGGCGCTAAACACCATTAAAAAAACCTATAGCGAGCTTATTTGAATTAAGAGCCGATACAACGCGGTTCGTACTTGGAGAAACCAGTCGTGAAGGACTATAATGCATATGAAAGTAGTTGTAGCTAGAGAACAGTTGATAGCTAATGGTTGTGTGTTCCTGTGTTACTCGGTACTTTCATTGTATGTAAATTGTGTCTATTTGTTCTTCGTTCGTACGCCACTACATAAACATAGTTCTGAAGAACGGGTTTTTATGTACGACACATATATGAAAACAATTCTTGTAGAGAAGTGTAAAGCGTTTCGTAAGGACATATCTTGGCAATCGTGTTCGCCAACTTGGTACGAGAGACAGAGGCATAACACGTGTTCCGAACTGTAGTATTCTTCGTTAAAAAAAAAGACGAAATACTGGAGTTTACTACGAAGATGCTGGCAATGATTTACCGCCAAGGGGCATCATTTTAAGAATTTATTATAAGACAGGCTAGGGTTTACTGGGTACATATCATTTCATGTTTTCTGTAAAAATTTTAATTCTCAAGGTGATCGATTTTGTTGGCTGCATATGTACTCAGGCGACCCGTAACTTAAACACTGTTTAAAAAAAACTATTATATTAAAAATATTGAACTTTAAACGATAAATGTATATATTATTGTATACTCAATTAGTTTTGTTCTTAAATATTTTGTTGTAATACAGTAAAGAAATAAATTATAAAAGTTGAAATTAAAGTATTAAAAAGAATATTTCCTTAACGTATTATTATTTCTTTGCCTATTCTTGGACTACGCTTCATGTATTCTTACCTTCAAAGGAAGGATAAGGGTACATAATGCTTTAACAAAATAGCTTATGATACTAAAATATTTAAATTTATTTACTATCTTCAATTGATATTGCAAAAAGGTTGTAGTATTAAAATTACTAAAGGACACGTACTTAGTTTCCTTTACCTCATAAGTCTGAAGCGATCGAAAGCCAAATTATCTAATTCCATTAGCGATAATGCAAACGATGCGATCTTTTGCTTCTCGCAATACAAACCCAACAAGAAACGACCAAGCGAGACATTCTGTGGGTAAGAATCTCTCTTTGTCTTGGATAAAGCGCAATATTCCTTGATTTCCTCGCCGAAGGTATAAATGGGTCTTGGTGTATGAGAAGTTTAATGCTCATATTTAGCTCCATGGCGCATTAATTCAGTTGCAGAAGCTATTTCTATTTCGAGCGCAGTGCAAGGTGCTCATTAACTTGGTTCGCCCCAGGGAACGCGATTCCGTCCTTTCCTGAATTCTGTTTCGAATATATTTGGAGGTTTATTATGGGTTTTGGATTTAATTTCTGGAGCAGAAACGCGCGAGGATGTTGGCCCAAGTTCTCTCGAGGGTCTAGTTGCTATTATCGTTTTTCCGGTTCAACGACTTTCGTTACAATTGATGCCGCTTACAGGAGTCACACCAACGAATTTGGATTTTCCTTTATACTTTAAACAGCTATCACCAAAACGTTACAACTCTGCCGCAATTAATGAAAAAGAATTAATATTTCTATTGGTGATAAAATATATCGTTTATTACATTAAACTTTTCCATAACATATTTCCACCATAGGAATATTTCAAACCAAAATCTTAAAACTTAGTTTTTTCCTATGATGTTATTAACAAACAAGATTCATTTTTTAAAATGTTTATATCTTCAACTAAATTAATTGAAAAGTTTCAATAAACTTTAGAACACTTGAAACTTAAAAGGGTTCTTTATTGTGAAAGCACAATTTTTGCGATCGCTGTTGTGAAACTGATATCATTTAACAGTGATTTAACGTTTCATTACATATTATATGTATGTACATACCCTTACTTTCTGTTTTCTGGTGGTAAGGTTTACAACTACTAATCCGGAGGTCCCGACTTCAATTTATGGTCAGATCAAGATATCTGGATAGTTCCCCCCCCCCCCGTAGATTTTCCCTATCTTGAGACGGTGAATGCCAGATCAGTTTAAGGTGCCAAGGATTCCGATCTCATTTGTGTTATCATTAATACATTTCATCTCATTTATCTCTACAGACTTACACCTATAGTATCCACATCCAATCTACAGATACTTTAGAAAGCCCCAAATTTGCAGATATACTTATATATTATATATTTGATGCTTCTCATTCAGAACGTATCATCGACCGTTCTTATCTTCAACTTCAACATTCTCTCTGCTCTACCAATTGATTCTGATCACTCCTTCACAGTGAAATATAAAGGGGAAGCTTTTCTATACACACCGCTAAGGTATTGGTTAATATTAATCGGTTAAAGTCCTTCTTTAGTTATGCAATTTATTACTGGATTTATTCAATGTATCACACTGTATTATGAAACACATTCGATAAATAAGTTTTTCCCTACAAAGGACTTGTGTGGCCTAAAGGAAATAAGACAAATGAGATTTTATATAACGATGAACAGAAATTTAACGTCTTAAAACAAGATTGTTTGGAAATATAACCATAATAATCAACCTTTATATTATCTACTGACATATGCGAATTTGCATTGATGTATATATAAAAGATACACTTAAAATTAAACACAAAATACGAAATATTTCGGATAACTTAGTATCCTGCTTTATGAACGAACAGAGAAAGCCGCAATATACTCGCTTAAAAAGCACACTCAGTTATCCGAAACACTGTGTGTTCCTTATACCAGATTTGGGTATTGCATTTTAACTAAAAAATTTTATTTGTTAATTATTTAATTATTATTTTAATCTAAGTTCGCCTTTTTTATTTGGCATATTTTATTTTATTTTTATTAATTAGAATTTTATTAATTTTATTAATAAGAAATACAGATAAACGTTTCAGAAATAATTACTTTAAGTGTCACTGTATAACTCTATATTCAAATAATAAAGTAAATAACATTTTAAAAAGGATTTGAGAAAATCACACATGTTCGCAGAATTCAATTTTCCATTCACTCTGAAATAGAATTTACGTAGCTATAGCCAGTTCTAAAAGCATCTCTTTCATCATTAATCATCACTATTCAGTGCGGCAAAACACATTCACAGAACTATTGAACGTTACTGACAAGTAATCTCATCAAGTTCCTTTATACACTTGCGGTTCAAGGGGGCAGAACATGAGAGTCACGTTGGTTAAACCTTTTAAATCAATATTTGCATGTCATACAGAGCCGGGACTGTCCCTCCGTACTTTGATGTAAATCTCACTAATGAAATCTTGCTGCTATGCTTTCACGAGCCATAATTTCTCGTAAGTACACTTTAAAGCATTTTGGACCGCAAGTTAGCTGCTTATATGTTTAGACTAATTTTCGAAGTGATAAAATGATGTAACGTTAATTTGGTTTTCTGTATGCTAAATTTTCTTCACCTCTTTTCGTTTTTAAAAATTTCCACAAGTATAAGCAACACAATAATTATTGCCATAGCTTATGAGTGAAGCCATGCTAAAATAAAAACTGATAAGGAAAGTTCGAAAGAATAGTAAAATAAAATGGCCCATTTTTTCCGAAGGTGTTTGCACGTGTCTTGGAAGAACGTTAGACTGAGCAGGAAAATATGGTATGAATATAAATGGCATGAGAACAACAAACCAACATTTTGCAGGCTACATCATTCTGTTTGCAAAATCAGCAGTACTGGAAAGATGTAAACAAACAAATTAGCTTGAAAATGAACTCTTTTAAAAGACACCCAATTGAGAATGGATGGCGAAATATTACATTATGTATCAGAGTAGGTTCGTCTTGGTCACTGTATAGACTTTTCACAACGAAGCGACAAAGAAATAAAAACAAGAGTGGCTCTTACTTCGAGAAAATTCTGAGTACTCAAATTCAACTTGCAGGATACAACTCTCAACCTAACGATAAAGCTTGAGGTATTGGAAAGCTCTGCGTTCCCATTGCTCATGTACAGATGCCAGAAGAGCTGTTTAACAAACAAGGACTATGAACGCAGAATATATGTCAGAGAAAATTTGAATTTAAAATGGAAGGTGTCTCACTTCTAGACATAGTGTGTAACATCGACCTGAGAAAACGGACAGGCTTGAAGGATTTGGAGAAGAAAACTCTCTCTCAAATGAAAATGGAGTAATTCTACGTCGCAAGGCCTAAGAAGGGCATATGGTCACGATTTGGGACCCTTACACCGAAAGGAGAAGAGGAGGTAGACCTAGAAATCGATTGTAAGAATCCAAAGATCAACAATAGAAAGAAATTAGACCTTCAAAATGACTTAATAAAGACTTAGCGTATGCCGAGGATGCCAAAAAAATGCATACACACTTTCACAGTAGATATTTATTTAAATATTATTCTAAAGTTGGACTGAAACACAACAGTAATGTGTAGTATGATGTTCTATGCAGCGGGATTAAAATAGAGGGGGGGGGGTGTCTGGACGTTCGTTCGTCGTGCTGTTGAGAAATGATGAACGCTCCGCTGCTATGAAGTGTCGTTCACCACGTCAGAACCAATGGTCCAGCGCATGAGAATGAATTACTTGTTTATATTTTTTGGAATCTCAGGGTTTATATATATATATATATATATATATATATATATATATATATTGAACGTATGCACGTTACCAGGGAACTAGGGACACACTCTCCATCACTTCAAGACACATGTAAATTCCTTTTGAGAATTGTTTATTTACAGTTACAGAGACGATGAACCTCTTTTATTCACATAAGTTATAATTTATAGCCAGGAGAGAATCTCGGACTGTTTGTCTATAAGGGATTAGGTACGTCACTCGACCTGAGCTAACTGCGGACTGTCTGAACTGTCTCAAAACTCATAAAAACTGTTAAAAACTCATCACACTGCTCTGATCATACTACCTAACTAAAAACTTGATCACACTGCTCCTGCCTTAACTGCGGGGCTTGACTAAAAACTCATCAAACTGCTTAAAAACTGCTCCTGCCCGAACTGCTACGAAACTGATCAAGCACTGCGTCGAGACTGTGTCGAAAACTGCTTCGAAATTGCGTGGCTTTTCTTCAAAACTGCGTAACTAAAACTGCGTGGCTTTTCTTCAAAACTGCTTGCAAAATGCTCCGGCCTGACCTGCCTCACGACTCATCAGAAACTGTCGACAACTGCGTGGCTTTTCTTCAAAACTGCCCAACTAAAACTGCTACGAAACTGCGTCAAGATTCTTCACAAAACTGTCGAAAACTGCTACGAAATTGCGTCAAGATTCTTCACAAAACTGCCGAAAACTGCTACGAAACTGCGTCAAGATTCTTCACAAAACAGCAGGGCTTTTCTGTTTTCCCATAACTTTTATTAGTTCGTCAGGCGGTCAGTCTCATGTGCGTTCTTTTAATTTTGTGTTCAAATTCTGGTAGCGTCTGTTTGGGTTCTACTCCTAGGTTGGCTACATGAGAATCACGTGGTTCCCGGTTCGTTCCCAATAGGCTACTATTTGGCGCCGATTTCTGTAAGAATCCTCCTACTAACGAACTCCTGGGCTTGTTTATTTCATTTCTCCCCTCAGATCTCCCCCTAAAGTATTACTTGTGTTACAAAACATGTCCCGTTAGGCTTTGTTCAAGTTGCGTCTCTTCATGGTCTTCCTGCTACAATATCGCTCTAGCTAATTGTACTGGAATCGGAATTTTTATGATTTGGCTATTTATTCTTTGTTAGAGGGGGGACGCAAGGTTGCAAGATCCTGACTTATATGATTTTGCAGAGTTACTGCACAAAATGCATGATACGTATTCTTTGAGGCTTTTGCTTTAAGTATAGCGGTAGTGACCGATTAATGATTAGGGTTCATCAATTTAGATATGCAAGTAAATCAACAACGAACAAATGAAGCCAAGATTATCGTAAGTCAACAATAAACAAATGAAGCCAAGATTATCGTGTGAGGTTCTGTGAACATATGTGACTCACATTACGTTATGCTGGCGTTGCTACAACAAAATGGGGCCAAGATTATCGTTTGAACCGCAAAAAGCAATTTTGAAGTATCCAAGGTGTTGGATAGGACGATGAAGTCCGATTGAGTTTCTACCGCGTTCTCCGGATCTAACTCCGTTGTACTTCAACCTTGGGGAACTCTTAAGGATGTTGTATACCGTAAAAAACCAGCTACACTGGCAGCACTTCGGGAAGAATATGAAACGGCATGTGCTGCAATCGCTGAGGACACTTTCGCAAACGCTGGTCAACGTACTCAGAAGTGTCGATACATACGCCGATAGTGAGCATTTTGAGCAACTGTTGTAACTGTAAAAGTCTAAGATGATTAGTGCTCATCATTTTCTGTTCGTGTGAATTCAGTTTTGTTAACAGTTTTTTATTTGCTTAAAGAGTGTATACATTTTGGCACCCTCTGTATATATTCAAGACTGTTTAGAGCAGTTGAGTATGACGTAACTGGTGTATAAAGTTCTAAATTAGGTCACTAGCTCTTGTAGACTATTTTCCCTTAATGGGACTGGATAGGCTTTCATACATTCCATATTAAAAGTCCTACATTACAACGAATGCCCGTGCTTAGGAAATTACACCTATTATTGAAAATATTTGTTCACAAATACTTCATATGAAAATTACATGAAATACAATTATTTCTAATGGACGTTCATCCATTAGACCGCAGGTAGCTACAGCGGAGAAGCATATGCTGCTAACCGGCTCTGGCCTTTAGTGTTCCCCCCTAAAGCAGTTGGAGGGTGTATTTGTTCCGTTCGTAAGTTTCCAAACGAAATGTTTTACTTTTATTTGTGTGTTATTGCTGTTATAATGCCAAAAAGTGAGTAGGCTATAGAAAATAAATTTTCCTGTGTGATTCCTATATGAATGTAAACTCTTGCAGAAAAGTGAGGTGTCAATTTGTAAGACCATTTCTCGGTGTTTCTGCACCTCCTAGATGTGCCGTTTGTGATCTTATGAAAGATTTGAGGAAACGACATTTGTTCTCGATAAGCAATTGTCGTTTTCTTACTGAAGAGGAAGGAAATGAAATTGGAAAAAGGTAAAAATGAAGTGCAGAATTTTTTTTTGCAAAGACTTGCACAGGAAACAAGAATTTTGCAAATCTCTGCTTGTAATGCTCCCAATCTTTTAAAATTAAAAAGTTATAAGAAATTGTTGTTGTTCAGGAATAGCCCACACAATAATATAAGTACAGCAAATTTATGCAAGTGGATAATCTTAGGATTGACCATGGCTGTTGACCCACATTTAATTTTTTTCAAGGACGAAGCATTTTCCATTCAAATGACCTTGTAGCTACGTAGAATAAGAGATACTGGAGTGCAGAAACATCTGATCGTGCACACGAAATGTCATTGCATGATGAAAAAAGTTGTGTGTAGTGCTTACAGAATTATAGGGTCAATATTTTATGAAATTTGCAGAGTTGAAGATAACACAATCACAACATTCTTCGAAAAAGTATTGGACATTGAACGTAAGCATGCAAGATTTCAACAAGACTCTCTTACAGCGCATATAGCTATCTTGTGTTAGCTTTAATTCAGACCGTATAAAAGGGTCATTGGTAAGGGATTATGGAGAAGAATTCCCAGGTCTAAGGCTTGTATTTATGGGGGAACTTAAAAAGCAAGTGCATATCCGATTAAGCCATGCGTTAGAACTAAAAGAAAACATGAGAAGGGATATTCAGCACCTGTGATGCCTCTGCAGTGAAAACGGCCTTTAAAGTACAACATGTCCAATCATTTGTATCAACCTGTACTAATAAACTGCTTTAAGTTGTATAGTAATTTTGTTATAGTTTTTTTTTTTGAGTACTGTTTAACGCCCGTTTTTACCCAGGCACCACAGGTGGTGGACACTGATGATACATGAAATGTAATGATAAATTGGGAAAGGATGTTTTAAAAAAAAGGAAACATTCCAGGCCTAAGTTTAGGGTACTTCCCCAGCAATTGCCAGTTATCAGGACTGAGGAAAACCTGGGAAAACCCTCAGTCAAAGAGGACGGTCCTGGCGAGATTCGAACCCAGACCTCCTGCTCACGATTCCGCGCATTAACGACCTCGGACACCCGTGGTGGTTTTCTTATTATCTTATACCTCTTGTAGGTACAGAACCATGAATTCATTTACAGTAAATCATGATGAAAGTTTCACTAATGAATACTGATGACTCTTGTTCGCTGAGTTATGGCGGCATAAAGCCGGTCTTCAATCTGTAAACAAAGGTGGTTACAGATGGCGGACGTGCCTGTCATTATCAAAACTACCCCCTTATGAAAGAGGAAGATTTTAAAGATATGAGAGGAGACTTTTTTCTGCAATATGGCGACGTGAAGTGTCTTATTTGTTTAAAAATGTAATTAAAACAGCATACATACAGCATGGAACATACAGCGTCATTATGTATGTAATCTAAATTACGCTAAGTATTATTATAATTTGTAAACATTGTTATTGGGTTACGGTTTCTGATTTATAGACATAACTCTTACAAGGTACCATATTTTAATTTACAATGCTAGAAAGAGCCAAAAATTATTGGAGCTTATTGATGAATATGAATTTGTTACCACTAGGCAAACTATGACAGAGTGAAGAAGCCATGTCAGTTTTGAGGTTGCCTAGACAATTAATCCCCTTGAGGAGGGGTAGTTTATAAAAAAAATATCTAAAATAAGTTGGCTGAGATTCTGTGCCCATAAATGGTTCCTCATTATGAATAATTACATTGTCTCACCAAACCGTAGCAGCAAACTTGGGTTTGCTAATATAACACACAAATGGATGAGAAACTGAAGATTATCCTGAGTGTTGGTAATTTTTCGGTAATTTAATTGAGGTTATTAAATGTTTGATGTCATGATGATTATTTCCAGACCGAAGGTCGAGCATGAGTTTAAAAATCTCAATTAAATTACTCAAGAAAAAGTATAACCAAGAGGGGGGATTAGTATAATCAATTAAGTATTCTCGCTTATCTGTTTGGTCTTTCTGAAAACATACGCTAATTTTATTAAATTTTATTCCAAGCAGAACCGCGTGGAGATCTAAATTAAACAAAATACAACTAAATACTATTATAACAATTACCATTTTCTACTATTTTTGTATCAATTATGTCGTATTTCGTGTTGTGATAACTTCTTAAAAACAAATGAACATATGAAGTTATAATACCAGTTCATAGTAAGTTTATTTATTTTAATAGAAGATTTAAAGTTAAATTTTATTTTTATTATTTATTTAAAGCAGATATTACAGGAATAAAAAATGAACGTAGGGGAAATAAACTGTTATTAGTTTTTGAGCACCATGCTTTAAAATCATCGATTAAGTTCCATTCCGATTAGTGAATAAGGTATCAAGAGACCGTAATTGGCTGAAAGGCGCTCGCTTGCCATTATAAAGAATGGAAGAATCAACGATTTTAAGGACTCAGGCACAGTAGGCCATGTTTATTTGTGACTTCAATGAAAATGTTCGTGTTGAATATCTACTAAATTCCATTCCTTTACATGGTCAAGTTAGTTGGATTTACGTATTGACGATTTACGTATTATCTATCGAACGCCATGGTGTGGAATGGTCAAGATCAGTAACAGAACTCGCAGATCTGAAGTCCAATTTCGCAATAAAAGTTGACTGAATTTATGCTGTCATCTTCTGCAAACGTTATATCAAACTGCACATCTAAAACATTGTTGTCTTGGATATTCAATGGAAACGAAGTTTGCAATAGCATGTGTTGTGAGCAACTGTTCAGTCTTATGAAAAATGTAAAGTCTACATATGGATCTCCACTAACAGACAATGTCTCTTTGAGAAGCTAAGATTAACAACTCAGACATTTGCAGCCATTAACCATAAAGGACTAAATATTACTTTACAAGCTACTGTTTTGCAAATTACAATAAATAAACATTAAGTTTATTAATTAAACTCCTTATTAGTATCATTTATAAGTTAATATTAAAAGCATCATAATATATTGTAATTATGAACGGGTGCATTTGAGGCTAAGTTAAGTATAATTATGTACATAATTAAACATTTGTGCCATTAAAATGCACAGGCAATTCGGCGTAGATTGCACCTACAGTGTAATAGACCTTTTTATATAGATATTTTAACAGAAGTTAAGAATTTTATTTTGATAATCTGTAAATTTAAAATAATATTTGATCGTGCATTAAATGTTTTGTTACACTGATGATAAAATTCCTTATGATAAGTTAAAATTCTGCTGGCCTTTGAACATTTTAGTCTTGTGCTAAAACTGTATACCTGAAAATTTCCAGTAACTTTTTTATAGCTTTAAAATGAATTTATCTCAACACAATTACAATACTAAGCATGTTGTTGAATTGAATAGAGCAATAAATTCACAAAACTGTTCCAGAAAGACAGTAATAGCAGTGCAAGTTTTTAAGTCTTCCAGCTTCCTTGAACTAGCTATGCAATTCACAGAAGCACAAACTTTTCAAGAAAAAATAAAAAGACTTTTCAAATATGCCTTTTATGGTATGGATAAACCCTTTAATTGCAGCACAGCTTAACTAATGAATTTATCATTTTGTTAGGCTGTTA
Organism: Metallyticus violacea; assembly: GCA_030762175.1. NCBI lineage: Eukaryota > Metazoa > Arthropoda > Insecta > Mantodea > Metallyticidae > Metallyticus > Metallyticus violacea. Next base: position 58,160,382 of record CM060833.1, read on the forward strand.
GTAGTTCTAAATATGGAGAAGGGTATTTTATTAAGTAATGTTATGGTTACAAAACTGCACGGCATGTTTGTTTTGGTTATAGAGTATTATAAACGGTGATAGCTTGTTGTGTTCTAATATCTAGTGTTTGAATACTTTATGTTGTATAAAGTGCCCCATATACTTGAGATTTGCTCACTAAGAATAAGAATATCCATCACTAACACTTCTAGTAGTGTAAACGAGAAATTATATTTAAATGATAAAGTTATACTTTTCAGTTTATAAAATAATTTTTTTCAGGAGGCTATGTGGTACGTTTTTTGTGCAATTTATTCATGCTTTTTGTTACCTACAAAGTTACTCCATTAGACTATTCCATGTCCCAATACAGAACGAAGATAAGCAAAATATAAAGAATTAAAAGTTTCTTGAATGAGATAATGCGGAACTCAATTTAGGCGCAATGTGATTTTAATTTTAAGAGATTATTTACTTGAGGTTCAATAAATTTAGCACTTTTGTGTTTTTTGAATAACTCCATTACAATTCAATATACACAGATTGGGCTCCACTGTCATAAAAGTAATGACATTACACTAATTTTGTCAAAATGAATTCTTTGCTTTAAATCATACATATATTTTATCAAGTACTTTCCTTAATTTTCAAATAAATTCATTCAAATATTTGTTACTTACTAACACAATCAGTATAGTTACATTAGCCAAGCCATTCATTAGTACAAAAGATTATCATTACAAATCTGCTAACATTATAATTTATAGCATTAATAATGTTGGGTAGGCTAATCAAACAAAATATGTTATTTTATCGGAATAAAGGTATCATAACCCTAACACCCAATTCAACTATTTATCAATTTCATTTTTAATATTCGAGAACAAACTCCTAAAACCTGAATTTTCGTCCACTAGCCTGCATCAAATAACGTCTACTGAAGCAGGCCACGCTCAATGTTGTTAGCAATAGGCAAAAGGCTAAAGAAAGGCCTTTCTATTTCGTATGTGAATTGTAAATAATAGGAAAAGAATTACAGTAGTACTGAAAGGTGCCTATACACACGCATACAAAACAAAACTAAATCTTTTTTCTCTCAAATCAGCTGTATATTAATTTCACTTAAAAAGCGTCGTGTTTAATTTACTATTCTTTCGAAAACAAGTTTTCTGTTTTTATAATTAAAACAGCAATTTCTCCGAGTACTATGCAGTTCATCTAAAGGTTTTGATAATGGCGTTAAACAGACCATCTGGCGCCATAATTTATTTTATTTTATTGGGTAACTATTCAGTTAAAGTTTAACCTCCCTAACTTTCCAAGTTTTAGAGTTATTTTGATAATCCACTCCATGCTTTACGCTTTAGACTATTTGAGATAACATGCCTGACTACATGTACTTTATTTTAGGAATGATACTTCATGACTAAACAAAATGTGTGTGTGTGTGTGTGTGTGTGTGTGTGTGTAATGTATGATTTAAATAACTGTGTGACTTACGTGTTTTAACGAAGCATCTCCACGCTACTCCGGCCGCGTTTCTATCTTGCTGCATTCCACTGTCTGTTTCACTTGTTACGGAACACTGCAATGCACTACTAATGACACACACGAGCACTAAGCTCTTGTACCCCAAAACATCTTTTAGACATACTCGCAACAACTGACTAGCGTAATCAGTGTTACCACACGAAACATTGTGTTGCCTAAGCATTACATTGCATTTCCCTTTCCGTTAGTCGCACTTCGTTTGTTTACTCGTAAAGTTTTCACGCTTAGTTGAACTGTTTACAGTATTAACTATTTGCACGCTATTGGTGAATTGATAAATATTTACAGACTTGACATTTCCTTATGAATATACACGTTCTATTATGGATTTTATCTTAGAAATCAATGTAGTTTTATGAAGAATATGCAAATACTAGATGAAAATCAAATCATTATGCACCCATTGATAATTTATCTTGCTATTTAACGGGAGTTCATTATGAATGCGTAAGAATATTTAATGCTCACTAATAATAATAATAATAATAATTATAATAATAATAATAATACCTGGTGCCGAATAAAAAATTATAAATCGGCTAGTAAAATAATCATATAATAACACCTATCACTATAGAAATTTATAAATGAACAATAATTTTTCTAAGGTAATTTTTCTTTGATGAACTTAAGATGTAGCGCATATAATAAATATTTTTAATAAATTTAATGGAATTCTTTTATGAATTAGTACTTTATAATGTTTTTCTCATATTGAAATATGACAAATACTTCATGTTCTTTACAACATATTAGTGTAATTAATTGTACCATTCCAATGTGTATGATTTTAATTAATTTACATTAGCAAGGCAAAATATTACATGTTCTTTACATGAACCGTTAGAATGCAATTGAATGTTATGTTTACGTATAAAACTAACTTCTTTTAGGAATCAGATACCATAGTTGCCGAAAATAGTGTCACATTCCAAGGCCACCAGAGATGCAACATGATGTCAAGATAACTCATTGTCACAAATAAGCAAGAAACCAACAAAATAAACTATAATATCGAAAATTAATTTATTTATGAACCTGGATTATTGATTTTCCCGATAATCGGAAATCGCATCCAATCCTTATATTACCGTCTTGTTAGCACCCTGAAGAGAAACCGCTCTTGGTTGTCTTCCGCCTTAGGCACTGCAATCAAGAGGAAAAATTTAATGACGAAAGGATTGGTAGTATAAATATATAGGGGAAAAACGTATAATCCAAATATTAACGAGCAGTTCCCAATTTCAAAAATGTTGTCTCACTAAACTCTCAAATGCGGATAATTAAGTACATCAAAATCTATCGGCATTGCTATTTGCATGAATTTTAGCAGCACCTGAATTACTACCTAGGAAAGTCAAATTATATTATCACAAATACAAGTCACATGTGTACTGTAGTAATGTAGCCATTGAGATTGTCTAAACGCTAACATTATTATTCTCTTATAGCCAGGAACTTTTATATTTTGCCCATATAAGTATTTTTCCTCTTCATAAACATATCTTATTTCCGATTTTCAAAAAATACTTTATGCACCGCTAATCATTAAAATTCCAACACATTGTGCGTGTTCATTTCAGCCATGCGAAATGTCTGTGTTCTCGTTCGGTTGCATGACGGATAAGGTGGTATATTTCACGTCTGCGTTTTCGTTCTACCTTGAATCACGGATTTCATTTTCATTTCGCTGTAGATGCATTTCGTCCAACACGAGCCCCGGAATTCTCGGAATGACAGTCCGCACTCTCAGCATGCGACAATTCTGCGTTGATAAAATTCAGATACCTGCTGGTATTGCTGACATATTTTCGATGAGTCATATTCATTCCTTCTGAGAAAATGTGGGGTCGCTTTAACGCGTCTCATATAAACGTTGCAATTTTAATGACCAGCTGTGTAGGCATATTCCGTAATGGCTTATCTCTTTGCTCCATTTGCAGTTGATAAACACTTGGTGAAGCTTTTATATTCGTAGGCAGCACAAGAAGTTTTAACCTTACCTAAAATAACAGGAGAGGGAATTTAAGCATTATTATCAGATGAAGTGAATATGTTGAAGGCCAGCAACCCACCCAGCACCTTGAAAATGTGCACCGACTTTTATAGCTGAAATTCGATCAAGAAGGAGAAAATGGAGGAGCAGTGTGCTGATGTCATTATGGGAAGGTGGCTAGGAAGAGCGCGAACATAGTGAATAAAGAGCAGAAAATTGATGACAAAAGAACCAAAAGGAAAGGAAAACGAGTGCAATGAACCACCATATAAATAAAACAGTGCAACTAGTGGAAAAAAAAATGGAACTCTTAACAAATGAACATACACACACTAACCTAAACCGAAACTGGGTGAATCCTAGAAACAAGAAGACTTGATGGCGCCCACACACTTCTATTTTACGTATAAGTTGTTCCAACATGGTGATAATGGTACAGTATATAATGGTTGGAAAATCTGAAAAATAATAAAATAACAGAGAGAGCACAGATCCGCCCTGGCGGGTAAAACTGGAAGATATACACGCGAATATGGTGGCGTGTAATAATACAGTATCTAAGAGCTGGGGCCTAAAGATAAAAAAACTCAAACTATTCCCATGGTACTATAATAATGTCTCCATCTCTCTCCTGTCATTGTGGGTAACTTGTGATTGTTCTGCTCCCCTTTACGGAAGTTTTAGTAAACATTATTTCAGAGCACAAAAATACTGAAATATATAAAGGTCTCTAGCATAGTTTCAAGTTCATATATTGTTAGTGATGTACCCACACCTACCCACTCAAACGTTTTAACACACCTGGTTTTCAGGATTTGTTGAAAATTTTGATTAAAATGTTCATATTTACTCATAAATGAATAGATACATTGAAATAAATAAGAGATACACTCTAAAAGTTGCTTTCTTCTAAGTAACCTTTCCTTATTTTGATGATGAGTCGGTCCTGGTGGTGTAGTGGTTACCATATTTGGCTCCTAAACCCTTATTTTGATGACTACTTTGCACATTCTGAACATCCTTTTTGTCAGGTTTGTCAGGGTTTCCTCGAAAACGTCTCCAATCCTGTTACAAATTGCTCCAAAGTGCATTTGCATTATTAAAGAGGTTCTTTCTTACCTGTCTGTAACAATGAACTCAAAGTAGTTCATGGAGTTGCAATCATAGATTTAAGAGAACCATATCATATTCCTCCTTTCCACCCTAGTACATACTTTCTGCCTTATCAAAGATACTTGTTTAAGTTATTTCCTTGCTACTATGTGAAAATTTGTATCAATTAAAAGCATATATGTGTTGGAGAATCCTCTGATATTGTTATTTTTTTAAATTACCTCTATTTTATCCTTTGTTTTATTGCCTCAAAATAATAACAGAAAAAAAAATCCAGTGCATCTCCAACTCCTGCAGTATTTGTGCAAAATAGCTCAAAATTTAGTTCCTTAATAAATAACACCTCCTTCCGCTGAAGGATGACAGTCACAGTCACATTCTCAGTTGTTTTGTCTTTTCTTCTTATTGGCAACTCTCAGTAATGCGTTTTTGCTGCACCACCCTTTACGGTTTGCATTCTGAAACAATGCTTTACTGTCGACGCTCACGGGTTCTCCCTGCTGCTGTCTTGAAGCGATCGCATTTACTATTCAGTTCTAGTATTTATCTTCATTTTTCGATACCACATTAGGTCTGACTTTGCGATTTCCATTCTCGATACTTTGAGTAGCTAGATGCCTCTCAACATTTCCTAAAGAAACATGTTTTGCTATTTCATGCATGCTAAAACCCTCTTTGTAAGCTATTACAGCAAGCACCAGAATGGTACTTATATGTTCTCTTACGAAATACTAACCCGCTTCTGACCGCCTTACTACTTTTTGCGAGTATCTAAGGGAACCAAGGTTGATCAAAAACTTGTAGTGTAGCAGCTGTTGAAACGAGGGAGAATATTCACTCACTAGGAGAATAGAGCAAGTCGAGCAAAGTGCTGTGGTTAACTCGTAAATGTTATTTCTTAAATTTAAAGAAGATGGTTTATTTACATACACTGTTTCATAATCGACAATGAACGTTGTTCAGAGCATTCGACTCCCATATCAAAATCCGCACGAGTATCGATACTTGTAAAAAATGTAATTATCTTTAAAGTATATATTGTATTTTATTTAAAACATAAATTATCTTACTGAAATGCTCTGTTAGTTATTCAACATAAAAAAGCAAATACAGTGTAATTACTACAAGATCGGACAACGAAAATCCTTGTTCTATTCCTTGCTTTATTTGAAATATTTGAAATACTTTTAATAAAATGTTGACAGCTAAACTTTTGTACTTACTTTTTACACAACACATTTTGATTCATTCTATTAAATACTTTCTGTAGTCAATAGAAGTAAAAAAATGTAGGAAGGTTATATTTTACTCATTTTCTTATTACTTATTATATTATAAATATGCAATACATGCACGGTGTTACTTTTCGTGTTTAATGTTGGACATCCAAGATAATTGCATAAGAGGAAATTATAAACAACAACAGGAATACCAGCTCCATACAGAAAATTTCGGTACACTAGTTCACTAGCTGCTTCAACTGCGGCAAAATCAACGAAATGTTTCAGCATTTTTACAAGTATACTATTAAAACTGCAATAAAATATTAATTATATGCAAAATGTAAATGAACAAATACTATCCATTTCAATACTTTCTTACAATTATTAAATTTTAAAATTTAAAACGAAAAATGATTTTAGAAGCCACTGTGGGTTTTCAATTAGTAATAATATCCTAAGTATGGCTTCCTTCGGAAGGGAAGTACAGCCGTGGGTCCCGTGTCGTACATTTACGGCACGATAAAGAACCTCAAGCCTGAAAGAAGAGGCCTCTGAACAAAAATTTGTCGGCCGTTTCACGCCCTGAATTGAATGGGACGCTGATGACCTGAGATGTTAAAGAGCGTCCGTAAATAAACAAATCAAAAAAAGTTAATAATGTATATAATAAGTACTGAAATCTTGAAATAGCCTCGTTTCAGTAGATTTTTTTTCCGTAGTCGCAGTCGTAACATAAGTAGCAGTGCAGCAGTAGCAGCAGCAGTAGCAGTAGCAGTAGCAGTAGTAGTAGCAGTAGCAATAGTAGTAGTAGCAGCAGCAGTAACAGTAGCAGTAGCAGTAGCAGTAGTAGTAGCAGTAGCAGCAGTAGTAGTAGTAGTAGTAGTAGTAGTAGCAGTAACAGTAGCAGTAGTAGTAGTAGTAGTAGCAGTGGTAATAGTAGTAGTAGTAGTAGTAGTAGTAGTAGTGGTGGTAGTAGTAGTAGTAGTAGTGGTGGTAGTAGTAGTAGTAGTAGTAGTAGTAGTAGTAATAGTAGTTGTAGTAATAATAGTAGTAGTAGTAGTAGTAGTAGTTGTAGCAATAATAGTAGTAGTAGTAGTAGTAGTAGTAGTAGTAGTAGTAGCAGTAGCAGTGGTAATAGTAGTAGTAGTAGTAGTAGTAGTAGTTGTAGTAGTAATAGTAGTAGTAGTAGTAGTAGTTGTGGTAGTAGTAGTAGTTGTAGTAGTAATAGTAGTAGTAGTAGTAGTAGTTGTGGTAGTAGTAGTAGTTGTAGTAGTAATAGTAGTAGTAGTAGTAGTAGTTGTAGTAGTAATAGTAGTAGTAGTAGTAGTAGTAGTAGTAGTAGTAGTTGTAGTAGTAGTAATAGTAGTAGTAGTAGTAGTAGTAGTAGTAGTAGTAGTTGTAGTAGTAGTAGTAGTAGTAGTAGTAGTAGTTGTAGTAGTAGTAGTTGTAGTAGTAGTATTTGTTTTATTTACGGACGCTCTTTAACATCTCAGGTCATCAGCGTCCCATTCTATTCAGGGCATGAAACGGCCGACAAATTTTGCTCAGAGGTCTCTTCATTCAGGCTTGAGGTTCTTTTTTGTGCCGTAAATCTACGACACGGGACCCACGGCTTTACTTCCCTTCCGAAGGAAGCCATACTTACGATTTTTACGCCCGAAAAAAATCCATCATGGCAGGGATTGAACCCACGATCTTGGGCTTAGGAGGCAAGTAGACCACCAGGACCGACGGGAAAGGAGCGGAATCTACAATTTAATCAGCATTTGTTTTAAATTAAACTTTTATATTTATACTGACACACCTTTGGCTTAAATGAAATAAAAAGCTATTCACATTGGAAATGGTTCAAAATCAAAATCCAACTATATAATGAACATAAGTTTAAAAATGTGCAGAGAGATCCATAGAGACAATCGTCATTTGAAGTTACGCACTTTCTAGGGTCAGGGAATCTTTAAGAGGCCAGTAACATCTTGCCACGCTTGATTGTATTGCAGCAGCTTTTGACCCGAGAGCAAGCTACGATGTCTTCGCTGAAAGAATATGTAGCCGAGACCCATTCTCCTTTATTGCTCTCAGGATGGAATTTACGAGGACATAATGCGGTCTGGATATTTCTAGATCAGCGTCTATTTCGGTTTTCATATACAACGTCAAAAACCACGGGGTTGCCTACATCCAAGGAGTCAGAATTTACTTGGTATTGCGTCATTTTTCATGAAACTCTGGGGTTAACATTTTTCACGCCCTCGTGTGGAACATTGGTAATTGTGTAACAGAAAGCAAGGGACTAACTTTCCTAGCACCTGCGTCGTGACACATTAAGGCTGAACAGCTGTTGCCGATCATAACCCAACAAAATTGTCCCCTTTCTTAGAGTTCTGATATATGCTGTAGTTGTGGTAAGGTAGCGGGGTCAACTTGAAGTGAGAGAGAATGCATAGGTACACAGGAAATTAAAATAAACTTACTAACATTTCCCAGCTTGAAACTTGCACTAGTGTTTACAAATACAATCACAGAAACCCAGCTTATTTAGTTATTCCTCTGCTGATGTATTGAAATATGTACGCAATGAAGTCCAGATTTTTAAATAATACAATTAGTTGATCTTTGATGCCCTGTCGTGCTTAGTACAACGCCTATGACGCAGGAAAGGAAACAATTTCGGTAATTTTCTGCAGAAATATATGCTTCATAGATTCTGGTTTTGTTCTTGAACTGATTGATTAATTGAATATATAATTATACACCTTGGCATTTAAGACACATGCACCTTTGTGCAGTCCTTTAATCTTAACTTTATAGTGTCAGATCTAGAGTTTTAGTGACCTCTAGAATCTTCCTTACAAATTTAGGAATTACACCTTCTAATGGACTGTATTCTAATAAAAAATTTACACTTTCAAATTTTGTCCCTGTGTTACGTAGCTATTTATTTGTCCGCTAAGTGACACGTCAAAGAGTTTCCCGGCATTCTGCTTGGAGCATCAAGCAAAAGTGGAGACAAAAAATTTGCGCTGTTATGTTAGTTTGACATTTAACCGATAAATATTCATTAAATTGGGTCTTCTCAAGAGTCTTGCCCAACATTATTCCTCACCAAATCTGTATTTACAGCTCGCCAACACTTTCAAGCCCAAAGAGAAAGACTAACAAAAACAGATTTAACAAGACTTACCTGTAATTATCCTGACGCAGTCCGTGTTGTTGGGGTAGTTATTGGGGTAGTAGGGCGAGTAGAATTCTCTTCGCTCAGGGTTGCCGATGGTGAACTGCTGACAACGAGGGTCAAGACGGGATTGCTCCTCTGTGACGGCAGCAGCGTCTCGACGAAACATCATTCTTTTCTTGACAAAACTCACAGGCGAGAAAGGCAGACTTTGCTGCTTAACTTCTCCGTTGTGCATGTGATAATAAGGACCCGACACTGTCGCGGAGATGTTCTCGAAATACGGCCGATGTCTTGGGGGAATCATCAAGCTTGTCGAAGCGCCTCTACCTGCAAATAAACGAAGTTAGTTAACAATGGTTGGATATTAAATAAAGAACGTGTTTAAAGTTTATCATTTTGTATTAATATAAATATTAATTATTAATGACGGATTTTTAATTTTTCTCTAATGAGTACTCTCTTAAAATAAACTTTAATATCGAGGTTTGATAGGTGTAAATTTCAAATTTTATTTCACATAACAACACACATTTCACAAAAAGTTATGTAAATAAATATGTTTACTATTCTTCCATAAATACATTTTAGTACTTTCCGACATTCACTTAAATATTCTACAACAAAATATTTCTCTCCAAAGAACTCAATAAGAGCTCGCCACTTCATCTCGAGGTAGCAATGATTCACCTGCACGCTCATGGCCGAGGAAGAATGGAATCTAATCCCAAGGTGACCTCATTAATGTAGCGTTTTTTCTTTCTGCTTCTGTAAGCAGTGACGTAATACACTGGGTTCAGAAGTCTGGTTATTGGTTTGTCAGAATCAGAAGAGCAGGTGGCGTAGTTTCTGAAGTTTGACTGTGTGAATTAAAAACGCAGAAAGTCAGATCAAGTGTGCATGAACACTCGCATCAGTTCAAACTTCAGTTTAAAACACGTTTAGCACCGAGGGGATAATACCGTGTGAAATATGTAATACGACATTTGTCAAGGTGTAAGTAAGTGAGAAAGAAAGTGAGTGAGTGAGTGAGTGAGTGAGTGAGTAAGTATATTTATTTCAATAATGACTTGCGGATACATACATTAAATAAATCACCAGCGCACTGTTTAATCAGATCGTTCGTGTTCCTATTTACACATATGAAATGCTGAAAAAATAGAAAAAACCCAGCACATAGAAATACCTAGAATTACATATATAAACTATTATGAAATGACCGTCCCCATCCTCCATCGTGTGAGACAAAAAAGCGATGTCATTAATAAGAAATTTAAATTTATAATTACAGGGTACCAAACGATATAAATACATCATTATATATATACCAAAATAAAAAACCAACACAGATATCTTTAAAATATGTAAGTAATTATATGCTAGGTTCTCTCTAGCCAGAGATTTTCTCTTGCCTATCTATTCTTGCTAATAAACTCACACAGGCTTTACCAATTATTCTTATCCTATGCCAAAATAAAAATATGCCGCTCTATTTTTTCTTGACCTCACAAAATTTTCGGTGAGAATCTGCGACCTCCAGCACTCTGTAGCTTCACATTCTGCAAGAATATGCACCCAATTTTTCTTCTTACCAAACATAGGATATGTTTTTTTCACTGTGTCGTCCGTCATTTTCTGCGCTTTCCATCTCACTTGACGCAGCCAGACCATTGCCGTTCTGTCTTCTGTCATTACATTTGTATATGCTTCCCTCCCCCATGCCCCTTTTAATCCTGATTGTAATTCCAGCGACACTTTGTAAGAATACTCAGCTTCTACTGTCTGCTTATCAATATCAATTAATCTCCTAATTTTCCTCCATATATTTCTTCTATTTTTAACTCCCATCTCCCGCAACCACCCCATTCCTAATCCTTCCAAACCCCTTTTTATGGTAGATGCCCAGTTCCCAGTATGCAGGTTTTTCCGTTGTTCCGATAGCAAACGTATTTTAACTTTGTGTCTGCTCCCCTTATTGGTCTAACCAGGATTTAATCGCCATGATTTAAAAAAAATTATATCATAAATACTAACAAATTCTTTTCTTACCCCACAATTTGCTGCGTTCCTATCAGCATATGGCAGTTGCCTCATATGTTTTCTCGAGGTAATTCCTTATAAGAGAATCAACGGCATCCTAACCTTTTAGCAATACAAAAATTCAGAGTAATTTTCATATTTGTCTAACGCATTTGTTTCAGCTGACAATTCCCTTTATAAGATGAACAATTCCAACTTAGAAATTGTTTTACTAAATATTAGCACTAGGCATGTCTACGCTAAGGAAAAAATATCTCCCAGAGAAAAGTTAAGATACATTACATTAAGTAAATATGTGGCAATTAAAAAAACTGGGTGAGCAGTGACGAAGCTACGGATACTCACGGTAGAAAATCTTTGTAGACCTTGTGGTGGCAGAATGATGTGAAATATAACAATGTATTGCTTCAGCTTACTGATGCTGCAGCAGATTTTCGTGTCAGTTACCCAAAGATTTTTTATTGGTTTTGTTTACGGACGCACTTTAACATCTCAGATCATAAGAGAGTGAAACGGCCAACAAATTTTGCTCAGAGATCTCTTTTTTCAGGCTTGAGGTTCTTTTTCGTGTCGTAAATGTACGACAGGGGACCTACGGCTTTACTTCCCTTCCGAAGAGTTAACCTAAGATGATTCATGTCCACGCCCTGAATAGAATGTGTAAACAATTCGAATCCTTCTCCTAATGTGAACAAATTATGGTCAAAAGGGAAATAAATTCTTGTAACGGTACCATAAGGATAATTGACCTATAAATAAAATAAAACCCATCTTTCATTGCCTTCTACACCCGTAGTTACAGCTTAATGCGTGATTTATGCACATAATTTTGAAGAATTTACATTTTTAGTAAATTATCTGTACTAAGACGATGCTTCTGATATTGAGATTAATAGGAATTTAATGTGTGATATTTAAATGGAAGTTTTGGGGGTAAAATGTAACAATACGGAAAATCAAAATATAAATGAACTTGACTGTGTGCCTGTTAGTGAGTGGCCCCTGCTTAAATAAGCAATGTTAGGATTGTTGTTGATTTGGTTTATTTACGAACGCTCTTTGACATCTCAGGTCAATAATGTCCCAGTCAATTCAAGGAGTAAAACAACCGATGTGTTGCTCAGAGGCCTCTTCTTTCAAGCTTGAGGTTCTTTTACATGTCGTAAATGTACGACACGGGACCCACAGTTTTACTTCCCTTCTGAAGGAAGCCATACTTAAGATTTTTACGCCCTGAAAAAATCCATCGATTCTGGCCGGGTTTGAGCCTGCGATCTTGGGTTTAGAAGGCAATTATGGCAACCACTAAACTCCCTTCGGAAGGGAAGTAAAGCCGTGGGTCCCGTGCCGTAGATTTGCGGCACGATAAAGAACCTCAAGCCTGAAAATAGAGGCCTCTGAGCAAAATTTGTCGGCTGTTTCACGCCATAATTTGAGTGGGACGCTGATGACCTGAGATGTTAAAGGGCGTACGTAAATAAAAGAAATAAAAAAAACTACACCACCAGAACCGACCAAAATCAGCATCGTGATGTGTACAGTGATTATTTTCTCAACATAAGATATAGTTTCATGATAACAGACAAGGATTTGTGATGAGCAATCTGTAGATTTGCATTTATTGTGCACTGCAACTTCAATAAACATTTTTACATTAGATGCTTGGTTGCAATTGATGAGTTTCAATATAATTTTTTTCTAATAAATTACCCGTTTATTGATATTTTTGTTTTAAATATTTTAAAGTTTTTTGCAAATATTTTTTCAATTACTAGAACATAAATATATATATTAGGTTTTTAGCACATTAAAATCGTGGCCGTATTGATTGTATGTCCTAAATATGATATTTTTATGGTATTCCATTTTAAACACACTTTAGAAATGATCAGTTATCAGAATTATGCCGACCTAAAATGTATTTTCCGTTTTATAACCTCGTTCCCTGTATTATCAGTACCCACCTCCTGTGATGCTACAGGGGTAAAAGGGGCGTTATGATTTTGCTTTCTTTTCATGACACAGCATACACAACGCTTGAGATTCGGGTTTGGGAAGTCGCGGTTATAAATCCCTTCTGAACTTGGGTTTTGTGTTTTGGAAAGGTTTTCGCTCTAACGGCGGTCGGCTTTCTCTTCTGAGGAAAGCGAACTCCTTGAAGGGTGTAGCGGTGTTCTCTCTGGAAACATGTTAAGCTCTTAGTTTTTATCTGCGCTTCAATGCCCCTGGATCTTGGCCGCCCAGTGTCTCCCTTTCTTCATCCTTTCCTCTCGTTAGAGGCATAGGCAAGAGTGACCAGCCCCTAAGCAACACTAAAGCACCGAAATGTCCTTCTTTGATGTGAATTACAATCCAATTCAATATACTTCAAGTAGAAACTCGAAAAGGAAGCTTAACCTATCGAAGTATTCCTTTATTATGCAGCATGGTGAATGTTAACGAGAAATATTTATTTCCCCCATTAATATCTTATTAATTATAAGCTCAGAAATGCAACTATCTTATTTGGTCGATGGACATGGAAATACTTGCTCAGTACAAACATTATTTAACCTTAAACTTCAAAAAAATTGAGTGCTAAAATTGTAGGATGTACATATAACTGCACCCAGGAAAGCCTTTAGAACAATCACAAGAGTAATGGGCATCATTCGGGTATTGCGATGGAGCTGGAGACAGCGCTCATTAGAGGAAGAGCAAACATTATCTCATGTTTCTAATATTGACCGGCATCTAAAGGAGACGAGATTAACCCAATATGCTAATAGTTCTACTCGCGTCAGTTATTAGCAATAGCAGAATAAACTGAGTGTTATTTACTTTGAGATGCGTCTCCCTTTAAAGCTCGCATTACAAGCTGGGCGGTTTAAGGAAATAGCTATTCCAAGTCTGAATAGCATGGCTGTAGGCATATTCTCAGATCTTGCAATAGAACATGAATCAACAGAAAAGTTTCACGTAAAAATACTTAACCCTTACTTGAAAACTATATGAAAATTACTAAACATTATTCCTTGTCTAATTTAAAACTATCTGGCTATTGTGTTGTGATCTTGTGTGTGCTTTCAATCCAATGCTTTTGGGTAGCATCGTCAGTGGAATGCTGAACTGACTTAGTAGAGTCCGGAAGTTCAGGCATTTATTTTTGTTAAAATAAGCAGGCAAAAAGGTACTTAAATACAAAAATAAGCAATAATATAATTAATATAGGCATTTGGTGAAAACAGAATAATATAACGGATTTTTAATTAAATATATATTTAAGATACTTAATAGTTTCTTTATTACGCAATTAAAGTACTTAAACATTCTATTCTTGATTACAAGCAACACGATATTTTCTCAAGATATCAACTGTCATAGTCAGCCGCTTGTTAGAACATTTTTCATCATGGAAAAAGAATTTTCTCTTTCCACAGAAGTGATGGAAGCATATTTAAAACACGCTATTTCGGAAGTACTCATACCAGTTACAACAGAACATTTCACCTTTCAGACATCATGAAAAGTTAATCAGGACCTACTCGCCCTCTCTATTTCCTGGTATTCGTATGCCTGAGGTATCCGTGGTTTTGCTATTTAAAGGGTTTAAGTGAATGGATTGAGATGGACGTCTTTGGCTGCATGAAAAGAAACGTATAACAAGATTCTCAATAGTACTTTTAAAACCATTCACAGCTCAATCAAATTCAGTTTAGCTTTCTGTCAAAATATGTACCACTGCACACAAATACGAAAATGAATTGCTTTCACGAGTTCTTGCTTTCATCCAAATGTAATCAGTCCCTCTACTTAAGAAAAATTATTAAAATATATGATCTTATATTGAAACTTATTAAGCTCAATAAATAACCGCAGAAATAATCCACAACGATAGGCAATAGAAGCCAACAGCCAAAATAAAACTGACCCTACCGATCCAAAATGTATGGAAACACATTCATTTCTATCTGACTCTTAAATATATCCTCTGAAATAGAAAAGACACTTTGACTAACTTCCGCGCTCTGGTTAACAGTGAATCAGTGAAGTAGGTTATTTATTAAAAAATAAAACTGAAATTAAATATCTAGGCAGATAAACTCCAAGGATTAATTTGATTCAAACTGAATGTCTAACCTATGAAGTTCACAATGCTTTCTGTAGAGAGAAACTTCAATTTTGTCAATACATTATCAGAAAAGACGGTTTAATCATGTTCAAAGACCGCCACGGGTGGCCGAGGTCTTTAAGGCGTGGACTCGTGAGCGGGAGATCTGGGATTCGATTTCCACCAGGTATTCCTCAGTCCTTATAAATGGCAAATACCGGGGAGGTACCCTAAACTTAGGTCTGGAAAGTTTCCTTCCTTAAAAAAATCCTTTCCTAATGTTTTATTTCATCATCACCAGTGTACAGCGCCTGTGGTGCCTCAGTAGTAAAAACCGATGTTAACCACTAATAAAAAAAATAATGTTGAAAGAATGAATAGCACCTGATTGCCCGTCATTATTTACCTAGGTATAATTACAGGACCATAGGAAACTGACAGAGAGATAAAACGATTCATTTAAAAAATAAAAAAAAAATATAAAATCTTGGAAAATGGACAATTTGAATAAGAATGATACAACTAATTCTTAAAAATGGTGTTGATAAATATATTAAATAAATTAAGCTTTCTGGGTTTTAATTACACTATCCCTGCAAGTTACCAGAGGCTATAATGACTTTTTCTAACTGTACGAAGACTTAACAGTGCATACATAACAGAGTCTCAAAATCATACCCATACCTTGATTGCTATCGACTGCTTTCTCTGAGAGCATCCAGCAAAGCTCTGGTATATTCAAATTGTTGCACACGGAACAATGCACGAAACTCAAGGTGATTAGAATGCCTCCGACAGCTTCTAATGAGTACCTCTACCTCATGCATCATGTGTAACACTAAAAGCGTGCTCTTCAAACAACTGAGAAGCATTTGTATACGTGACATGAGGCGATAATCAGGTGTTTCCGCTGTAGAACATCTTTCGTAATGCAAATACGGAAATCGTACAACACAATTATCAGCCAACTATTATTAATTTTATGGAAGTTATACAGTGCATTTAATGATTTATGAATATAAATAACTCATATTCAGTTATAAGTTGCAACTTATAAGCAGTTAACTTATGAGAAATAACACACACTTAATTTTTGTTTACCTGAAAAACAGGCATGAGAAAGATATATGCATTTATATATTAAATAACTATTGGCAGAAAATCTTTGTATAACAAAGAAAAAAGCTGGTACATAAAAATATACATACATTTATTAATACTACAAAACTTTTAATGATGTTTAACGCCCGGTTTAACTACTGATGGCGGTGGACACTGATGATACATGAGATGAAATGATATATTGGGAAAGGATTTTTTTCCAAGACTAAGTTTAGGGTACCTCCCCGGCATTTGCCATTTATGTGGACTGAGGTAAACCGGGAAAAAACCTCAGTCAGGGAGGACAGTCCTGGAGGGATTCGAACCCCAGACCTCCCGCTCACGAGTCCACGGCTTAGCGACCTCCGCTTACCGTGGCAGTACTGCAAAACGAACCATTAGGTATTAAAAAACAATAGTTCGGTCTTAAAAGTAAGAAATTTGCTCTGTAAAACTGAAAATGTGCATTACAAATATATTTTAAAATAAGATTAACTTCCATAACCCCTTAATTATGCATTTAGGTAATTAAATTTCATATATAAAATCTCTATTTTATTCATACAAAAATTTCAAGCAAAAATATTTGTCGTAGACTTTAAAAGTATATTGTTTAAACTAACATAATGAATAAACAATTTAAATTATTATTGAAAAAGGTAATTTGAAAATATTGTTTTCATCATAAGAAAAATAGTAATCTCTCTGTGTGACACACTTTATATTTTTTTTCATTTCTCCAAGTAAAATTAACCTTAGAAGTAAACTTTAAACAGGAATATGATCTGGTTTAGAAAACTAAGAAAATATGAGAATAATTTTGTTACATTGGTCACTGATTTACCCTGGTTTACCTCACATTAAACAATACGTGGCTTTTACAAAAGTTCACCAAAATTTTGTATTTTTTTGTCTCTCAGTACAAATTTTGAAATCAGAAATAGATTTTTCTGCATTTACAGATTTCATCTTTGGCACATCACAAGATTCAACAGCACAATCAAATTCAGTTTAGTTTTCTAGCAAAATATGTACCACTGCACACAAATACGAAAATGAATTGCTTGCCTTCATCCAGATGTAATCAGTCGCTCTACTTAAAAATTTTTATTAAAAATATATGAGTCTTATATTGAAACTTAAGCTCGAAACTAAGGAGTAGGCACTAACATCAAGATAGGAGTTTATATGCACTATAAAGTTATAAATATTATCCATCAAGTTACAAAAAGCAATTTCTTCATAATATCTATTACGAAAAGCATAGACATTTTTCTGAAGATCCATTCTCCATTTACCACTAAAAATATTTTTTTGGGCAATACAAGTAACGATTAGAGTCTATTTTAAGCCAAACATTGTAAATAAAAATTACTTAAATTATATTTTATTTAATTGGGATATATATATATATAATGACCTATATTATTACTCTGTATATAGGTATATTCTTTGAGAAAAAGAAATTGGTCATCTCCAGATTCTACGTGTCGATCGGAGAACTTCGGGAACGCTCGTAAAAACCGTATTCACAACGCGCATGCAGCTGCTGGCATAATGCAGCGGGCACTTTGTCTGTAAACGTAATAGTCACAGAGATAAGCACCTATGCACATACAAAATGGTAATTACAAACTAGCCTATTCTTTATTAATAACTAAATAAATAATACATGAACAGAAAAATGTTACCTTCTAAAGTAAAAACAGATAGAAATAAACACAAATTAATACCGGGTGTATGAACCCTCAGCTTTTTTACTGCCTTCAATCTTCCGGGCTTAGATAATATCAGAGCTCCACTATAGTGTGGACGAAAGGCTATAACATCCCAGACTTCTTGGATTTATGCCCATAAGCCATCTTTTATTTTTCGTGCATGTTCAGGGAATCCGTGTGCAGCATATTGCATTTATATAGAACAAATACTGAAGAAATATATATATATATATATATATATATATATATATATATTTAAGCTTGCTTGTGTATGGAAAAAAACATTATGAAACATAATTATCTAATATGTTAAAAAGATTTATAAAAAAAGTGCTTCGTGCCGAGAGGCTAACTTGCGCTCTTAACCACGGCATCGCTGCACACTCTGCCTCTGAGCTAACGGAACACACACACACTAGTCAGCGTCTTTAGTGCATGCCAGATCACAACTGTTACAGTCGCTACACAGCTTTGCTGGATAATTTGTGAACCGCGGGAGTAGGACTTAGAAGAATTTCGAGTTCAAAAGATGACTCATTTTTTGGTCAAAAGTTTTACCTAGGTTTGTGTATACAAAAATTTAATTTCGAAACTTTTCAGTTTTAGTAAACACTTTCTTAAATTTACTTTATACAAAATATATAAAAATTTAGATGTTCAAGGGCAGTATACAAGCAATGTTCATTAAATTTAAGATAAGCTTCAATCCCTCACTGAAATTTCGAATAGCATATCTACTTTATTATACTTAACATTTGGACAGAATAAATTACAAGAACTATTCAGTTGATATTTGATGTAATGGTTCTGATTTTGGTATTTAAAAAGTGTTAGAGAACTGAATGTGAGCAAATTAGTCAGACATCTTGAAATAGAGCATATTACTGTAATATTTGTAATTTTAATATTATCTAAATAATTGTCATTCCATAACTAACTGACATATTTTATTATGTCGAATTCAAGCAATGTAGTAAAGTTCAGATTGCCGTGCAATAATATACAATAGATGTAACAATAGAATACTTTTAAAATTTTCAGTATTGTAAGTAAGGATATCATTTGAAATTTCAAAATAGAGCGAAATCTAAAAATGAATCAACATTGGTTTTAAATTCCCTCCTTAATAACTAAATTGGCGCATTTCGTCAACTTTTTTATTTTAAATAAATAGTTATTTATAAGAACTTTTTAATTAAAGTCGTAATATATATCAGGTATGTATAAAATGTTATAAACAAAATTATCTTTGAATCCGATATTTTAACAAGTTTCATAATTAAATGATTTCGGATATATCTCTACAGCTTGTGTTATGTGCAAATGGAACATGTAAATGATATATAAATGAACAGTGATTATTACAGCAGAAAAGGATAAAACACTAAGAAAAAGTCACACATATGATCGCCATATTTCGGACTCGTGGAGTTCTTCTAAGGCAAGAAGACAAGTGAAGTCACTTGTGCAGTCACTTGTCTTCTTGCCTTAGAAGGACTCGACGAATCCGAAATATAGCGATCTCTAGTGTGACTTTTTCTTAGTGTTTTATCCTTTTCTGCTGTTATAATTACTGTTAATTTGTTACATTGTTTGTAGTGTTACTTTATTTGTATTTTTCTTTATATATATTCTACAAAAGTGTGATGAAATAACGAGGGTTTAAAGATATAAACTACTAGAAATCCCATAATTAAATTTTTATACCATATGCAAGCTCTTACACGTAAGAAATAAAAGTTAATAGAGAAGATAAATTAAAGATATAATTACAGAAATGAGAGGTTTACATTCAGTGGTGACTTACAATTGCCAGATAAATAAGAAGTCAAGGCGTATGCTAAAATAGGATATATTTAATTTAACAAGAGCGCAAACAAAAATGATCACGAGTAGAAAATATAAACCCAAAGGCCTCAGAAGCAATAAAGACTATTTTACCGTGAGGGAAAAAAACCGTGAACAGTTAGACTTAATGACTCATACGCGATAACCAATGATGTCAATGGTAAAGGAAAACATACTTCATGCCTCCTAGTTATTGTGTGGTAATGCTGCCAGTGGCCATCTGCAAAAAAAAGATGAACATCACAGATTTGATTGAAAAGTAATCGCACACATTTGCCACCATTCTGCATCGAACGTGCCTAAGGTAGACCTCCTGTATCAAGGTACAAGAAGAGGTCAAATGAAAACGAGAATGCTGTTCCAACAAATTGAAAAATCAATGAGTTTGTTGTGGGCCAGGAAACAACTGAAAACGTGTGCTGTTAACATTTGTTGATTGGTTTAGTTATTATCCGATTTTTTTACTTCGTGAAAAGACCTGTGCCGCTTCAGATATGCACCAGTGAGGTAGAGTTTCATTACTAACTAGTGAACGGACAAACTAATTGAAATTTATAGATGAATGCACGCACAATATCTTTCTCTCTGCAAGACCCAACCACGGCTCTTCAGCTGTATAAGTTTCAGGATTTTCAGATAAAAAAAGTGAACGAGCACGAATGTTCACAGAATGTATACCATCCATTCTTCTCTCAAGTCATAAGGAAGCATGTAAAGAGATATATATTTTATTAAATTAATTGGAAATACATATTTTACAATTCATTTAATTTCATTGTTATAGTTTACTTCATTTTTCCTACCGATTGTTCTAAAATGTTGAAAGTATGGCAGCAAAGTTAAACTTATTGTGCTTTTTACCACGAACCCTTAATTTTCATAATTTGTGTCCTATTAATGCACAATGCGACCATGTTTAGATGTGAGTGATCATTTTTGGGACTTCAAAATTTCTATCTAAATCTTTTTGTACATAGTTATAAATACCAATGTATTCCTTCATTTTTCACTCAAGCGTGTGCTAGAGATGGATCTCAATATAGGAATGAAAATTTACACCGTATGAAAGGGAAACGCTTCAGAGAGTTTCTGGTGACAAAAGGTTGATATGCCAGTCTTTATATTAGTAGGGGAATTCGATATGGCGTGTGAGGTAAAAAAAAAAGTGATTCAGGGAGAAAAACCATTGAAGATAGTAATATACGTGGGAATATTTCTTTAACCAACCCATGATTATACAATAACACCCCGGAAGAGATACCAAATAGAAGCAGTTTCCAATAAAATATTAAACATATTTGCCTTCTAAACCCAAGATCGCGGGTTCAATCCCGGTCAGGACCGACGAATTTTTTCGGGCGTAAAAATTGTAAGTATGGCTTCCTTCGGAAGGGAAGTAAAGGCGTAGGTCCCGTGTCGTACATTTACGGCAGGAAAAAGACCCTGAAAGAAGAGGCCTCTGAGGAAAATTGATTGGCCGTTTCACGCCCCGAGTTGAATGAAACGCTGATGATCTGAGATGTTAAAGAGCGTCCTTAAATAAAAATAAAAACCATCATCTAATGAAAGAATAAATTTTAGAGATGAGAATTCATTCTATGCACGGGCAATTTCAAAACAAGGACAGTAAATAAATATTCCAAGAGATATACATCTTTCATGTTTATTTCCTGGCATTAATTTATTATTTTTTAATTTTTATGTATGAAGTTGTAGTAAATGTTCCATAGAATGAAAGAATATTTTACGTTTAAATAAGAAGCTAATGAACAAACTTAGTAGGAATTTTATTGCTTGTTTAAGGATAAACATATGAACTTGTAACTTGTTCCAAAAATCTTAGTGTTAGTTATGGTCTGCTTTCGCAGGTAAGTGCAGGGCGCGCTGGGCCTATAACATACTAGTCCCTGCCATAATAACAAGACACTTGGTGCGCTGATGGCTGCTCGTAGACAGTCAGTTGCAGTTTGCTGTTACGAGAGCAAGCTTATTTTTGTCTCGGTTTGAGATTAAGATATCAGAATCACTCAAATATTTGTGTTATTACAGACTGTGATATTGACAAGTAATTCTTAACACAGCGAAATGTATTGAAATGTTACCTCCATAAGAGATATATAAAGTATACGGAATAACTTGTACACGGAGAGTAACTTAAAGAAAAGTATCAAGAGACAAATTGGAAAAATTCGAAACAGACCTTTGTGGGCGCAATTTCATTAAATGTGTCAGAAACCTGTGACCAACACTCGAACAATTACTATTTACAAGTTATAAGTCATTATAAAGTTAACCGCCAAGGGTGGCCGAGGTCGTTAAGGCGCGGATTCGTGAGTGGGGGGTTCTAGGGTTCAAATTGACAAGGATCGTCATTCCTAATTGAGCTTTTCCCAGGTTTTCCTCAGTCCTCATTATCATTTCCATTTTATGTATAATCAGTGTCCACTGGTGTCTCAGTAGTAAAAAGGGTTAAATAATATTAAAATTATAATCTTAAATTAATATTGTATGCATACGTTAATGATAAAAGTTGTATTAGTAGAAATACCAGAACATGTTCATTAGTGTGCAGTCGGTGACCTTGGCCAATCGCGGTTTGAGTTCAACTTTGTAGGTAGACCAATAATAGCTCCTTGTCGAGAAAAGAAATATTTATTAAATGCTTCAAAACAATGGTACTATAGAAAAATCTTGCACACTTTTCATAATCAAGGGTTATAAAGGTGATTCTACAATTTCACTTCTACAAGTTAGTATATTTATCCCAGAGATAGTTGAAGTTTACTGGACTTAAAAATTAAAAATTTTCTGTGTAAATCTGTATGTATATATTATACATTTTATTGTATTTAGGTAAAATAGTTTTGTACTTTATATAATCATTTCCTAAATCTATAAAGACCAGATTTTAATGATACAGACATTTTGATCAACATTATTTCAAAATATAGAAGCTATATTATTTTGTTTTAAGATTTCTATGTTTATATATTTACCTATTTATATATGACATCAGCTGATTTGCCATTCACAGCCAATTTTAATACTTAAGTTATTTCAGATATTGATAAACCACGTTTACAAAGTTGAAAGAGCATCCCAATTAAATGATATTTACTTCCGTAAGTGTTTCCCGTTTAAAACGTTTCCAATTTTCTGTACTTAGCCGTCTATTTACTTTCCTCTAGTGGCTTCATCATCTTGTGACAAAACTGCCCCCAATGTCTTTTCATTCAAGAACTGTCTCCTTGGTAGAAGGGAAAAACGGAGAAATAACGCGGAAATGAGAGAGGCGTCATAAACTTGCCTCTGCCTTACCCTTCCTACATTTCCTTCACCCCTTCTCTGATTTTTATTTCTTTCGAATTTAGCTGCGTTTCGCAAGAACTGAGTTGAGGGAAACCGGTAGAGGCTTATAACCAGTGCATATTTTCCCCAAAAATGGAGAAAGAAATATACAACCCGTACAAATTTATATTTGTTTTATTGCTGGAGTTTTTAGTCGTTTTCCACCCTCACCCCCGTGTCGAACAGTAAAAACCACTGGCGCCAGGTATAATTCTAAATGCGATTATTTCTCATTTTCGCGAGAGTGCATATAAGATGGCATCTCTTTATAAATAAAGAGGTTAGAGGAGCAAAACATAACTTTGTTCGGAAAACTCGAAAAAGAAAATAATATTGTTTCCATGAACTACAGCGAACATATCCCTACAAGTGTAACATTTTCAAAACATTTTCCTTTATTTTATAGTTTAATGAAAACAAAAAAGAAAAACTTGTAAGTTGTATTAGGACGTTATTGAGGTGAAATATTCAACTTTTAACCTGTACCTAATTGATTAAAGTTTTCACACAGGATTACAGACGTTTTATTCAGCTTTTTACTTAAGAAAAGCATTCTTCAAAGTCAGCAAAAACAAACTGAAAATGTATTAACACTTCATTTATGGCTTTATTAATTATTTTAAAGTCAGCATGTAAAAATAACAGATTAAACTGCAAAAATAGTAGCTGGTGGGACATTTTAATAGTATCCTGTGTTACAGAAACTAACACCTATTTTATCTGCTCTTGTTTTGCCACTCACTGTTATGACAGTTCCATTTCAGGTTATTTAACTATCTAAAATTTTTAAAAATGCGTCAATTTTTAAAAATCAATATGATTTTTATACATTCAAAAAGCATATAAAGCACATGAAATGTGATAGTTTAAATGTTTATTTGCCTTTTTCTTTTTAATTTATTAAAATCGATTTTCTAAAATTCGTAAAACTATAGACTTCTATCAAAATAACAATACACACTCTTCACTTAGGCTTAAGGTTTAATTTATATACATAAATATATACCTTTTAAGTAATTTTATACCGTAAACTTTAATTCTTTTCTAACTATAGGTATATATAAGAATATAGTGGTGCATTATTCTGTATGTTTTCAAAACCTGAGAACCATATGCAAATGCGTGCTTATATTGAGCGGATAATCTCAACTAACTGTTGATTTTAAAATTAAGGACGAACGCAAAGATTTTAAAAACAAACTTGTAGATTTGAATGCATGTTTGTGTATTATATCCATTTTTTTATTATTTTTACTCCCAGGGTACACAAAGCAAGCAAACTCCCACATCTTATATTTGACATTTAGATCGAAATAGGAGGAACTTTAGAATTCCCAAAAGAAAGGAGTAACTCGTAGAAATCCTTCTTACAATGCTAAACGAACTGTCCTCCAATCTTCGCCCTCCATTATGTAATAAACAAATTAAAAACGCATAATTTTTGTACAAGTGGGTATCTTTTCAAGAACCCATTCCTATTTTAGTTAATCCTAGATATTTTGGTAAATGTCTCTTCATTTAGACTTTGGTTTACAAATATTGTTTAACAAATAAAATAGAGAAAATGTATTTTTTTAATTCTTTTTGAACAGTAAACGTTAAAATGAGTTCTTAGTAAATACAATAATAATTACAATTATTATGATGATTTTATTTTAATATTACTGTGACGGGTGGGACAGATTCGCGATTGAGATCAGACAAGAGACGGTAAGAGTATCAGCACAACAAGCCGAAGATACGTAGTTTGAGACCAGACAGGGATCTCGAATTTTTCCTCTCTGACTCTGCTTTTAAATCTTAGCCTATGGTTTAGCTTGTATGAAAAAAAATCATATTCAATATAATGAAAAGAGTAACAAATTTTCCTGTATTAAATATTGGTGGCCACATTTATCTATAGTTTCAGCCGCTGATATTTGTATGGACATGCAAAGGAATATTCTCCGTCATTTTCTGTGCAGCATTTCATTAAAATAAAGAAATCTAGCTCCATTTAACATTTCAGGATGAATGTATGAGCTTCAATGCTTGGCGACACATTAATCAGTGATTTTGATTAAACTGGATCATCATAACTGGGTTTTTAATCGGCCATTAAAGTATTTTGTTGATGGAGTTCTACTATTAATAAGCTGTATGTGTTTCATGCATGTTGAATCACCGCCTCATTTTTCTTCTGTCTCCAGAGCAATCCTAAGCCAGTTTTTCTCAAACTAATGGGTTGGATTGAATTGTTAGGAACTGAGTAGGATATTTAGGTCCTTCATTCTTGCTCAAGGCTGGCCATTTATGCCTTCGCCACTTATGGAGGCACATTCGAGAGGAAGGGTTGAGGTGAAGGCACTCCGGGCGGCCAGGATTCAGGGCGGTGAGATACGCATATACTCGAAGACCTGATCCATAACGTTCTCATATAGAACATACCGCCGCTAGCAGAGCGCCCTTTCCCATCAAATAGTTTAGCCCCTCAGAAAATCAGCTTGTAAGGACAGAAACATTTCAAGAGCGCAAGCCACCGTCACACCGTACCAGCCAACCTCGCCTACCACTTTTAACCCTGCAGCAGAGCCAACAGAATTCAAACCAACATTCGCCAAAGCGACCTCAGAAAACCACGAAATAATCCAAGTGTGAGAATAAAATGTCACTGCCAGAGCCAATCCGCTCGGTAAAAATAAACAGATGGGTAGAAGTGGAGCCTGCAATTGCAGTGACCAAGAAAAACTCAGGCAGATTTGCTTTAGTGTTTGGAAACTATGACAATAATTCAGAACAATTTTCGGGATGAACAAACATGGTGCCTAAACTTTCGTGAGAGCCAGAAATCTTCTAGAATTTATGAACGTATATGGGTGTGAATTACAGCCATCGACAATGCAAGAATTATCGAAAAATACAGGAGTTCACGAATTTAGGGATCAGGAATGAAATATGTAGCAGCAATTTTTGTTCCTCGATCATTACCATAAAAGCAAGAAAAAGTTAAAGCTGGAATTGGCAAGACTTGCTTGCAAAAGTGACAACTTTTCAGATTTCCTAAAAAAGGTCAAAGCCGGAGATGAATCTTGAGAAATTATTTACTCTAAAATAAAATCCCATTTTTCAAAATGGAAGCTACCTAAGTGTCCGTTTATGAAGAAAGCGTGCCAAAGTCGAAGTAAAATGATTTTTTTTTTAATTCGTGTAAGTAATGAAGATGTTTCCTAACACAAGCTATCATCTTCCATCCCACAAATAAATAAGGAAAATGATCGAAGTTCGCCCTTGAGGGATGCAAAAAGGAGAAATCGCCATTGTTTCGGGCAAAGGCCCTTTCCATTATTCAAGTCCTGTGCAGGATTTTTGGTAAACCAACACGTCACTCAGTTCCGTCAGTGCACTCAGAGACCCGATTAGCTTCCTTGAGAATTTCACTAAGCTAACAGTGCTGTTGAGTGCTAGGAGATTTCAGACCGCGCACAAGATTAAAGAAAAGGAGATGAGACAGCTAATGGCAACCCTAAAAGAGAACTGGCTGACTTACGACGTGGCACAAATGTGAGGTCTCGAAATTGAAAAGTAAATGAATAAGTTATTTTTTATGTTACTAGTAGACGGTCTATGGTTCAGGGAGTATTGAGAATAAAGTTATCATAATTCCAAGTTTTAAATAAATCTGCAATAAACATTCATCACTGCTTCTAAGCGCTCTGGGTAAATTTGGACGAATAGAAATTGGAATATGACGGAAGCTTTCTATTTTAGCTTTAGCTTATCAAGGTTATTATTATTTACTTCAGCATAGTGTCACAAACATATACCTGTCTCTTCAATGTTCTGCTATGCAGAATGTGTGTCATAATCAGAGTCCGGCATTTCAGGTATTTATTTTGCTTAAAATAGGCAGGAAAAAGGCCCTTAAATACTAAATTTGGCAGTTATACAATTAAACAGCCATTTATTACAAGTGAAGACAGAGAGTATTATTAATGAAAATGTGTATTTACGACACTTAAACATTTTATCGCATATTTAAAGTACTTAAGCTTACTTTCCTTTGTTACAAATAACAATAACATGTTTTTTCAAGGTATTACTGTCATAGTTAGCCGCTTGTCAGAGAGAACATTTTTCATTATGGAAAAAGAACGTTCTACTTCAATTTAAGTGACTGGAGCATATTTAAATAAGCTATTTCGGAAGTACTCATGGCAGTTACAACAGAATATTTACCTTTCAGGGTATCATGGAAATGTTGATCAAGACAAAATGAAGTAGTTTTGAATAGTCCTGGCGAATGAACAAGGATACGCAGTGGTTTCTGGTCGAGTTCATTTTCTGTTTATGCATTAATAGAGGAATCAGATTAGTACCTTCTTATATTGTAAGGACGGATTATTGCACTGCTGTACCCATCTCATATTTCTCGCTTGCAATTGTTTGTTACATTTATGCAGCTGAGAGGTTAGCCCCAATTACAAATTTCCTGGAATTCTCTCCCGCAAATCGATACAAAGTCGATATAATTTGAATAACTTTTTTCACTTCAATAAATTGAAATTCTTTATGTGATTTTTGTAATGCATAAATAAGCACAGATAAATCCAAAACGATCCAAAACAGGCAAAAAAAGTTTTGAACCTTAAAATAGGCAACAGTAGACAAAATAGGCAAAAAAGACAATTTAGAAACTTGCCCTACTGACCCCAAATATACAGAAACATGTTCATTTCTATCCGATATATCCGCCCCGATAGAAAAGGCATTTGGTCTATCTTCTGGATTCTGGTCATCATTCCATGGCGAAGTGATAAACGTTTCAAAAATGAAATCCCCTTAATGAGAGGTATTGCACAGTAAAATTATACATGTTTTTTTTCAAAATACTTAAGGGTTAAACAGTGTATTATTCAAAATTTCCTTAATATACAGTCTTTTTAAAAAGTGGTATATTTACGTAGCACGAATTAATGATCTAAAGAAGAAGAAAACTTTTAATTAAATAATTTTTCAAAATGTAAACTCTTGTTTCTGAGGTATTATTTGTTTTAAGAAATTAATAAAGACGAGAAAAAGAGGAAACAGAAGGATCAAACTTGCGGGCTAGGACTAAACTTAGGCCTGGAACGATTCCTTCCTTAAAAATAAATCTTTTCCCAATATATCATTTCATTTCATGTATCATCAGTGCCCATCGCCTGTGGTGCCTCTGTAGCAAAAACGGGCGTTAAACACTATTCATTCATTCGATAATACTTTCTTTACATTTGTTACATTTTAAAACTGTTCGTGCATTAAGTTTTTAAATATCCTTTTCAATTTTGTATCGCAGTTTTATATAAACATAAAAAATAATTTCATGAAATGTGCTACTGTTGCTTTCATTATATTAATTTCAAGTTGCACTAAATTAAAAAATATTAAACCATTTTTAATATTTTATTTTTCAGACCTGTTATGTACATAGACTAATATCCGAATCAAATTAAAAAATGCATGTATGCTGAGCTTGTTAACAAAATAGGAGATGGAAAAATTAATGTTTAACCGCACGTAACTTTTAGTGACGTTATCAAACAACCGTAGTTTTTTTCTATAACTTTTGAACAATAAAGACTTCAACAATCAATCATATTTGGTCAATAATTATCGTTTGTAATAAATGTTCAAAAAAAGTATTCTTAATTTATAGAATTAATGAATTAATTTAGAAATTTCAACTGCAGGTTCCTTTAACCCTTAAGCAAATCTATCTGCACACTCAGATAAACTTAAACATCTAAGGGATTCTCATCCAATCGATTGCGTATTAAATAGTGAGTGAGGTTGTTGGAATGTGCATTGAAAATGAGATGGTACTCCACCGTGCGCGAGCCACATCTAGCACACCTACTCCAATAGGTAATTCGTTGAATATTTTCGGTAAAATGTTAGGTTCTATAAGTTTTGTACTATAACATGAGTGGGAACAACAGAATGACGACGAGAAAGTGACAATATATAAGCAGCAATGCTAGGGTACCTCCTAGCAGAATGATGAGATGAGGAAGACAACATGAGAGTTTGCGGAATGATCCTGAAGGTGTAATGAAAATGAAGAAAGAGAAAGAGAAGACAGAGAAAGAGAAGCCTAAACATGAGTGATTAAGAACAAGACACCTAAGGATCAGAATACCAATGACAATTAATATAAACTGTTATCTAAATAAATATGCAAAAAGGGCTAAATGCAAACCCGCTTTATAATGTGTATCAATGCTTGTTTTCGTCAAAGAGCCTGGTTAGAGGACGTGAAGATGCCACCGTATTTGCCTTGTAAAAATATTGGCTTTGTGGGAGCAGGGCGTCATATTAGCATACGAAACGCGGCGCATAATATAATTCTTTAGAGAACGTTTTCCATAGGAGGAAAGAATAAAAACAAACTGGTAGTCGAAACCCGTGCAGTAATCACTCTCTTCTAACTCGAAAAGGGGATTAATCGGCTGGTTGGCGGATCGACCTTCCTCGCAACGGAGGATGGTTTGTTTGGGGATATCCTGGAATCCCAAGCCTTTCTGTTATTCTTGTAACGCAAACGTAGCTCACAAAGAGTAAAGGTATATACCGTGAATTCAATGGAGAAGTATAGTGTAGCGCACTCAAAGGGTTTGAAGGATTTTTTTGTACTGCAGGAGTATCAAAGTGTTGAATATGACGAACTTTTGTTTTAAGTCCAGTGTTGATTTTGAAGCAATTCACATGAATCCAGAATACCGCAACAGTAAAAATTAATATTCTGAAAAGTGTTTACGAAATGTCTGGCTTTTCTTAAGTAATCTGGTTTGAAAATCGCCGCTTTGGGGCCAAACCTTTTGATTCAAATAAAAATTTCCTACGTTAGAACTTGCGTCTTAATTTAAAATGGCAATAAAAATTCAATTTGAAATATACGCTGACAGGTAATAAAATATGAAACAATTCACCAGCAACTCTATCGGTAATGGGCACTGTGAGCTAAATCACACATCACTTCCTTTAATTTTAAATTAAGGTTTCTAACCACATATCTATGGGAATAACAATAATTGTAGCACTAATGTAAATTATGCTGTTTGCATACTGAAGATCCCATTCAATAATAAAGTTCTGGATTGGGACAAAGTAAGAGGAATGAAAATGGGTCATTTTGCACACAAGTACTTGATATCGTTTAATGTCAACAGCTATTGCAACGCTTACAGCGGTTGTTTCACAGATTTGTCGCCCGTTTCACGGCAACTGGAGAGACGGCAGTCAGAACGGTAACTCCCAGTGAAGCAAATGTAATATTCGCGCAACATTTAGTTTTTCAATTACAATTACAATGAAAATAAACATGTACCCTATGACAGAAGATAATGGAAATGTCATTTTATTTCTGGCACCTGTTTGGAACATTATCATATGCAACAGTTCATATTTTGAAATTGAGTGAATTTTAACTTGAAAGTATGCAAGGTCAAATGTTCACGAATTGCAGATAGGGTATCCTAATATTCCAGTATAAATTATGTAATTAGATATTATGTAACGTGATTAAAAGGATGGTTCCATTTACGTGATCCTATTTGGATAAAAATAACAGATAATAGAGTATAGAAAATCCCAATTTTATACTCCAAATCTCCTTGCATAACAAGAAGCATCAGTGTATGATGCGCAGTAAAGGCAAAAAATTATCAAGCGAGAAATTCACTAAATTTTGGTAGATGAACTGTGGAATCTGAGAAAGTTGTGGCAGGACAACTTTCCAACATCCCTTGTCATAAAGTTCGTGTTTATTTTCACAGTGATTGTAGTTTAATTGCGAAATTTGGATCAGTTGCGTGGATGTTACATCCGCTTCCCCGGGGGTTAACGCTTTTACTGCCAATGTGCCAGTTGCCGCGAAACGGGTGACAAAGCCATGAAAGACCCACAGGTTACTAAAATAGATCAAAAGAAGATGCACTTTAACACGTGTGGTTTGTAGCCTACCCGCAATTTCTGAATGATTAGGGCTCCTGAAAATATAAATTTTAACAGCAAGTTAAAAATTAAGTATATAGAGCATTATAAATGATAATCTATTACATCAACTAAAGCTAGTAGCAGGATTCTTTTTTCGTCTGCCTTTATAATAATCCGTTGGAGCAGACAGGAAAATATCACCAGTCAGTCGCAATGCAGTGAAACGTGAATCAATTTACAGTACATAGCAACAAACTTAAAACAGCTAGTTGACAATGAATTCCTACTAATCCATTCTAGTGATGAAGCAAAATATAGATTTTGAAGTATAAATGGTCGAATTTTTTCTCGTTTTATCGTTTATTCTTCAAATGCTGCAAAAATATGAAGTTAAATATAATCAACTTATGGAGAAGTTATATGAATGGGCGTTAAACGAGGTCAGAGTGAAAAACTTCTCGGCCTCGACAACGGTTGTCATGAAATTTACGTTGGTACAATTTTCTTAAGCATTCACTTGAAATATCAAAGCATTATTTCAAGTAGTTTATTTACCACAGCTTTCTAAAGCAGATGAATTGTAGGTATCCTATAAAATAAATAACATGTTGAGAGGCAAATTTAAATTGGAAGTGTCAGCCTTGAAGATTATCCATACGAAGGACGTGCAAAAAGTGCAACAACAACAACATAATTCATTGTACAAATATATTGTAGGACATTAGTTGACAGAGAGTTAAAGTATGAAAAATTGCTGAGGTTATAGACATTTCAAGAAGAATTGTTTATGGAAAAGCTTTGCTCAAGATGAGTGCTGCGCCTTGCAGCAACTCAATTGTTGAAACTTCGCTACAGTGTTTGGAATATAGCAAGAGAGCTCATTTTGTGCGTCGAATTTTAAGATGGACAAGACTTGAATACACCAGAATCAAAAGAGAAATCAAAAAGATAGATAAAATTCAATTGTTCAGCGCTCTTTTGGGATGATATTTTATCCTCAAAAAGATAAAACCATAATCTGATGATACTATTCCAATATTTTAAAGCAACCAAATGAAAAAATATGTGATTTTCAGACTAAAATGCTAATATTTCACAAGATAATGTATCTTCTCTTAGAAGTTTGATTTTAGCGATTAAAATTTGGGAAATATGAGCATGGATTTGAATGAGACATCCAACCAATCCCCTTGCTTTCATTATTTTCTAAAATCCCAACCCTTCCATACTGAGTTTTTCATCAGTGCAGAGGGAATTGCATCTATAAAGGACTATATTGCAGATCCTCCGGAAAGTAACGTAAGAAAATAAACAATGGCATTTGAATATCGCTGGAACAAATGCATTGATCTTTAGGGAGATTATGCTGAACAAACAAAAATAAGGTTAAAGTTAAAAACTCGTCCCTACGTTGCTAGGCCGAGAAAATTTCAGAGCGCTTTCGTACTTTTAGACTAAAAAACATAAATGAAATATTACTCTCTTATGAAAAATAACTTTCATCTTTATTGTGGGGAAACCGAAACGTTTCTCACATCTTTTGCAGAATAATATCAACATACTGAGAAAAGTCCATCAAGCAGGAAAGTCTTAAACTAAGCGAATTACTCACCGAGTTGAATAACTTTTAATATAAATGAATATAAAATCTAAATTGGGCCTTATTAATAAATGAAATAAGTTATGGCATTACTGTGCCGTATTAGGGGAAAATTAGAATTCTCAACCTATAGGTATTACAAAAGAAAACCCACATTTTTAGAATTACTATTATTATTACTGAAATTAAACCGCAAAAATGAATGTATACTATTAATTAAAATAAATATATGGCTACTGATAGAAAAAGCTATTCTGTTTGAGTATTTTTAAACATTTTTAAATGTAACCACGTCTATGAACTGATTCCCTTGGTATCATTTTTATTATCACTAAAATACAGAGAAATAACAGAACGTTTTGAGTTACATTGCGTATTCAAGATGATGTTCATATGTTTCAAAAAACCAAACAAGGCACTATTACGAAACAATTATAACGTACTAAGCAAATATGCACAAGTAACAATAAGCAATCGAATGTTTCATCGATTTTCAGTGGTTATGAAATTTAATTTAAATGTTGTTATAGTAAAAACATGTAATGCAAACATTTTCTGCATGCTATAACAGAGCGCTCTTACATACAAACCGCCACGGGTGGCCGAGGTCGTTAAGTCTCGGACTCGTGAGCGGGAGGTCTGGGTTCGAATACCGCCAGGACCGTCCTTCCTGACTGAGGTTTTTTCCAGGTTTTCCTCAGTCCTCATAAATGGCAAATGCCGGGGAGGTACCCTAAACTTAGGCCTGGAACGATTCCTTCCATAAAATCCTTTCCCAATATATCATTTCATTTCATTCATCACCAGTGTCCACCGCCTGTGGTACCTTTGTAGTAAAAACGGGCGTTAAACACCATTCATTCATTCTTACATACAAAAATACAATTGACTCCCATATTAGATAAATATTTCCATTTGCTTTCTTCATGACAAAGCTTTTGTTAAATATAAAATATTTGATAATTAAACATGCAGTTTATCAGCTGAATTAATTTGTCCTTTTATTTTAAAACAAAATAGAGAAAATTAAACGCAAGAATTGATTTTTAAAATTCGGCTTTCAAGTATACCCCTACTCCTAATAGTCCAATTTACATAATTTTCAGAAACTATTTTTATGTTATTTAAATTGTATATCCGAGTTTTGTTGCAAAGAAACCAATATTAGAGCTATTTTTAAAATTTGGGTTATAGGTAAACCCCCACTCTTAATAACCCAATTTCCCTGATTTTCAAACATTATTTTTCTTCTTTCATTTCAATGGCATTTTTTTAAAAAATATATATAAATGAGGCCACTAAAGCTATTATTAAATTTCGCTTTAACCTCCATTGGTTTTTATGTATACCCCCTCCTAATAATCTGATGTCACTGATTTTCAGAAACTACTTTTCTCATTTGATTTAAATGGTACATGTCGGATTTTGTAGTAAAGAAACACTTATTGGTGCTGCTAGAGCGATTTTTCAATTTTGGGTTTCAGGTTATCCCCCTCCTAATGACCCGATTTCCCTGATTTTCAGAGACTATTTTTCTTATTCTATTTAAATGGTACATATCGAGTTTCGTTGTGAAAAACATATATTAATGCCACTACAGAGATTTTTAAATTTTAGGTTTAAGGTAAACATCCCTCTCCTAATATTCCGAATTTCACTGATTTTCACATACCATTTTATTATATTATTTCAATGGCATATATGGAGTTTCCCTAAAAAAAATATTGCAACCTCTAGAGCGATTTTTAAATTTCGTTTTAACCTTCAATCATTTCCAGGTATACCCCCACTCCTAATAGCCCGATGCCCTAAATTTCGGAACATTACTTTAATTAATGTTCTTAAAATAAATTTACCTAGAGTTTCGTTGTTCATAAACAAAAAATGCGGCCGTCAGAGTGATTTTTCTAAATGTTTAAACATTTTCGCATTCGGTTAACCTCCATACTCAATGGTCCAATTTTTCTGGTTAAAGAACTCGACAAATCTTTTGTTAATATGGCTATATGCAGAGTTTCGTTGAGAAAAAAGCAAAAATTGTGACCGCTAGAGCGTCAAAGGATTGTGTGGATATGCATATATAGATAACATGTATTATTTTTTTTTCGTCTCATTGTAGGTACCAAGTAAGTACATCGATGTAGATTTGGGCAGATGACTAAAACTTGTTCCATGAATACAATCGCAATAGCTTACATT
Source organism: Metallyticus violacea (assembly GCA_030762175.1). Lineage (NCBI taxonomy): Eukaryota > Metazoa > Arthropoda > Insecta > Mantodea > Metallyticidae > Metallyticus > Metallyticus violacea. The sequence goes on from CM060833.1 coordinate 58,195,337, forward strand.
TCTTAATAAATAAATAATAGTAAATAGATGTTTTACGGGTACGACTGCAATAGTTTCATTTCTTCGGCATTTGCTAAAAGACATGCAAGGGAAAATTGTCATTATCTCCTGCTTTAAACATCCAGCAGAATGGATTCCTACTAAGAAAGCTGGCAATCTAAGCACGTCTATGGATGTTTCCTTTGTAGTTTACCTCATTTGAGAGGAGTTTTACACACTCAAGTGAATTTTAATGGTACAAACTCTTGTCTGATGGAAGGAAATCTTAGATCACACTCACGACTTGCATTTATTCCACAAGTTGATGTATATTTGGCTAAAAACGACACTTGTGACAGAATGTACCATGCTTTAAACGGTGTATAAAAACCATGACGAGGGAGGAATATATTTTCCTCAGAGGATGGTACATTGAAGAAAGCTCATATTATAACAACAAAAAGAAAATTACCTTTTTAATTATGGCTTGCATAACTTAAAGGCTATGAATTTCTGACATAGTTTGTTTTGAATTATTTTATTTGTATTTGCAGTAATTGCCTGACCACTACATATCAAAGTATAATCCGAAAGCATGTTTTTATAACAAGATTTAGCTTGTTTTAATCTTGAAAATGAGTGCTCGCATAAAAGTGTAGCACAAAACATGGACATAATTATGTAGCTGCGGGAAACGTGACTGAGGAAAACCTTTATAGAATTGGATCAAGCTACTTGTGAACTTGGATTGTAGTTTTCAACGGCACTAAATTTCAATGTTTCATTTGAAAATGTGAAGGATCGTTATCTACAACCATAGAATGGAATCGTAAAGATATGCAGATCACTTTCAATGTGCATAATATCTTTAAATCTGGAATGAAATTCAAGGAATGATAGCAGAAGTATTGCATATTCTTCTAAATCAGAGCTTTTGAGCCAAATTTCCAAAGATGGTAATTTAGGGAAATGAGAAAAGTTTCTTGCGGGCAAAGGACGATCCCTTAGCTCCAGTTTGGCCTTGAACGTTTCAATAAGAATCATAAAGCATGATGATGAGTCACTGTTTCTACTGCAAGATTTCATTTAATGCATTGAGGTTGATGGTTTAGTTTATTTACGGACGCTCTTTAACATTTGAGGTCATCATCCCATTGAATGCTGGGAATGAAACGGCCGGTAAATTTTGCTCAGAGGCCACTTCTTTCAGGCTTGAGGTTCTTTTACGTGCCGTAAATGTACAACACGGGATCCACGGTTTTACTTCCCTTCCGTAGGAAGTAGTACTTAGGCTTTTCACGTCCGAAAAAATCCATCGATCCTGGTCGGGGCTGGACCCACGATCTAGGGTTTATCAGGCAAGTATTTATCACAGGATCTATATCAACACGATTTTGATTCTCATGTTCTTGTTAACACTACCCATCAGGACTGACTTATTAGTCATTGAGGTGCCCAGCCAAATCCACCAGAAACACAAAATTCGCTCGCCGTTTGTCATTTTGAAATTCTTGATACTTGAGAGTCAAATTCGACTGAGTAGTCTTTCCTTGCTCAGCCAATGAACTTCTGAGTGGTTTGGCATGTCGTAATACGCGGTTTGAAGATCTTTGAGAAATTCTTTGAGCTACCTGTGCGTTAGTCCATTGGTTTTTATTCTATTCTTATTTTCACGAGGAAGATTAGAATGTTTAGCACTTAAATCTCCTGATGCCCAATGCAATGAGCAGAAATGTTTTCTGTCCGGGAACTTTATTCCTCAAAAGCTGCACAAACCCTACGTTGCACCCCAATGGATCACCATTTTGTCACTGATATAAGCAAGTTCCAAAGAATGCCTGTAATTTCAATAATCTGCTCGACATATGCTAGAATGCCCATGTGTGTTGCAGTACCTCTCGTGTAAAAGTATCTAACATTTCTTCTGTTACTTCTAATGTGCAATTTCCACTCCTTATGGACATACCTAAGTGGATTATATGGTCAAATCTGAACTTTCACTCAATAGTAATGAAAATGCAACGAAAAGTTTAAATGTTGCTTGCATACGACAAGAAAATAGACGTTAAGGCGCCTCTATCTTAACAGCATTCTTATTTTACCACAATGTTCAGTCCTTTGCATGGTATGTTGTGCAATGTCTCTGAAAATTAAATGTCATGTTTCTTAGAATTTTGCGGCTTATTAAGCACGTTTCTGTTCCTTCACGTTCAGTAAATAAGTACAGATTTCCCCATACCAGTTTAAAGTGCACTTCAGTCATTCTTGAAGTACAGCACTGAACTCCTGCCATAGACTATGCGCCACTGGTGACGTGCGTGTAACTGAGAAACCGACCTCTCCTCTCTTCGCTCCGCTCGCCCTTCCAGACCACTGTACAGAAGTGCGTATTCAACAATTCTTGTGCGTTGCCCGATGCTTAGAGTATTTAACCTACTATGGAACAGAGAAACTTCATTTCAGCTGTTTCTATCTTCCTCTTGTTGATCTTTGCACTCTATTTTTCACAAGTATATGTAATACAAGTACAGGCATAATTTAATTAAAGTTTAACTGTGTAGGTTTTAAACTTTTTTTTTAATGTTTTATCTTATAGTGCCACGTACCTTTATTCAGTTTTATTCTATGTATTTTCTGACAATAAGGCATATTAATCTCTAGATAATTAAAAATATTTATTTATTCAATTTCTTCACAATTATTTCTACAATTTTACGTATGTGGTTCTGCCCGTTAATGACATTACTTAAGGTTTTGTCTTCTTTGCTATTTCACATAATTTGTACAAAACATCTACAATCCATTTTCGGTGTCATTTGGTACTATTTGATCATTTGCGTACACAGGTGCAAATGTTATCTCCTGTCAGTCACTGCCTTTCTACCATACTCTAATCATGCAAGTTAACAGCTCAAGTTTAGAAGCTTACATTAATAAGCAATGCAGAACTAGATGTGCGAACTTTCAAAATTCTACCTCAAAGAAGTTTTGTAGCAAAAAGCGATTGGTAGCCCCAATCAGCTGTGACCTTAATGAAATGCCTCCCGTTTGTCACGTGTGTTATTTTATTTCAGTTCAGTTCCAGAACTTTCTATGCAACATTGTTTTTTTAATAGTGTTTAACGCCCGTTTTTACTACTGAGGCACCACAAGCGGTTTGCAACAATGTTGTGTGTTCTGCGATTATTGAAATAGGAAGCTCTCATGAGCAGCGCATTGATATTAAATTTTGTATGAAAAATCGTAAATCCTTTACCGAGACTCATCACATGATAAAAGAAGTTTATGGAGAAATTTTCACTCATGTGACGTCATCACAAAATCTACCAATAAAACGAAATAAAATTTTTGTTTATAACTAATGATAGCCGGGTTACGGAGTGAAATTGAGAAAAAAAAATGATCAAATCCGTTTCATCACGCGACGTGCATTTGTCTTGTGGTCAGTATAGCCAACTCTATATCTTCACCATATAATTCTTGAACAAACATCACTGACCACTTTTGCTAGAGGCCGTGGGGAGCTATAGATAGGAACAAAAGCACGGCCATTCGACAATCATAATTCAAAACGGAGGGTTCTTCAAAGCGCTTTGGTGATGTATCAAATGTGCACATTGATCTTATCATTAGAAATTCGAAATCACAGGATACAAATAAAAATAAAGAAAATGTATGTTATCTTTCTCTCAATTGGTATTAGAAAAACGAACGGTAGCGATTGTAATAGTCGACTGCTTAAATTTAAAATAGACCTAAGAATATTCATATGTCGTTCAGTTACAAATAACTTACATTACAAAATCTTGTTAACGGCAGTGAAGCTTGGGTAGTAAACAAAAGAGATTTAAAGAGAATTGAACTTGTTAAAATAAAATGCTTTAAATACGTAAAAGGATGTATACTGCATAACAGAACCCTGAATGTTAAAATAAAAGTAGAAGGTGTAACTTAAAAATGAACTATAAATAGAGAAAACTGGTTGAAGCACATACTGAAAGAAGGGTTCCCCAAATTGCTTCAACATCAACCTATGGGACACGGGAAAGCGTAAGATATGCAAGGCGTTCGAGAGAAATGTGAGACCGAAACAGGCTTAAAAGCCTATATCATTATTTAGGCTTTCACAGCCGGCGTTGTTATGATTGAAATTGACCGTTACCAGATATTTTGCCATGATCGTCGCTTTAAATTAATTTAATATTATAAATTCATCCATGAAAAGTGAACCTTTTGGATGAGACAGGATATGCTCAAACGGAATTGAAACTTCATAAAAAGTGTACATCAGGAATATATATTTAATTTGGGAGAAAATTCTCATTTAAAATCCCACGAGGAACAAACTAACATACAATTTTTGAGAGCCAAAAGGAATACCAGTGGCAAGCAATCATTCGAGTATTTGTATTATAAGTATACATTATACGCAATAAAACTGTTTTCAACATTCATGAATGGGAATTTTGCACGGTAATTCTGAGAGAAAATAAATAATTTGGGGTAATGCTAAAAAGAGAACGTTTCCACTATAACAACGATATTGTGCAAGTAATGTGGTTTGAATATGTATTACAATAATATTCAAACACATAAGAAAAGATGATGGTACTTTTGAGAGCAAACTCTCTTTTTCCAGGTTCCGCAATTCTCACATAGGCATTGATTTGGAAAAATAAATATTCGGTTTAAGTTGTTTACTAGTGAAAAGTTTATTATTCAAATTTAAAGCAGAGATAAATAATTATGTTGCATATGTTTAATTCATATTTAAAGTTAGAATGCACATTTCGTTAAAGAGAAATACATTTTATTCCATTAATTAGTTTTACTTGAAACACATAATTATATGCATTTTGTGGTCGTTTAAGACGAGATTTGGCAAAACATTCTGATGTATAAGCTAATGATATTTTTTCGCAGTGTTAATTGCTAAGGCATCACAGGAGGCGGACACTGGTGACACATGAGATGAAATGATAAGCTGGGAAAGGATTCTTTTTTAAGGAAAAGAAGCGTTCTAGACATCCGTGGTGGCATAAGCTAATGTTGAAAATGACTACTTTTGTTAATATAAATAAAATATTCTCTATTGTATTCTTTTTTCTTTTTCGGATTTTTATCATCACCTTCACTTCATCGCAGTTCAATTGCTGTCTTTGGTTGCACTGTAACTTCTGTGTATGCTCTATTTAATTTGTTTTGTAGCGACACGTAGTATTCGCCGCTCGGTTAAGTTTGTGTGCACTCTTACTCCAATAGAAGCCTTACCTTCCTCTCAGATCTTCGAAATCTTTCTTTCTTCTCTTACCGCTAGGCAGCGCCGTGGTTTTCTACTTCTTTTCGTTATTGCTTTACTTCTCCACACGTAGGTTTGAATTGGATTGGGTTGTTAGGGACGGAGAAGACATTTCGGTCATTTTAGCCACACTCAAGGGCTTATATATGGAGCACCTGCGGGAGGAAGGACGCGGTGAGGGAGACACGGGTTAAAGCGCGGACAGAGACGGAGTCCCTAATGTTTCTACATAGAACATCGTGACGCCAAATTATTCGGTGAGCCTCTCAGAAGAGCCGCTTCCAAACCAGACAAGCAACTTATCACCCTGTAACAGAACCACCGGAATGAAACGAAAGGAAATGGGTGGGACACCGAACAGTTTTGGAAAGGAAATATGCATCGCAGTATTCAGCACGAAACCACGAAAAAACCCGAAGTAGGAATGGGTGGCCCCCAGGGGATTTGAACTCGAGACCTCCAAAATAGGAGTCTAAAGCATTAAGGCATGGAATACCCCTTCTGTTGCCCGCACAAGAATCGGCTCTCATCTTTGGTATAAATAATTATTTTTAACTACGGGTTTGTCCTTGCTCGTTATTACCTTGTTTATTGGGAATAAGTGCCCATCGTTCTGCGTCAGTTCTTCAGGAAGGCTTGTTCATAAAAGTCTTCTTTGAAATTGGGTAAGACTTGTTTTGTGATAGCAGTGATCTGGATAACTAATTAATTATTTACTGTATATATCATTTATTCTAACATTTATCTTGGTTCTGAGATCATGCTCCACATTAAAATTATTTTCTTACTGAATTTTTGCACTATAGTTTGGTTATAGGGGGAAGATTTGCAATGGAATTTTGTATGTTAAATACCAGTTTTTTAAACATTGCTTTGTGTTGTGCTGCTTAAATCAGTTGCAATGTGCACGTTACATTAAAGATTAATAATGCTGTGAAAATATAAGGGAATAATCCTAAGAAGGTATTATATAAGATAATGGAAAATGTTGAAATGAAATTTAGTGTTGCTCCTTTATTGATATTAAACTGTTATATATTTTGTGATTGATAGATTCTATTAACCATTAAATAATAGCACTTGAATCTACCATGAATATTTTGTATTTAAAATAAATTATACACAAACCATCTACAGCCTATGCAATGGGTATCTTACCTACTAAATGGCTTGTCCACAGGGTACATATACTTTGGAGATTCTTGGTGAGGAAAATGATTTTGCATTCATTAGGAAAATAAATGGAGAGGAACTTGCTCCTCCTAAATCCAGGTATTAGAATGACCATTCAGTCAAGTTTGTCGATATGGATTATTAATAAGTAACATTTTTCAACACAACTAACAAGTAATATAATTCGAATTTCTTACTACATCCTACATTACACCTATGATGAGCCAACAGTCCGTCTGCACCGTCTACCGTCTAGTGCAGTGAGTGTAGCAGCTGGTTACAAGAATTTCCAAAACATAATCTCCCAGAAAAGAATTTAGCTAAGAGAGGATTGGCTATCTAATTCTGGATATTAACATCATCATTGAGATCACCCAAGGATGCTGAAATACAAGCTTAGATAAAATTTATTCTTTCTTTTCATTTTTTTAATATTGCTCCTGTATCGCATTCAATAAAAGCATCCAGCTTGTTTTACATGCACAATCAATTATTTGCAAATATATAATTTTCTTTCTCTCACCCCCTCATATATTGCAGCATTCAAGAAAGTTTTTAATGTTGTATACTTGTTAGAATATTACTTTTCTTCCTTCTGTCCATACCGCCACGGGTAGCCGAGGTCGTTAAGGCGCGGACTCGTGAGCGGGAGGGTGGGGTTCGAATCCCGCCAGGACCGTCCTCCATGAATGCGGTTTATTCCAGTTTTTCCTCAGTTCTCATAAATGGAAAATGCCGGGAAGGTACCCTAAACTTAGGCCTGGAACGTTTTCTTCCTTAAAAAAAATAATCCATTCCCAATACATCATTTCATTTCATGTATCATCAGTGTCACCGCCTGTGGTGCCTCAGTAGTAAAAACTTTTGGCATTAAAACTTTTACCGGGTGTTTTGCCCTTAGGTGTCCTATTCAATTACTCTTGGTTTTCATACAATAAGAAAAGGAAATGTGCTTAAAGTAAGCGGTAATTCAATCGATGACTTCAATATTCCCTATAATTTTTAAATATGCCACTTAAAATAGTACATGTTCCTTTTATGCTCTTCAAAAGTCTAGAGTACAGCTAATAATTTAAAAATAAGAAAATACATTCTAAGTTTAGATATCAGAAAAACGTTATGGGCAATAAATAACTCTTCTTGCATTTCAGTTAAAGAACTACCGTGCCTCTTTCGCGAGAATGGTTGTTAAGAAACTACAAAAAATGGACAAAGAGCACAAGAACTACTCCTGTTGTTAAATAAAGCATCTTCTGCTGTTCGTATATTCGTTCCTGGGTTGCTTTTAAGAGGTGGCAATGCTTCTGGAGAAATTTGCTTGGAAACTTTGCCTTTAAGTCACGTTCCACCAATTCGACTGTGTGAAACGCTTCTTCATATGTCTTACTAATGTTACCTTAACGAGTTCCTGAGATATAGTGTAACAGACTCATATCAGCTTTGCGCTTGTTTTTTTAATATATTCTATCACATTTTGAACTCTCTTCCCAGAGCATCATGCACGGATAGGTTTATTGATGTGCAGTGAAGCAACTCAACTTCAAACGAATTTTTGCTATGTTCATTTCTGAAACGAATTTTCCATAGAGGTAAGAGTGCTGTATTTACGCATGGCTGCACATGTTTCGCGTTTACCAAAGTTCCTTTCTAGCTCCCTTATCAAGGGACTGCAATAATGAGACCACCTTCTTTTGCTATGCTGGTGTTTTAAAGCTCTTTATAAATTTCACCAGTAGACTCGCTGTGTTTACATGCAATATTATAATGAACCCTCACAGTGATTATATTGGATGTACAGTCACTCTCGTTCCTTGGAGTTTTTTAACACCTTTCAAACTAATGAACATTTTTCAGCGAATTTTGACACTCAAATACCTTGATGAATGAGAAACATGATTACTAATGTATTGTGCTGCTCTCTAGACCGTGTTCGCACATGAATGCTGTTCCCGGCAGTAATGCTGTTTTTACTATCGTCAACAGTCATCGAAATATTTTGTTACCACAGTACAACATGAGCCGGTATACATTGCCAAAGTCAATTTATTATGCAAATTGGGGTTCGGATACCATTGGCAAAAACCTTATTTTAGCTTCTGGCGAAGAAACTGGAAATCATAGGAATATTCTTGATGGACATCAAAAACTGCCAGAAGCAGTGGCACAGGAGATGACAACAGACTGACTGCAGGGCCCTGTTTTACAAAAGTATGGTCAAATACATTACAAGTGTATTAGTACAGGTCCTTGTAAAGTACGATCTTGTAACTTTTTGTTCCACGAAAGAAATTCAACAATGGTAAAGCATTAGTAAAAAGTTACACAAGGGACGTCAAAAAGAGTAAGATGGAGGAACAGTTTTTGCCATATTTCGCCATACCTTGAATTGGGTTATGTCCACTGTTTAGGGATTTTAATGCACAGAGAGAAAAACAGTCATTCCTGCAAAATGGGTTTTGCTTTCTTCTCAGACATAATGTCAATTTAAATATTTTATTACGTATTTATCGATAGTCAAGCGTAATAATTCCTTTTGTGACGACCATCTCATAAGGCTATTCGGAGCATCAATTTCAGCCGTCGAGAGAAGACAGAAGAATCGAGCTTCCGAATTGCGTTCGGTGATTTATGAGTCCATTTGATCCTTTATATTTATGTATTTGTTTATACTGCTTGACAATCACGTTCTCATAAGCAAAAAAAAAAAAAAAATGGGGAAATTGTGCCAAAATAGATTATTTTAAAAGAGAACGAAAAGAAATTATTTTCGTGGTATGTAGCAAGAACCTTAAAAATACGTTAACTAATGATAAGATGCTGGTTTTAAATATGTACTTGAAATAGGAAACGCCAATATTGGTCATAAGCCGTAATTTATTTGCACTTAACCCAACTTTATCATTATACACAAATATTTATTCTTTCTTTATACATATTCCCACTCATCATTATCATCTCTTCCCTAATACTTAGCACATATGGGACAATTGATTTCCAAAATCATTAAAAAGAAAGCAAATGTTATGTATTTGAAGTTACCAATATTCCTACACTTGTAGAGAAATTTATCAAATTACCAGTGCCCGACTAATACTAATACTTCTGTGGAACAGAACAACGAAAAATCGCTTGTACATTTGTAAGTATGGAGTTGTAAAGTACAAGAGTAGAAGAAACCTTTATGGAGCAGAATTTTACTAAAACTACAAATTACAAGCGTATTTGTAATATAAAAGAGCATACCATTGTGGAACAGGGCTCAGGCCTCCCTACAGAAGACCTTGCTGAGGTTGTCACAATCACTTGTCAACAAAAGTTCATGTATATTGCGTTACTGCTGTGCTAGAATTGAAACCAGCAAAAAACAGAATAGGATCAATTAATGACATTGGTTCCATTAGTTACTCATATACACGTATTTCCGGCGCGGCCTATTTAAAAATACAGGGTTTCCAGAACATAATCTTACCGCTCGCAAGGGGTTTTGCGCCACGGCAGGTGGACATGCCACAACCGGCCGCGTCTGTACTCCAAAATAATCATTTTGATGGTACCACGCCTCGTTTAAAAAGAACACAAGCTGTGGATTGATTAACCCTTCAGTCACTGATGAAAGAAACCACTCACAATAACGTACACATGCTACGGGATTACCGTGTCGAAGACAATGGATATATTTACATTAGTAAGGTTTGAGTTATACAATTTTGTAGCTTGCAGAAAACTTGAAACCACAAGTAGTGCTAATTTCGGCAGCGGTCACGTTAGCGAACGTTTCAAGATTTGCGCTCATTTCGTAAAATTTTTCTTCTGTTAAAACTGTATGTCTCCGCATGATTCTTGTTTTGCAATGAACCAGTAGCATCAAATGTATTAACAATATCGCTAATTACAACAGTTTTGAAAGGAGGCAATGGCCCAGGAAACTTCCGAATAAATTCCTTGCAACCGACGAGTTTGTATTTATAACAACATCCACACACAAAAATACGTTGCTCTAAAGTCTTCGCAAACGAATGTATATTGTGATTTCTCGGAAGTTCAGAGACAGGCAGACGACCATGAGTGTGGTGGGCAGCCTGCCTTAGCTGAAATGCAAAACCCTGTATGAACGGTGAGGAGATATTCTGAAAACTCGGTATATGGGTATAACATAAATTAATCCTGTAATATTATTCGGAAATATGGATAGAAATGACAGTTAGTATAATGTATTAAAATTAAATATCAGTTCGTTTAAGTAATAACCAGTATGCAGTAAATGAACTGATGGTTTCAAAATAAGTATGGGCTTACAAGAGAGTAACTGGACTATTAAAGAACAGCTCGTGTAATTTTACATAAATTTTGCTATTTTCCGAAAACGCTTAATGAGCAATAATTTTCACAACTGGTAGTAAATTTTGATGAGTGGCTACGTTTAAAGAAAACCAGATGACAGGTGAATAAGTAGTAAAGAGTTGTGTGGATTTTTCTTATGAGAGTGCAGAGAACATTACCCATGCATTCTGAACCAAGAAAGGGGTCTCAATAACCAAGGACATTTATGAATGTTGTAAATACACCTAGCGCACCCCCTTATGTATAAGTTGCAGTCTTTTCTTCAAGTTGGTATAGAGATTATTTAACAGCCAGTAGTCAATATGATAATTCATGAGGGTTTGGACCAGTATTAAGTTCAGTTTGACAGGATGAAAGTATTTTAACCTCATTAAATGTGTTTTTTTCACATATTCCATGTGTTAGACTATCTAACCCTAATTCCGCAAAATATTTTAAATGCCTTCCATAGATAAAAAAATAATAGAATATTCTTATATCGTGCAGCTAACTACAAAAGCGATTCAAATTGTTGATCTCAAAAGTGATCATAGAGCTTACATCAGTGATGCGATCAATTTGTGCGTGAAGTATTTCACACGCTTCATGCATCCGTGTGATAAGATCCTCTTGCTGCTCACATGTTAATACTGAAGCTGTATTGATTACTGTGAGCCACTTGCACTTGGGTTTTCTTCCGCTCACCATGCATGTTGTGCAAGTTCACGATACCTTCTCGAGACTTCCGTAACTTCAGCGGAGTAGATTCACTTCCACTTCGTGCACTCCGTGCAACGTCTTTGACGGCAAAGAAGTTTACAAACAGGCATAAATCTCACATGGTAGATCAATCGTAATAGTATAGTTTTACTTATAGAAGAGTATAAGCAACACTACATACTTACGAATTATACAACGGTATGGATTAATAAGTATATAATAATATACTACTCATGCGAACAGACGTATTGCTCTCAGATCTTACAAAATGCAATGCTTGTGTGTTGTATGCTGTGAATGTTTGTGACAAACATCTTTGAGTACCCCTATAGCTAAATATCCAAAGGGTCTGCAAGGTGTTGCTACTAGTCCTCCTAGACCGATTCATCGCTCTTAAGCAACGTCACATATGCGTACAAAATGGGGTGGTGCTCCTCTGTGCATATACCACGTACATACCTAGAGCACCAACTGAGTGGTATGGTAATCATTTATTCAATACCGTCAGTGCATTGCAGAGATAAACACGACCAGTAAGAAAAGTGCAATGAGCCCTAAATGAAAAGAGCCACAACTGTGCGCTCGCAATAACGAATGAATAATATTTCAACAAATGTTATTTTTACACACGTGTTGACGAGAATTTCTGCTAGTATTGATCAACCTTGCCCGCTGTAAAAAAATGAGACATATTTATTTTACGGCCTGTAAACTGCTACAGTTGTCATCAGATGCATTCAGGTGCAAGATAGACATTTTTAAAGCTCTTTAGAGTACTTTTGTGCTGTTTTAAGATATGCTATCCACATACCCAGTTACTACCCATACAAATATACATTTGCTGCTTTCCGCTGGTTATTACTCCTATTTTAATTTTATTTTTAGAAACACCATGGTACCACTTCTCGCTTATACTTTCGCGTGAACGAGCCAAAAAAAAAAAAAAAAAAAAAAAAAAAAAAAAAAAAAAAACCTCTGACATGCCTTGGCTTTAACCAGTTGACTTCATTCCTTATTTAACACGGTGTTTAGCTTCGGGCAAATCTGGCGTAGTTCCAACGTGTCCCTTCAGATAGGTGACGCTACGTCCGTCTATATCTCGGCATCCAGGCAGCTTTCCCACCATCCTTTGTAGTATATTATTCCATTCATTATTTCAGTACTATGCATGTTTGCCTTCCCTATCTAACCTTCATGTAGCCCCTAATATATGGACCACACATCTTACACGAGTCGTTTGCAGCACACCCCAGCCAAGTCGTTAGCGGGCAGGATGAATGTGGCTGTCATCGGGGGAGCCAGAGAAGGGTAGTTAGGTAACCTCGTGCGTGACACATGTTTAGAATTTAGATGAAGCTTGGGTACCCAAGTCATATTCTTTTGTAATTAAACGACTGCCGTGGACCTGTTGCAGTTCTACGATCAAGATCAGGTATTGTAGAGTTCATAATGGCAATAAAAAGAAATTAACAAACACACATTAAGTTTTCCTTAAATTTTATAAATAGGACTAATTAATTTACAAATATTTAGTTCACTATTATGCCCTGATTTAAATTCAAGTCAACTCATTTCTTCTGCTTATGTATTTTAAAAATAAATTTATATATTTAAAAGACAACAGTATCTCGCTAAGATATTTTTATTTTATCATCGGAGAGGCCTACATTAATGCAGTTTATAAACTGTAAATATCATGGTTCGGAGTACACATATTGTTAGGGTTTTCCTCTGTAGATTATTAACGACCTCTGTTTATTTTCTTGTCCAATTTCTCTACGGTGCTAAGGCATTCAATGCTTTTCTAAAATAGAATTTTTTTGTAATTTATTTATAAACTTGCTATAAAGATCGCAGCCTATAGATATCATCTCAAAGTATAACAATACAAAAGGTATCATATAACAACTAAAATTAATCTAAACTATGAAATGCGCTCTGGATCATCCAATCATAGCCAAATCTCTTTAAAGGTGCTTTAATCATGTTAAAAATATTCATAGGAAGCGTATTGCAAAACTTCAGGGCTATAAATTCTAGGTATTATTGTTTGCAATTTTATTCAATTTTCGTATAGAAAAATCAAAATTATCTTTATGATAAACGATACACTCAAGAATATATAGAGCTCTCATTTCAAAATTTTGCATTCTGAATAAATACTGCCTATTTAACATTAGAAAATAGATTGTTTGCTCAGAAAATTCTCGTACTTCAAATGAGTTGAAACAAATCAAGAAACTAGAACTTAACAAGGTATGTGGAATAGAAGGAATTCCAGGAGAATATTGAAAAGTTTGAGTAGAAGACCTAAACAGATTAAATATATTATTACGATTGCTGAATTTAACATTTAAAGAATGCAAAATAACAAAAAAAATGGATAATAGGAATAGTAACGCCAATTTATAAATGTAATGGAGATAGTAGGAACTCTGAAAACTAGAGAGGAATTAATTTACTTTCAATAATGGGGAAAGTCTTCAATAAAGTGTTAGCAATAAGGATACAAGAATGGGCTGAGAAAGAAAGGAAATTTGTATTATTTCAATCAGGCTGTAGGAAAGGCAAAAGAACAGTTGAGTCAGTTTTATAATTAGATCATTACTAGATAAAAATATTAGTAACAAAAGAGGTATATTATATTTGTTATATTTAAATTTATAAAAATCTTTCGACACAATTTCTAGGTAAGCACTTTGGACCAAATTTTGAGAAAAAAAAGAGTTTGTCAGAACTTTATGAAGGGAATTCAAAATATTTACAATGAAATTGAATTTTGATTAAGTATGAAAATGGGAGAATAACAGATAAAATAGCAAACAATGTATGTCTCAGAAACAGATGTAAATTTAGCCCGATGCTCTTTAATCTATTTATTGATAATATTGTAGAAGAAATAATGTACATTCACCACCACAAATAACAGAATGATATTAGTTTGCTCTTTGCAGATGGTCTGGTAGCAGATTCACTAACGAATATAGGATTAAAACATCACTAGAAGCTATAGGTACATTATGTAGAGAATGGGGTCTTAAGATAAATAAAATTAAATCTAAGTTATGGTAATGAAAAAGGTTTCCAACTAAAAAAAAAACAGGATAAATAATGGTGGAAAGACAAAGAAATTGAGACTGTCAAGAAATTGAGACTGTCAAGAAATTGATTACATTAGGTAGAGTGTATAGTAATGGAAAATGAAGCAATCAAAAAAGTAAAACATTAACAGAAGGAAAAATGGCTAAGATTGCAATTAGATCTTGTATAAATAATACAGCAAATATGCAACAAAATGGTTAGAAAGTACATGATTCAATAATGCAGAGCAGAATATGTATGGAATAGAAATTTGGTGGCCAGATGGAGGATGGAAAGCGATAAATGTGATAAATAGACTATTTTGTAGACTTGTCCTAGATTTACCTAGATCTTCACCTAAATAGATTGTTCTAATGGAATTAGGAATACTAGGCAACAAAAGCAAGGCAATGTAAAGAGTACTGAAATATTGGTATATATTATGAAATCTAGAAGAGAAGAGTATTCTATAGAAAGTTGGCATGGATCAATATGCTACGAGAAGTAAGAATGGCGAAAGAAATTTGGAAAGAGATAAAATCAAGAATTGAGGACATTGAAAAACAGGAAATATGAGCTAATCTTTATGTTCAAAAACCTGTGAATCTGCATAGAACATTGAAAAAATTATTGGAGAAGTGATAAGTTTGAAAGGGAAGGACTGGCATACATCGGGAAAGTGAGATAAAAATGACAGTATGAAAGGGAAGTACAAAAGGGAATAACAATGTTGATAATGGTATTGCTTAGGATTGAATTTATACCCCCATTATATACACCTGTTATTAATTATAATGGGGCAAGGAAGAATGCAGTTCTATAAATTGACTTATAAATTGGAAAATATAAATGATGAAAATAGTAATAAGTTTACATACATTTTGTAAATCAAATTAAGCTATTTAACATAAAGTTAATTTAAACAAAAATAATACAACTCAAATACTGCGGTAGAAAGTTAAAACAATGTTGATTATGTTTTAGTTTTCACGCCCTCGCTCTTGAAAATCTCCACTTTGGATTTTAATAGCCACCTTTACCCTAAATTACATTATATTAGATTGTTTGGAAAGGAATATATTTCGTTACTTTAAAGTTGCTCAATGGCTAGCCGTTTGTGCCTACGCCCCCAGTAGGTATGCCTCAGAGAGGAAGATAAACCGGGCGTTCATTCACCAGCGGTGAGGTATGGATGCAAACGGTGTTCCCTATCATTGTTTCCAGATAGAACATCCCATTACACGCTGAATCCTCCCCACCAAGGAGTTTGAGCCTTTCAGAAGAGCCCAGCACCGGGAAAAAAATCTTTCCAAAGCCAAGCTAACATCGCAACGGAACTGGCCCCCTTCGGTGCTATAACAGAATCAACGAAATGAATGAGATGAAATGAAAAGCGAAAAAGTTCTGCAAAGAAAATATTCATCCCAGCATCACCTAAGCGACCAGAATAAGTCACGAAAAACTCCAAAGTCAGGATGGTGGTCCCAAGTGATTTGAAACTTGCAGTAGAATTTGATGAGCACCAAACTGTGATGACATTTGCGTTGGGATGGTGTTCGCCAATATTTTATATAGCGAAACGTTGTAGTGTTATTTTGAGATGAGAGTTGGTACCACGATGTAATAACAATGTATTACATGGTAATTGGTAATAAAGCGAATTACTTTTCAATTTCTTAAGTTAATCTGACAATAGGAAGTAATGTGCAGTGTCGTATCTCCTTTCCCTCTCCATCTTCGGGGAACAGCTGCGTCGTCTTCCTGGTTCCCGGTGGATTCTGTTATTGTTTTGTTAGCTGAATATTCTCGGGTTTATTATCTGGGGCGAAATGTTTAAAAAACACAACTAATTAAAATTACATCAGTTGCTGAATAACATATGAGGTTTATTGTTGTCCTCGATAAATACAATTCTTGGAATAAGAGAATGTTGTAATGTTACAATATGTAGATCGAATCGCGAGTCAGACGTGCTTGTATGCATTTCTTCTCTAGTGATAATTACGACAGGTTTTTAAGTGCGTTGAAAAGTATACAATATTCAGTTAATTTAGTTTATCTCTCGCGTGTTTACTTTCACGCGGTTTTAAAACGTGTTACATTTTCACTTAATTATACTCCGGTTCTAATTCAATAATCGACGACAGATTTCTTAATAGTGATTACGCGAACTGCCTTTCACGGAGAGGTTTGACTGAATGTGTAAAAGTCGTTAATCTTGTATTGATATTTGGTACGCCTCTCTGTCTCGCGTTTAGTTCCAGACAGTATTATTGACGCTATTAGGCGCTTGTCATTTGTCAATTTTCTTAACTTCTATCTCTGAGTGGTCTACTCATAATTTTTAAAAGTATATGTATGTGTCGTGAAAGAAAATTGTTACGTTTAAATTTGTATGTACCTCCACGCCAACAAACAAGTTTTAAGTACATACTGCAGGAACATGTATGATTTATAAACATATACGAAAACAAACTTATGAATGCAATATAATTAAAATGAATATTAATTAAGGCCCCCTGGGGTTTGAATCGTGGATTTTCCGTTTCAACCCTCCGAATGCGAGTACCAAGCGTTAATGCCTGAACCACGTCACTCTGTCCCTTTGTTGGTAAATGTTCCTTGACTACTGCTAAGGTAATGAAAGGGGATGTATAGAATGAACTAATGACGCAAATTACTGATGTCTGAAATTTCCTGGCAATCGCCTTCTCAAGCTGAGAAAAAACTGAAAAAGAGGCAAGTGATTGAAGGAGGATTCGAGCCTGTGTCATTGTCAGTGCGACGTAACAAGGGAAATACACAACAGCGCCTCACTTTCGGCTAAATAGTAGGTAGGAACAAAAGTGACTTTCGCAGTGAAATTGATTTGATTGCCAAAATACATCGCCATTCAGTTGATTCTGAAGAAAATCAAACCTGGTGAATAATTTTGAGGGGATCTGCATGAAATTTTCAAAAATTAATATGAGGTTATATGATAATTAAATGCCAATGTTTCCGTTTGCACCATTTTATTTAACACGAAACGGACTGTTCCTGCTCGTTTTACCGAAACGTAAACAGTTATAAAATCCTCACTTTTATATCAATGCACCCAAGATGTGGGAAATCAAGCTTCATAAATCTACGTTCAACAAAAGCTTGGGCTCAGCCACAGATTTATGGAAGAAACCATTCCATTGTTCGCTCCAGTAAGCCTGCCGCCTTACTACGAAGAAAGTAGCCGTCAAAGTTGGAAGCAAAATACCTCTGTTCCGCTCATATTTGGTCACGTAAAGGTTCGAAGGATTCCACCCATTGAATGAATGGCTGCGGATCTATACCAAAGAAAGGAAAAGCAAAGTTTCTCCCTGAAGTCATCCTCTTTCTTCCTCACCGCAAAGATTACACTGCTCTTCTCAGAAGTGAAGGAAAATAAAGACAGTCATCCGCCATGAAGGACAGTTTTATTCTTCCTCGAGTAGAGCGAGGCTTAATAACCGCACGAAGAAACCACGAAATAAGCCATGGTTGGAATTAATCGGACTGTGCTTGAAGAAGAAAAGAGAGGAGTCAGTTAACGAGATTTCTTCTGACTCCGCAATCGATGATAAAAATGAATAGTTCACAGGGTAATTAACATGGTATGACTTAACTTTCATGAAATAGGAATATTTTAATCACAGTCTCATTCTTCAATATTTATTTCAAATATTTAATAAATTTTGCCTACGACACATACTGCCATATTTTCCAAACACTGAACTTTACATTAATGATATTAAATTATATAATTAATGCTCTTAAAATGTTGAATATATTTTATTGCTGTTTATAATTTCAAATAGCTTAATGTTTTCAAAGTAATAATAGATATATAGTACACTATATAACGTTAGAAAAGGAATATGCAATATTTCGGATATGTAATACAGTCCCAAAATCGCCGTACAGTTGTTCAAGCTATACCCTCGTGTAAATTCTTAGCAGGCCTGTCATGTTGGTTGCGTCTTGTAGGGGTTTAAGGATGAGCAAAATTAGATTTCATGTACAAAAGTACGTTTTATTTATTTTTTTCCTTTAACTTTTACTGTGATATCTTCATTGCGGAATTAATTTCATAACAAAGGCAAGGTTATTGATGCATGCTCATTTTCTTCTCTACTTATGATCGCAAATTCAATCCCGGCCAGGATAGATTTTTTTTTTCGGGCGTAAAAATTAAGTATACGCAATGATAGTGAAACAAAGAACCATTTCCAAGGAGAACACATAAGAAGTAACTGTACTTCTCAGTACTCAGGTATTGACGATTGTTAAAGGTGTTGCTTTATCCATTCCTTTTGTATAATTATGCGTTGCCCATTACGAAAAATGTAACGGCGATCCTGGACGACTGTGTATATTATATCATATGTTTCTGTATTGAATATACAAACTTTCAGGGTTGATGTAAAATGGTAAACTTATCGATTTGTAATACGGAACTCTGGTCCGGAAACCATCAGTCGCAAGTTATACGCCAAAGTTGTTTTGGGATACCTATGAAAGTGGAATAAAAAATTTCGTTGTATATGTAATCCTTTTATGATACCTGAACTATTTTCACAGGCTGTGAAAGCATTTACAATAGTTATTCAAAATGTATTCTCCAGTTTTGATAGACAAGGATTTTCCAAAGTTCCACAAAAAAGTGAGGTCAAGTCAGATGAACAAGCGGAACAAGAAACTGAGCTTCCTCTTCCTATCCACAATTCAGGAAACGTCCGATGTTCATAAGCACTACCAAGTGAAAAGTGAGACGTGAACTCATAATGTTACATTCATATGTCTTGATGAAAAGTGGAAAATGTTCCAATATAGTTTAAAACTCAAGTTCTCCGATTGTATCGATGGAGTTTTTTCCAATCCCATTATGTGTCTTACGTATTTTCCTTATATAATTGCTATATTTCCTACAACATAAGAATTGAGAATAACTCAACAAGGGCATATTTAATATTTATAGAATTGCATTCAACAGTTTACAATTGCAATATATTGTATATTTGTTAAGTTGAAATCAAAAGATGCAATATACATACATATATACATCTGTACATAGAAAACATTACGTAGGTAAGTCTCTGTAACAATAAAATTAATCTGTTTGTAATAACAATCAAAATAATTTGCAAGGAACTCAAAGAAGTGAAAAGCTTACAGATTTTAATTAGTTACATGGGTTAGCTTTATAAACACAACAATACTACACTGAAGATTGACTTGCAAAAAGGCAGTCATTTTTTTGTATCATGGATGAGAGTCTAGCAGAGGCAGCAGGACATATCTGCAGGATTTTTTCAGTGCATTTTGTCCATATCGCCGTCTTCATATTCATCAGAGTAATGATCGAAGTTCCCAATAAGTAATGAACATTTTCTTGGTCAGAAAACCTATGTCTCTTTCTATCAGCTACGAGCCTCTCATTGAAGTCTTAACTCGTCTGCTTTTTTGAATCTGGCATTATTTCATAAACAGCAAATCTTTTTCAAGCTTTTCTCTGAGGTTTCAATAAAAGAAACACTTGACGATAGATTGTTCTATTGCCTTCTAAGTAACTGCTATATGATATTGTTCCATAGTGTCTTTTCCAGTTATTTTTATTAGAAGATCAGAAACGGAGATTGAACTGTCTTCATTTACAATTTGTACTAACGTTCTGAGGAAATCTCTTTTCTTATTGGTGCGTTAAATATTGTTAAGGTTTCCCTGGGTTCCGGGTTATAGGAAGGCAGAACACTTTTTCTTTAACTGTGTACAAACTATGCTTTCTGTTACTGCCATTCAAGCAGTCTACAAAAATTATTATCAGACACAAAACAAGAAGAAATTGTTAATATATACAACGCAACATGCTCGCAATTTTCATCTGTCTCTCTCTTCTTCTTGCCAACAAAGGGGTTGATAAAGAGCACATTGAATGAGCAACTCAAATAATGTATATGCATATTATTGTTGCACTCTTAATTATAACAGTCTCGTACAAGCAAAGACTTCTGAGCTCCTTAGGCGACAATAATCATTCCTCGAAGCGCCTTCCAGACATTCCAGTATCAGTAATCGGCCTGTGGGAGCATCCCACAATCGAATGGATCGTGGTGACATAAATTTCTGGTAATCCGAACATATATCGGTTTTAATTAGATCGAATTAGCGAGTTTCTACTGCATACTATTTTGCTGATTTCCAATAATATGATGACCTTCGCCTTGTGCGGGCGGATGCAAACACGCTCTGGTGCCACTTTCACTTTGCTGCGCAAAGCGAAGTCCAAGCAAATGAATTTTGCGACATTAATTGGCCATATGTAAATAAAAAAGCGTTTCTCTGAAGGTTTATCTTAGGCTATGCACTCTTTTCATCACAGAAACATTTTCTCATTGAAAACACAGAGAGTGGTCATATTTGAGATATTTTGTTTATAAGTACAAATTAAGAAATAATTAATATTTATTAATAAAAACACGCTTTCTGGAATAATACTTATTTTATCTATGAATTTTTGTGGCAGAAGTATACTGTTGTTCCATTAAAATATCAGATAATGTACAAGAAGTGCATATAGAAAACGCATTTGGAGCTAAAAAAGCTACTATATAAGACAAAGACATTCAATAGCAGATTTAATTTACATGCAAGATTTATCTCTGGATACTCCTTTGATTCAATGTAAGTAATTCCTTCGTTCCACTTTCCGGTCATCAAAGGAATAAATCCTTAATGAAAAGTTTGTCCACGCCGAAACGTAACAAAAAGAGCAAATGAAGATAGGATTAAATCAATAACAAAGCATGGTATTTCAAATATTTTGAAAAGCAATGGTGTTGAATTTGTTTCTTCGAAATTACGTTTACTTTTATTGCATTTGTCGTTCCGAAGCCGGTAATTTTAAGCTAGACTTAAATGGACACAATAATGTTGTGTTTTTAGTTTTCAGCGATGTAGGAATGTAACAGAGAAAAATGAAATGAATGGTGTTTAACGCCCGTTTTTACTACTGAGCACCACAGCCGATGGACGCTGATGATACATGAAATAGATATTATATGTTGGGAAACGATTTATTTTTAAGGAAGGGAACGTTTCAGGGCTAAGTTTAGGGTACCTCCATGGCATTTGCCATTTATGAGAACTGAGGAACACCTGGAAAAAAACCTCAGTCAGGAAGGACGGTCCTGCGGGATTTGAACTCAGACCTCCCGCTCACGAGTCCGCGCCTTAACGACCTCGGCCACCCTTGACGTCGTAAAAGAGACGGTAAGGACTTTCGATGAATGGATGACAGTCAATCCGGTACAAGAATGCGCTTTATATCTTGAAGACTTCGTGCTGTCGTGCAATTATTATTACAATTTTATCAGCTCCACGTATACTTACTTATTTTCGTAATTATTATTTGCTCGATGTGCAAAATGCTGCTAAATTATTTTAATGAAAATATTACTTGCGTAACCACTGCAACTTTTGTCATTCTTTTTTACAAGTTGTTAAAAGTTGAAAGAAAAATGTAAAACAATTTATGATAAAATGTAATTTAACTGGAAATATTTATTTTTAGTGTTCTGAATACCGTTTTATCACCTGGGGCTAAATAAGGGAACCTAACTGTTTATATGTAATACTTATTTATTAAGAAGGCTTAATGAATAAATATGGAAGGGAATATAAGATTATATATAATATATTGCATTAAATATATATATATATATATATTTGTCATATTGTACCCTTTGTAGGATGTAAAACTGTCTCCAAGTTACATTTCATTATAGCTGTGAGCTCTAGATTCAGACAATAATTTCAAATTATAGCCAATTTTCAGTTTATCTTAGAAAAACCTTAAAACATTTCTTTTCACTTTCTGTTCCACATAGGATTTAATAATTAAATTGGGTTACATTTATTGTTTATGTTATATTCGTGGTGGCATTTCCTTAAGTACTTTGATAATCTTTGATTAAGTAACAATTAAAATTAGTTTTCTATACATCTAAATTTAATTTATTAGGAGACTCGTAAAAATTCTATATTTAAATCGTAGTATTTGCATGATGAATGAAAACTTCAAACATTAATCTGTGAATATTTGACAAAAATAACTTTATACTGCTAGGAAATCAAAATATCTTAAATTATTTTTCCTTCAATCGTTCTTGCTACAAGAATGGCGCTAATAACAAATGTCTGTATGTCAAATGTACAGTATCTCTGTTAGATTATTAACATCTGTAGTAAAGGCTGAAAGGCTCTTTCTCCCTGAAAACATAACTGAACACATTCCATGTTCCTGGCCGCTTGTTTGAAGTGTCTGTTGTCTCGTATGTAATATTCCACTTCAATCGTTCAATTTCTGGAGGTGTGTGGCAGTAATCCCATGGTAAAAGAGCTGCGTTGTTAGCTCTTGAGAACATAGGTGCTTGAAAATAATTCGATAGTCAAAGAAATGAACAATCAGCTCCATAGACTCAATGCATGACATGTGGCGCCATCTTGTTCAAAATACTTTTGAAGCAGCTGTACATCATTCATTTGCTCAACAAACTGCATGAAAATGCGTGAGTACTTTACACTGTTCACAGTCCCGTCGAATAAGAGTAGAACCGCAATATTTGTTTTGCGAATATTGCACAACAAACTCTGGTTAATGCAAAGACACTTCATGAGTGGCTTATGGATTTTGGTAGGCCCAAATATTTGTGTTGTGCAAGTTGACAGAGCCATACAAATGGAGACATGTCTCACTTGTGAACCATATGCTGAATGTAGTCCAGAAGTTTGCACATGAACGTCTGAGCTTCCGGGAGACAATTTCGTGCACAAGGGAGCGAGACATCTGGGGAATTCACAAGAGAGTTCTGAAACTGTGAAGCGCCGGTTCTGCTCAATTGCTTGCCGCACACTTTCCAACACTTCTGCCGTCACCAGGACGGTCGGCCACTACGGTCGTCGTCGTGAATATTGGTTCGTCCTTCAGTGAACTGCCTGCACCATCGTCTTACCATAATGTCGTGTCCATACACTTGACACAATTGGCGATAGATCTCTGCCGGACTTTGCTTTTGAGCGTGCAAACCTCGGATGACTGCACGAACCTCGCAGTTGGCAGCACAAGGCTGAAACTTTACTGCATTATTCCCACATACTTTCTCTCTACTCCTGCGCATGCGCATTCCTATCCGACAAGTGGTTCCATCTCCAGGCGCGATTGGGACTTACTTTCTGGATGGCCCTCGTATATGGCCACTCTTTAGTCTACTCTGCTTCTTTCATCTGTTTGACAACCTAACCGAAGTGAGTGAGTCTTGACGTCTCATTAAACGTCGGCAGCGCAGATGAACGTTGCTTGTCCATTTCACTCACAAGAGAGCCAGTTGTTTTCAACTGCATACCAGCGCAAGTATTGTGTTTTTATATCGCATGGATTGTACACACGAATTTTCTCTGTAATGCCGTTTGCGTATTTGTAATCGAATTTGCAAGTTAGTAATTCTTCACATGAAAAAGACATTGCTCTTGAGTGCATTGCATCTTCAGAATGATTAACACAAAATGGCGGAAACAGTTGCCAAATCCCAAGACTATCTCTCATAAATAGGCATCATACTTCTACAGCTTCCGTTAAATTTGAAAATAAAACAAACATTACAATATATTCCGTCGGATTAAACAAAGAAATAAATGTATGAACATTACATAAGTCACTCTATATTACAAGTAAATAATATAATTATTTTGCTTATTTCACTTATGTGACATCTTAAAATCGAAAATGAAACGAAACCAATCACAGCCGGATATCGCATTGAAATTATTGAAAACCAATTCTATACCCGCAAAATATTATTTCTGAGCACGCATCACTGACCACTTTTCTGTGTTTTCAGTAATTGTAAACTTAGCTAACTTCATGTGTATTCAGGCTGAAATAATTTGTAAAAGATGTAACAATATCTGTCTAAGCAACCATAAATCTTAATAAACACTTTCAGAATGGTAAAATGTTTTCTCTGTTTTGTTTTTCTTACTTAGTATTAGTAAATCTGAAGGTAGCCATTGTAATAGTCGACTTTCGTCTATTTCAATCTCACGGGTTCGGAATAGGTATGAATTCATAAGTAAGTATAACATGTTATACAATTGTTAATAATCCGTTCGCGAATTTCAAATATATATTACTTTTATTCTTATTATATTCCTGAAATAGTCCCAAAACCAAATTTGACTCTTCTCTATTGGCATTACTGACAATCGATATTCGTCTGTTGCTAGATGGGTTGAAAAGGTTAAATATGCATAATACAAATGTATAATTATTACAACATTGTAAGCCTAGTTTATAGAAATTATATTTAAATTCTTATTTTATTCGTGAAATAGTCATAATAAATATCAATCGAGGGTCTGAGCTTTCCAGATAAATTCACGAACGCCCCTTGTGATAATTGCATTATATAGATTAATATTGAATGTAGAAGTTTAATAAATAATTGTGTTCGACTTATAGAATTTTAGTTTAATTAATGCAATAATGTAATTATATTGATATAATTGAAAAGTTACGATAATTCATTATAGTTTAACTTTTCTCTTTATCTACAATTTCTACGGTTAATCAATAATTAATGTTAATGCTCTTATAAACTAAACCACTGCGCAATTACCAGAGTACCGCGGGTTTGAGAAAGTGCAAATTGACGATATATTCGTTACAGTCTCTCATATCCATTTACATTGATTATATTTTTCTTTGTTCTTATACTCCATATACAATCCAGTTGCAGCGACTAGGAAAAAAGTTGAATCACGGAGTATATCAACATCAAATACCGCTCATTATATTTACTTGCTCATTTAATTAAAAGGTCATTTAACTTATTAATATTCGGACTGTTATATTTCATTTCTAAATATATAAAATTATTTTAAATTTTTGTTTTTAAAATGCTATGTTTTTACAAAATATTGATGCTTCTGCATCAATAAATAAACTATATAAACTTGGAAACGTTACGTTCCATTCGCTGGGTTAAATGCCCATATCAGTCTATGTAACTTAGACATCCGTGTTGTTCCCTGTTTACAAAGTAGTAATGCTTAAGTAATGATAAACCTGCTGCGTGTGCAATTCAGTTTGTTGCTGACATTTAAAGCGATTACATGATTGCTTTGACTCCAAGGGTGGAAATATCACTTGTAGTATTCAATATAAATTGCTAAAGAGTGCCACTGTCTATTGGAGGTAGCAACCAAGATTTAGCTTGATTAGAAAAACCTTACAAAATAGTGACGTTGGATTAATTAGAAATACGTTAAAGGAATAGACTTAAGAGTGCGTCACAGATACGCGCAGGATTAGTAGAAATGAACAAGAACATTGTTGTTAACAGTAAAAACGGGACTCAGAAGATGATCTGATGAGATATGTTTTAGTAAGGAAAACATTGCTCAATACTTTTAACATAAAAAACATACTCCAATGGGTTAGAAAACTGTTAACTGTAAATCATGGTGAGGGGATCTAATATCGTTTGGGGATGTTTTTTTGGGAATGGAGTTGGTAAAAAATTGAAGGAAAGGTGAACCAGAAACAATATAATAACATTCTTCATTTCCATATAACAACAATTAATATGAAAATATTTACAGAAAAATAATTCTATTAAACATTGATCTTGCTATTTACAAATATCTGGATGCATTTTATGATTTTAAGTGCGATTTGAGCCAACAAGAACGCCCGAAATAAGCTGCTACGTGTGGTCCGTGAGCAAACGGTGTAAATTTCGATTCCCATCATGACCTTCCTCCATGAAGGTTTTTTCCAGGTTTTCCTCAGTTCTCATAAATGGCCAATGTCTTCGTAGTACCCAAAACCTATTCCTAGAACGTTATCATGTTTAAAAAAAATCATTTCCTAATTTATCATTTTATTTCATTTCATATCCCATCAGCAGAGCTCGGAAATTCAGGCATTTCATATTTCGATTATAGGCAAAAAGGCGCTTAAAATATTGAAAATAGACAGTAACATAATGAAAACAGGCATTTATTAAAAGTGAAAAGACAGAGTAATACCACTCATTATTAATGAAAATAGGCATTTAAGACACTTAAAACACTATCACATAATTAAAGTTCTTAAGCTTCCTTTTCTTGCTTACAGGCAACAACAAGATGTTTTTTTTTTTTTTTTTTTTTTTTTTTTTCCCCCAAGATATTACTGTCATAGTCAGCCGCTTGTTAGAGAGAACATTTTTCATCATGGAAAAGAAAAGTTCTACTTCCACTGAAGTGATTGGAGCATATTTAAAACATGCCATTTCGGAAGGACTCGTGCCAGTTACAACAGAACATTCACCTTTCAAGATATCATGGAAATGTTGATCAAGACAAAGTCGTTTTGAATAGTCCTGGCGAATGAGCAAAAGATGCGCAGTGGTTTCGGGTCGAGTTCATTTTCTGTTCTATTCGTTTATAGGGGAATCAGGCTATTATCTTACTCCCGTATCTTTCTAGCTTGCAAATGCTTGTTACATTTATGCACCTGAGAAGTTACCCCCACCATAAATTTCCTAGAATTGTCTCACGCAGATCGATACAAGCTATTTCGCCAGCACTATTCAAAACTACAGCACTTTCCTCGTCGTCTTTATGTCCTGGTATTTGCATGCCCGAGGTACCTTTTTTTTTTTTTTTTTTTTAATGAAACCTATACTATTGAAAGCTTTTAAGTGAATGAGTCGAGGAGAAAGTTTTTGATCGCTTGAAAAGATATAAATGTAATAAGTTTCTCAATGGATATTTTTGTTTGGCGAACATGGTTTTTAATTTTATAACTTTTTTCACTTCGATATATTGAAATTCTGTATGTGCTTTTTAAAACACGTAAATAATCCCAGAAAAATATTAATAATGATGCAAATCAAGAAAAAAGTGTTAAAACTTAAAATAGGCAACAGAAGCCAATATACGCCAAAAAAAAAAAAAATTAAAACTGGCAATCCCAAAAGTACGGAAACATATTCCTTTCTATCTGACTCTTATATATACCCATCCAGGTAGAAAAGGCATTTTGCCTACCTTCCGGACTGCGATCATGTGTCCACCGTCTGCGATGCCTCAGCAGTTAAAACGGGTGTTAAACACTTAAAAATTTCGGTGACATCAACGGAGAGTAACACTCAGCATTTTGTTATTGTTACTGTGCAAGTTCCATATAGCAGTGCAAGGCAAACTTCAAACGAGTTAGAACAGAAATCTGTTGGCGCTGTTATTAGCGTCGGAATCTTGTTGCTGTAAACGTAACAGATGATTGACACACACAGCAGGCTAACGTCTAGAATTTCATTTCTGGAACGTGACAGCAAACGGCTAACTCATCAACAGAAGTAAACATCTTGCCGAGTGTTTATATGTGGAATCGTGTAACACAGGCTTAACTTGACATCCGGTTATGACTATCATTGTGATATCCAGTTCAGGGAGAACTTAATTCCTCCACGGAGACTGTCACAAAAGTCTTAAGTTTCAATTAAATATTTTCATTTATTTGCTAGCTATCTATCTGTGCTTAATAATATATAGCGGCATCGATTTGTCATATGCGTTCTTAAAATTTGAATTTGCTATAGAGCAACAGATAAGGAGAAAATTATCTTTTTACTCCTTATCTGTGGCTCTGATTCACATTTAAATTGTGTCTTCTTTTGTTTTAACGTGACGTATACTAAACTAAGTAACCATTTTCATATCCACTACAGTATATTACAAACCTAATATACCTACTTGTCTTGTCTTCTTGCCATAGAAGGACTCCACGAGTTCGAAATATAGCGATCTCAAGTGTGACTTTTTCTTAGTGTCTTATCTTTTTGTACTATTATAATTACTGTTAATTTATACATATATATGTTGAAATAATCTCAATATCTCAATATATGATCTCATATATCGTTGCCATAAATATGCTTAGTAGCAATCACTTCTAAAAAGGATCCTCTTTTACCCTAACACATGGCCAAAGTCTATATGGTCATTAGTCTAAAGCACCTTCATTGAACGTCCGCCTCTTCTTACTCTGAGGAATGCTTGATACTTACATTACTAAGTGCCATGTCTGTGAACCGCACTCTCAAACACTGACCACTGACCACATTTTGACGTTTAGAGCGGGTTCAGGGGGTTTAGATTGAAACTACTAGTAGGGCAATCTAATAAAATCTGGATCATTTCTCTCATGCCATATCTGAGTGAACTGGACTTGTGAGAAGAAGCAGAATCTTTCTGAAAGTTCCAATTCCTGTTTTCAAACATAATCATGTTCAGATTCTTCATCAAGGTGCCATCAGTGATATTATCGCATGTACTGCTGAAGGGTGTAGCAAATTAAAATTTTCAGAAATGAAATTCACTTGGTT
Source organism: Metallyticus violacea (assembly GCA_030762175.1). Taxonomy (NCBI): domain Eukaryota; kingdom Metazoa; phylum Arthropoda; class Insecta; order Mantodea; family Metallyticidae; genus Metallyticus; species Metallyticus violacea. The sequence goes on from CM060833.1 coordinate 58,224,350, forward strand.
TTACATTTATATCTTGCCTTAATATGATCGCCTTAGAGAATTTCAGTATGTTTAAAGGCATAGGAACAATTACTTCAGAGGCTGCTTACACAGAATTTTATAGTGATATTAACCCCTGCCTAGTAACAAGCAAAATCATGCAGATCTTGGATCTGTCACTTGGTGTCGGAAAGGTTTAGGCACCTATACACTACTTTCTCATTGGTTAATACTGGGTGAGCAATGCTTGACGCAACCGTGGAACCGGCCGGGAGCGCTATGTCAGCGGAAGCGGCGAGTATATTTCCTCTCCGCTGCGCGAGGCTTCAGTGTGAGTTGAAATCTTGCGCAAGTAGCACGTGTTTGTTAGGCGACGCAATACAGTGTAATGAGTGAAAGTATATCAAGTTAAATCGGGTAATACAAGTATTCTATTCCCCAAAGAGTTGTTCATGTATAACTAATACGGGCGTACAGAATCAGCGCGTTCTGTAAGGAGATTATTTCAAGAGGAATTTCCTAATGTTCACGTTCCTAATCGGAGTTCCATTCATCGATTAGTGAATAAATTTCGAGAAACGGAACTGTTCTTTATCTCTGGGGGGGGGGGCATTAAAAGAGAAAGTATACAAAAAATTCACACACTTTAGATGAAATTAAAACTAATATTCGTCAAGAAATTGCTGCCATTTCTCAGAGGGAACTGCAGAGTGTAATGAAAATTTTCCTTAGAAGTGGCAGAAATGCTTAAACAAGGAAGGGAGACAGTTCCAGCATCTCCTTGCTTAATACATGTGATCAATTTACTTTTCTTTTTAAAAGTTTATGTAGGTATGTTAGAAAAACTTAAGCGACAAACTGTACTATATTTCCTGCGGACTTACTGTCACCCGCACCGCCGACATAGCAGCCAGTCTCGCCGGCTGGCCACACGCCGTGAAACCGGTTGCGCGAAGGATCGTTCACCCCATATATTTTAAAATTAAGGTAGTGGAACACCATTGATATACTTTGTGTCACAATATTTGAACCCCCAGTAAATCGTAAAATAATATAGGGGGATATAGAGCCACGGCTCGGGGTCTTTGTCTTTTGTCTTTGCGCTCTACTCTCTGGCTCTCTCTTTGGTATCCTGGAGGACGGACAGTCACCGTGAAGCACGCTCTCGGCATTACAGCGGCAGATTCCTGAAAGGTAAGAACCCGTCGAGACTATCATTTGTAATAATTACAGTTCAGATTAGGGGCACGTCTCCTCTACAATAAACCTAGTTAACATGGCACACAGGAGTGTGTCTCTACCATCACCCTCCGAAACAACTACCCCCTAAGTCACAACCGTAGCCGTGACAATGTCCTACACTTTGGCGGTTTCTTCTATCCCTTTTGACAGAAATGGAGCTCAAAGACAACATCATAACTCACTCCTTACCGAACCATTACTGAGGCATGATGGCATTTTCTTCGGGACCCTCTCATAAGCCCTAAAGTCGAGGCTTAAACTCTGTTATTTTGAGGTTGTAGCTTTCTTCAATACTGAATACTTTCTAGTCAAAAAATTTGCGGCCGTTGTTAGCGTAAAGTTGCAGTATTCGTTTTGCATTGCAAACATTTTCTGCTGCTTCAGTTCTGGTATCCGTATCTGTATTTTTGGAACACAATTGCTTTTAATTTTATGATTAAATGCATAATCTAATATAATTCTACTGCTTTTTGTAACACTAACATATGTATTTTATCCTTTACTTTTAATCGCGTGATTATCCGCGTATAATAAAGTTATAAATTTTTATTCCATAATTAATATTATTTTCAATTATGCTAAAACTATGTAAATATAAACGTTATAACAAACGACAACAGGAAAAATATTCTCTAACGTTTTTATTTATCATGAAATATTTTGATAATAATTCATAATTCTCCCAATTTATTTTCATTCTTAAATGCCTATTAGTGATGGCTATATAAACTGTACTATTGGTAAAAAAATTAGAATGACTAAACTAGAAAAGAATTGTTTATTTTTACAATAGTGTATAACCTATTCTCATTAGGTTTTCCAAGGTTTTCCTCACTCCATTATCAGAAAGGGTAAAAAAGCATTTCTCTGCCACAAAATTCACCTTCCATTTCGTCATTCGTCTTCATTCCATTTCTATGTATGTGTCTCCATCTTTCTGTGTTTGTGATGTATTTAAGACGGCTCTGACATTTAATTAGTCACCTATTTAGAGAGTAACTTAATGTATCCAGAGATCTGCATGAAGTAATGGTGACCCGGGCATTAGCACGTAAAGTCCTGATACAGGAGGATGACAGACAATTAAGGGAGAAAAATGCATATTCATAAGATTAAATATGCTAAGCATCATTATGATACAATCAAATATTCGTTATTATTATTAAAGCAATCAGACATTTAATTAGAAATAAACCTGATTGTCTAAATCAAAACCCCTCTCAAAGAGATTCCATTCAGGCTTTACATACAATGTCTTTTTCATTTACAAACACCTTCAACTGCTTCGTCGAGTTTTCTTTCACTTAGTCCACTGGCTTCTTTTCACAAAGTAAAAACTACAAAATATGGGATTAAATTTAAGCTCCAGGGGACGAACACGTTTTACATTTCAAGGCGTCTCCGTGCTCACACTTTCTTTCAGCTTATTCTTACATTTCGTTGCTTATTTATTTGCATTCCGTGAGAGGCATACAATTGTTTTTCACAGCTACTACAAAAACATTAATAACATTAATAACATGCGTCTTCACTTAATATATAAAATGGTTTAAGTATAATAATATTTACGTAACACTGTGAAATGTCCAGGAATTTGAAGAGGAGAAATATTTAGTTATCTCTTTAAATATGCCAAATCCTTTTCCCCTTTTTTATGTTCATAAGGAGATTAAAATATTATGTATTACATATGAAGTACTTCTTTTTGATAAAATAATCAATATGATGACATTGCATGTAATAGTTTTGAAAGATGTGTATTACCTATATATCGATTTATTAACAAAAAAATGTTCACTGATGCATATGAAGATTTTTATTTAATTTTTACTCACAGGTTTTAAGCTTTTAAACAAAAAGTTTACACTTGATTTGCTAAATCCGGTATATAATTTAATTGCTTATTTTTTAAAATTTTTCTGTGCTCTTTACCAGTGATATAAGCATCATTATTCACGTAATTAGAACATTAAAATATTAATATCTAGAAGACTTGCATGAAATTAATCATAAAATATACCGCACTTAATTTGCATGTTATTAATTAATATGGTCTATTTTTTAAACAGGAATATAGTTATTTTTAGAAGAGATAACTGAATCTAAAATTTGGGGAGAAAAGTGTAAAATTAGTTTGTCCAGGTATTCTTTTTTTATTAATTTACAAATACATCCTTATTGTTTAATTATTTCCTTATATTAGTATTTGGGATCTTTGTTAGCCATTTAAATTCCTTCACTATCTTAGGAAATTCTTCTAAACTGCCTATTTATTACATTTCTCTTCTTTATGCTACAAAGTTCTTTGGTTTTTCGTTCTTTCCCCTAATTTTTAGGTTATGAAAACGCAGAATGTATTTAAAAACAATGTTGTCAACTGTGTTTGTAGCCGTTACTCTCTAATGATCGATGCAAAACTTTCTGAATGCCACTAGAAAATGGCTGTCAAAAGTAGAGCCAGTGTTACAACACTAGTTCCATAATTTTCCAAATTACCTCAAACGAGGGTAGCCATTTAATTTTCGACATTCTAGTTAGTGGAAGACCATAACTCCCCAACTCTGCCTTTTTTTTTTTTTTTTTTAAACTCATTTTCTATTCAAAGTTGCATCAAGTAGAACGCCGTGTTTCTTTAGAGATAATACCAACTTCTCCTACATAGGATGCAACAATTTCTTCCGGATTTGTAGATTTCTTCATCTCCAATTATGGATCCATGATGTCTGAGTTCTGTACGAATAAGAATGCTTAAAAATGTTTATATTATTTTTGCTCAATCTCCAAAAATAAAATATAGAGTTCCAAAATCTTTCTGATGGCTCCTCAGTTTTTTCTTGATAGTTGTAAACAGAGCAAAGTCTCAAGGAACCAGATCTGAACCTTACCGTGGGTGGTTACTAATGTCACTATTGATTCTTGAAGAAAATCCATTCTTTTCAAAGCATGTGCTCAGAGACAAGGCTGTAACGAAGCAACAATTCTGCAACTCGGGCTTCGGCCTTCTTTCTGTAAGTGTTCGGAAAACCCTGAGGAGATAATTTACCGTGTATCAAGTGACCGTGATTGTGTTTTGTTTCTGAAGTGGAATGTTGCAATATGGTCACTTGCTAACAATAAACTTGCAACAATTCTCGCCCTAGACTTCGGTATTGCTTACGCTTGACTGGAGGAGGGGGTCGTCATTTGGGTAATCCCAGATCGCTGACAGCTTCTTTGATTCCAGATAAAATTAGTAGATCCACCTTTCGTCATCTATGATGACGAAATTTCAGGAACTGTCTTGTTACCTTTTATTCATTTGTGAGGTTATGAAATATCAAACGATAACAAAACTTCCTCACATGAAGACATTTCTGTAGGATTTCTGACACTTGCGGAGAATAAATGTTTAGAGACTGTTCTATCTCCCTGTAAGTCACTCGTGGATCGTTCTTCAGGACGGCTTCTACATGAGCTATGTTTTCATCTGTGGCTTCCTGTTGCTGGACGCCCGTTTGCTCCTTGCTTTCAAGGCTATTATGGACTTTTGCACGTGAAGAAGCAGGGTCTGGAAAAGCTTTCTGTAATTACTCCAGGCATTCTTGTTAGCTCAAGCTGCACTTGTAACAAAAAATGAGCACTGAAAAATACTCTCAAGTCAATTCTATCTTACATAAATCATCATACGGCGAAAGCACGACCGCAGTGAGCATTTTGCTGCAGCTGCAAATAAAAATATGAACTGCAGAAGCGAAACGTGAAACATTACCACCACCACCTCCTCTTTTCGATAACTTTTGCAGAAATACTGCCTGCCTACATTAATCACATTTCACATAAACAGAACATGCATTTGGTAATTAAAACTAGATTCAGAACTGATTTTCTAGTTTTGGCTATTGCTGTAACAAGAACGAAATCCGTGTGTGAGTTTATTTACCAACCATTTATTTTGATTTAAAACGGCCTTTATCATCAAGCGAGAGTCGTAACAATAAACCAAATCCGAGCATCAAATTATTACCTTGGGTAAAAGCCAATAAAACAGTGTGTGCTATTAATTACCCTGCCTCCGACTGTTAGGAAAACTTCTCTTTTATGCAGCAATGTTTTTTTAAGTTTCCGGAAAGAAGACTTAGCGTTGTTTTGTTTACTGATATACAGTTCCGTGAAGTATGTACATTTATAATATTATTAAAACATCATTTGAAATTAACAGTTGATAAAAATATTTACGCAAGAGTACGGAACTGCTATGTCCAATATTGTGGTTGATAAGCAAGGTGTATCCTCTATGTCGGTGAACGTGGAAGATGCGATTGGTAGTAAAGCAATCAGCTTAAAGCTAATATGATATAATAATAATAATAATAATAATAATAATAATAATTTTAATAATAATCTTGTAATAAATGGATAAAATTTAGTTTATTCCCAATTATTTCAAACAAGGGAGTAAAAAGAAAGAAAAAACGTTAAATATAGGCAGAGATTTGTAGCAAAGAAACTATGAATCTTACACCAGATTATTAGTGTAACATTTAGACTGAAGCTTCCCTTTTTAGAACATGTGGAATAAATATTATATTTTATTTTGGAGTTTTACTAAACACCCCAATGTAAACACTAACATTTGACCGTATATTTCAGGATAAATTTAATGTATGTAGTAAATTACCTTATTCATTTTTAAGGTTTTAAAAACCCCGGTGCCTGCTAACTTTAGAGCACCCACAGGTAAAAATGGTCAAAATCTTTGAAAAATTCAATTTTTTGTATTAAAATTTGTATTTTCACAATGTACATAACATGACAGGTTTTTAAAGGCCCATTATAAATTATGAGTATTTTAAAAGAAGTCTTGTTAAATTTAATAATGCATTTCAACATTGGCTTCTTTTTTGCGTTCATAACATTCCGCATCATGCAGTTTTTATCCAGCTTTCTTCATCTAACATAAAATAAAAAAGATTAAGAAAAAATACTTTTTCATGGGGTTTTCAGAACATTTAAATTTCTCAAGATAAAAAATAATAAATGGACATATTTTTAAAAATGTGAAACAATTAATATTACAAAACTTAGGAGTTTTAAAGATAATCAACAGAATACAAAATTTTCTATAAAGCAATTTGTTTTCTCAGAAGCAACTAAACGCGTTAAAATCTATTTGGTAAAAATTATAAATTCTGCAATATGTGTAGCATTTAGCGTATTAGCACATAAAATAAAATATAAAGTTTACCAAAATTATTAGGAGATATTAATATGGACATCATAGGCCATGTGATTTATAGTGATACAGTAGTTTGGATAAAAATATTAAGAAATTTGCTTTAAAGTTGCAGGAATTAGAAATTTCAGGGTTCTCTTTAAAGACTAATTTGAAAACCTGAACAAACTTTGAGTAACTGTTTGAAAGTATGTGGCCTTTGGTACATATAATAGAGATTTGTTATTAATAAATTAATTTATTCTGAAATATTACCTATATCAGTTACATGCCAGTATACTGTTTTCGACTGGCTAACAGTACTCTTATGTAACATAACAAATACATTGTAGGTATTCTAAAGATATAAAACATGATCTAGGTTTCTAACATTATTCTTACGTAATGGTGCTAGATTTACACAACCTCTAAATTTAGATGTTTTTTTTTTTCCGGGAGGAATTATTCGATTCCGTTATCTACGATTAAGAATAGTATAATTTAATTGACTTCCTGTAGTTTAGAAAGAGAGCTCAGCATGACAATCGACCTTGTCTGTTGTTAGATGTGCATACACTTTTTTCCTATTTAATTCTCATATTTTTGGGACTTCTAAACATCCACTTCCAATTGTCTATGTTTCTTGCCCCAATTTCTCTCATTATTTTCCTTATATGACACCTTTTAAATATCCAAGGGCGTTCTAAAATTATCACCTGCGAAGCTTATTTTTCTTTCTCCCTTGATATGGTACGCTTTCAATTTTCACTATAATATAAAGTAGGATAATTGTGGGCATTATTTATTCTTAACTAATTCTTTTGCCAACGTTTATGCTACTATAATTATGCTGTGGTGTTTCAATTTCTTATTTTCTCCAAAAATGTTTTATTCAGTTCTCTAAGTGTTAAAATTTGTACATTCTCGTTCTATGTGTTCTTTTAACTGTATCTTTTACTCCTTTCTTTCCAATACTTTGAAATTTCATACTTATGGTGTTTTCAAAATATAATAAAATTATTATCCAGTTATATTATGTATCAAGTTCAAAGATTGTTACAGATTATCTTCCCAGTCACTAAATTAAACATTTCTAATGAATAGAGTTTTAAAAAGTAGGTAATATAAATAAAGTTTTGGTGATACGTTTGCGTATGGATAATATTAAATATTATTTTAAAAGATAATATAACAGTAGGAGACCTTGCTTGCTGGTAATATTTTACTTATAAGACGGGAGTTTCTGTACACGGCAAGAATGTATAATGACAAATGAAAATCGTAGATGAGTGAAAGACTACCACAAATCAACAGCGAGCGCGATGCGTTCTTTGATAGGCTAAAGTTAAGACGGTTAAATAAGTTCGAAGAGATTTTCGACGAGTATGGTGTGCGTAATGTATCTAAATACGATTCCATAATGTTGTGGTGTCGAATATTTGTAGAAACAGTTTCTGTGTATAATAAAAAAAAACATGCACGATGTCGCAGGCGAAACTATATAATGTGCCGGTGCCCCCACATACTAAAACCACCACCTGCACCTCCAAATTACTAGAAGAACATCGTTCAGGAAATGTGAGAGAGCATGTCTACTTCACCCAGTAAATATAGTCATCGACTTAGAAAAACAAAACAAATTCCAATTAACTGAATAATATCCTTGATCTTATTGTTGCATATCAGTCACTAGAAACCATGAGTTTCTTATATCAAAACACTCAGCCAACATCACTTAACAACCTTTGAAAGTTTTTACATGGAGTTGACACCTAACCTGTATATTGAGAAAATGCTACATTTTATAAGAAAGGATCAAACAAACAGATAATTGGGTTAATATGATTCAGGAGATTTTCGAAAGGATTGGCATGTGAGAAATATAGTAGTATAGGGAGTTAAAAAGTAAAACAAAAATAAATATATTAAATCAAGGCTCAAATATATAAAGATGCATGAATACTTACATAACACCGTCCAAAACAAGCGGATATCTAAAAACGGATGTCTATATGGACGAAGAGATAGGCTGGGATTGCGGGATAGAGTCTGAGAGGGTATTATTGACAGACAAAGCAGAAAACTAAAATAACTAAACAGGTGTAATTATTCAGCACGTGTTTCCTCGTCAACAAAACAGTTACCTTGACATGTCATACAGAACAAGCAAGTGAAATTCTGACGATGTTTCTTATACGTTACACACAAGGACAGCTCGCTGATTGTAAAATGATTTTAGTCGCTGGTACTGCACAGCATAGTGAAACTCATCTCCCAATCTGTGGAGTTTATGGGGATTAGCGATGAATGATGTTAGGGTTAGGATGTTGATGTTGAATAAGGATGACAGAACGTGTCCATCACTTAATTATCCACCATACGTGCAGGGCTTGCCATCTCATGGTGACTTGAAATATGCCTTGCAGAAGTAACTAGGCTATAGCAATCCTTGTTCACCTTGTACTTTACATGCATAACTCAATAGACGCATAAAAAGCTGCTAAGCAATATAGAATTGAATACAAATGAAATATAACTTATTAAAAACCCTTTTGCTATAGTTATAAATAAGCAGTGTGGGTATATAAATAGCTATACCACACAACTTGAAACTAAACAAGTTGATACAATTTTATTATTTCATGCAATGAGCACCTTATCACACACAAATATATATAGTTATAAAATGCTTTGTTTATTTATGAGTGCATTGCTAATTTTAATCATATCAAACTACACACAACTTTATAATTAAAATGCTAGGTTATATGGAACTATTACTGAAACTTTAAATAATGACCTGTATACAGTATTAAATGTTTAAAATGTTTCTTCTGAAAAGATTGTAAAACTTTGATGACTCCCTTCTTTACCTGTGCACTTCAATTTAATGGTATTCTTCGAAAATGTACAATGACTCTTTAATAATGAATGGTCATAATTTTTTACAAGAATAATTTCTCGCGCCAAAATGTAACTTTAAATATTTTATATAAATGTATAATGTACACATAGCAGTAGTTTCACTGTTGTCACTTCCGGTTCCCGTCTGTTAGAGGTGTGAAAGTTGAGACATGTTCAGTTCAGCAAAATTGAGATAACACGCGGCGAACTATATGCTACTCAGACTTTCTGCTTTCGTCTCAACAAATCTTCAGCTGATGCCTATGCAATGTTATAGGAGATCTATGGGGAGTTTGTTCTTCCCTATAGCACAGTCCGAATATGGTTTAAAATGTTTAAAGGGGAAAGGCAGTCGATTTCAAAGGAAGGTGAACCCGATGCGCCAGTGTATGCTCTAAGTGAAAAAAAAAATGAACACCGCTACTGTCATTGTGACAGAGGATTGTCATATAACATTAAGAACACTTTCAGAAAACTTTAAAATTTCACTGTGTGATACCCACAAGTTGGTAACTGAATTGCACATGAGAGTGTTTGTGCCCGATGGGTTCCAAGAGTGCTGATTCCCTAACAAAAGAATGTCAGCAATTCTTTCTTTGCTTGAAGTGTGTATACATTTTGGCACCCTCTGTATATAAACACCAGAATGGCTTCAAACTGTCTCTGGGTTCTTTATGATTTGAGAGAATCAAATATTTAAATTTTCCATCTTGTCTTGGTACCCTAGCAGTTCTGTTTGCTAATTAAATAACCTACATTTTCTAATAATACTTGTAAAGTAATTTACTGATAATCTACCATATTTAATTTGTTACATGGACTAATGTAAGTAATTGCTCATTTTACACATTGTGTTACAGCGTATTTTTGTGGTGAAAAGGCACGTATTAAAATAAATTTGAAGTAAAATTTCCATATGCGGAATAGTTTTACATATACATATATATATTATTTTCTTAATAAATTCTTATATTTCAGAAAGTATATAAATGTTAATTCAAGTTATTTTATTCACACTGCTTTTTGCTACATATTTAAATTTACACTATTTCTGTATATTATTTTTTCGTATGAGGTTCCTTGTTTGGGTTTGTAAGGTACATTCAAGTTTAATGGATTATAATACAATGTACAATGGTAATACTGAGTTATTTGAACTAATACCTATTTGTAAGTCCAATTTTAACACCGTATAACCCATTTAATGTTTTAAGGTTGTGTTTTTAAAATGTAGATTCCACCACTAACCTCTCACATTCTACCAAGTGTGGCATAGTAGATATTAAGGAAATCATTTCTACATAGACATACCTCAATGATTAAGTACATGACCAGGTTTAAGTAAAAGAAAATTGGAACTGCTGGCTTTCAGACTTCAGAAATAGAAGCTTCTTCATGTTGATCTATTGTGACTGTATATAGACACAGAAGAACTCAAATTTGTTACATTTTATATATTTGGTAACAAGTTAATCTTCTGTAATGATGTGACTGTTTTGATAGTGTCTTTGAGATTTACTCAATAATTAACAGAATTAGATGCTATTTATACACAGTGTCCCAGAATCGCTGTTAAACTTTACGGAAAGGCAACCCATATTACGTCATAAGGACTAGGTAAAGCATCAGCTGATTTCTGACTGAGAGCACGCTACACATATTTCGTATACCTATTTTCTTTGATAATGGTTCCCTTTATTTCAGTGTCATTGCATAAATAGTCTAGCACCAGAATAGAATTACTAACAAGTAAAAGATGCTAAATTTGATGTACACGAGCAGAAGAGGAAATAAATGTCTATTAATAACTGTGCATGTATTGAAGTTTTATAGCTTATTTGGTAATGAAAATATGACAAGAGAAAATTAAAGACAAAGTCGAATTCTCTTCATCTCTAAAACCTCAAAAAGATGCAATCAATATGGCATGTGTGCCATAAATCTACATGAGGGTATAAGCTGAAAAATTCACGGTGATTCTGAGACATCGTGAAACTAGGGATTCAAATGTTTTCTACATTTTCTGTGATTAAGAAGATTCCTTGTCCTGTGTATGAGTTTGAAGCGTATTTGTGTATTTACAGGTTATTTAATAAAAGTTTGGCCATTTAAGAAAATCCATTGGGCAGATTCCTGAAAAAGTGTCCAGCTATAAAAATATGTGACAGTTACATCAGTAAAATAAGCAAAACTACATAAAGTTAACTAAAAAGTGTCCTGTTTCAACGTTTTCTGTTCCTATGACATATGCCAATATGACAAAAGAGATTTATAATCTACTGAAACATAATTAGTTTCGAAATTCCATTTTGCTATGCGAATAATACAGCCCCATTAAAAAAAAAACTTGATCTGCACGAATTTGTAATATTGGGGACAGCAATAATGTTCAAAAACAGGTCCTTATAGCTTATTAAGATAAGCTTGCTCCTTCACATTAAATTAGGGCTCATAAAATAATTTGATATGTAAATGACAGAGAATTTGCCTCTGTTGCAGAAAAAGTCCTTCCTTACAGCTAAGCTCAAAGGGGGTGCATTAGATGATAAATACAATTTTTAACAATATCTGATTGGACATGCTTAAAAATGAAACACATAATTTACAGCGCATAAAGAACTTTTGAAGGTTTATCATGATTTGCAATGCAATATGCCACTTAAAATATTTCTTACTTTCTCACATCTCAACTCCTTCCCAGAAAACTGTATACATCAGACGAACAGAGACTACAATAAAAATGTACATGGAATTGAAAAGCGATATGAGGGGGAATTGAATGCCTACAATGTTGGTGATTTCTGCCAAACCTAACAAGAAATATGTTATTTTTATTTATTTATTTATTTTTGATTTGGTTTATTTACGGGCACTCTTTAATATCTCAGGTCATCAGCGTCCCATTCAACACAGGGCTTCAAATTTTGCTCAGATGCCTGTTCTTTCAGGCTTGAGGTTTTTAATGTGCCGTAAATGTACGAAACGGGACCCAATACTTTACTTCCCTTCCAAAGGAAGCCATACTTAGGATTTTTACGCCAGAAAAAATCCATCAATTCTGACCAGGATCGAACCCGCGATCTTGGGTTTAGAAGGCAAGTAGGTTACCACTACACCATCAAGACTGACTAACGAAAGACAGCATAGGTATTCATAAAGGCAAATCTAAAGTAAAGTTTTAAATTGTGAAGTGCTTATATACTTTATTTCATTTGCTTTATTTCATTATGCTTTTATAATTATACAAAATAAACTTGGAAAATATCTTCTTATGTGTATATGTCGTCAAAAATGTCTAAGTCGGTCCTGGTGGCGTAGTGGTAACCATAATTGCCTTCTAAACCCAAGGTCGCGGGTTCAAACCCGGCCAGGATCGATGGATTTTTTCTGGCGTAAAAATCATAAGTATGGCTTCCTTCGGAAGGGAAGTAAAGTCGTGGATCCCGTGTCGTACATTTACGGCACGAAAAAGAACCTCAAGCCTGAAAGAAGAGGCCTTTGTACAAAATTTGTCGGTCGTTTCACGCCCTGAATAGAATGGCACGCTGATGACCTGTGATGTTAAAGAGCGTCCTTAAATAAACAAATCAAAAAATGCCCAAGTAACTCTTACAATTGACATGATGCTATTTACTTTACATTAAATCCTTTATATTACATAATTCATGTTAATCTCTACCAAAATAGTAAGCTACAAAATAAAACTCCAACTGAATGACTTAAAAAACTTAATTTACATTTTTGTACCATAATAAAATCAAAGTTACATAAATGTTAACGTTCTTTCTTAACAATGCCAAAATATAGAAAGCAGTTATATTAGGAGAAGTATAATTTAGTTTCCTAGGCCATGGGCTCCTATAGATATAACAAAAGAATGCATACGCGAACCAAAGGCTGCATGAATACAACACGCTCAACAGAGAGATCCCAACGGCGATTGATACGTAAAACAACATCTTCGATCTGTGCAATGTAATATTGGCTATAAAGTCACCTGAAACTGACACTTATTGACCTAAGGATCAAGGCATTATTTTCTCATCGTCTGCAATATTGAGGGATCAACTTTATTGTACTCGTTCAGGGCCAAAGAAGGGTTAGGGGGAGGGGGGGAGGCTCCAGCCGGAGAGAAGAAAATACACAAAGAATGAGAGATAGGTCTTCGATTCCGGGAAAGAAATCTCAAGAAGAAAAATTAACTACAAGACCAGTTACGAAATATGAACGAAGAGGTAAGAAAAATAGCTGAAATGCCCATCAAAATGTGAAATGTGCCTTGTACCAGAGAGATAGTTCAATCATAAAACTGAATCTCTTTCAGTATCGGAAATAAGAAAATATGTGGAAACTTGATAATTGTTTAACCATTTAGTACCGCCACGATTGGCCGAGATCGTTAAGGCACGGACTTGTGAGCAGGAGGTTTGGGGTTGGAATCCAGCCAGGACCGTTCTTTCAAACTGAGGTTTTTCCCAGATTTTCCTCAGTCGTCATAAATGGCAAATGCTGGGGAGATACCCTAAACTTAGGCCTGGAACGTTTCCTTCCTTAAAATAAAATCCTTTCCTAATTTATTATTTCATCTCATGTATCATCAATGTCCACCACTGTGGTGCCTTAGTGGTAAAAACGGGCGTTAAACATTATTCATTCATTCAATATTAACCATTTAGCATACTATTCTGTAGTGTTACCATTTGACTCTTCAAGTCTTTCTATACATAATAATATTATGGTAGAGTAACAAAGTTCTCCAAAATGTTTCTTCTTTTCATTATTAAAAGATAACGTAAAAAGCAGAAATCGCTGACATCACCTATGCTTTTTATTATTATTTCTTTGGGGTGTAACTTGCAAACTAACAGAGAAGCTTCCTCTTTCTGTACCTGAAAATGTACGTTTTCGTATACTTCAACTCACAAGAACTTGGGGGTATTCACTATGGAATATGGGCCAAAATAATGAAAAATTGGTTTTTTGGTTTTTTTTTTTTTTTAGTTTTAAGATAATGTATGTATGTATGTGTGTATATATATCCAAAATCCGTCAATAATTATGCCCCCGCGTGGTTTAAATGATCACTACGTCACGATTTAAATGCCCTTGCGTGGGAGGGAGTGACTCTTTATAAGATTTCAATCCCTTTTTACTGCTAAACTTAGTGAATTTTTCACATTTAAACTTCGCGGCTTGATTATAGGTTTGAAATTAGGAGCGAGAAGGTATAGAAACATATTCTTAGATTTTCAGAAAACTTGTAGACACCGGGGTTATTGTCATGGTGTTTTAAAATCGAACCTTTGCCAAAGGTGAGAAACCCCCAAACATGAAGGGAACAGGATTTATTTTACCCAGAGTTGTGTGTGCAAAAATGTCTGTTTACCAAAGATTAGCTAATAATAACTTACTACAGAGATGTTCCATATATGTAAACCTTCATTAGCCCCCCTGGCCACCCCAGTATCTCCCTTTCTTCCGGATGAGTGGCTAGGGCACCGAATTTCCTCCTTCGATTCCGTTAATCCAATCTAATGATTTTCATTTAATTCCAATGGATATGTATAAAAAGCTTTGCTAGAAAAGGTCTAACTTTGGAAGAAAAATTTATAGAATACATACTGTTAAAAGCTCAAGAATATGATGAAATGGAATACATGACTGAAAAATTCACACAGTACCAACTATAAAAAATAAAATTCAGACTAAACTTTGAGGTCATGCCAAATATTATCTGCTACTTCTGAATACCTTATGAAGGGAAGAAAATATTTACATATAACTGCACATAAAAAGTACAGTGATTCATTATCAATGGCCCTGTGTATTGCAAAAAAATACGGTATTTTCTAGGTGCACTTTCTCCAAGATTTCAGAACATGGTTTCATATTAAGAAAAGTCAGGAAACTTTGTCATGCATTTTGGGGTAATGTATCTCTTTGTTTGCCACAGTTGGCGACCTTTATTGACTTTCAAAGGAGAAGTAAACTTACAGAAGACCAATCGGCTTTGGCAGACCACATACAGCATACGCAGATAAATTGATGCTCTAAAGAGAACAGTGAACATTTTTAACTGTTTTCTAACGAATTTAAGGAATTTAAAGAAAGGGAAAATGATACCACAAATGAAAATGCACAAAATATTTTAGTCAGAAAGTTATGTTTCCTTTGCATCCCACAGTCTCTCATTCGCCATCAGAAGGTAGTTAGTGTTGATGGTGCCTCTTTGTTGCTCTTTTTCTTGAGTTGTAATATTTGAAAATTTATCCCGAGGATATCTAAAACGCAGTACCCCTATTTGTACAAGCACAACATACAGAGTGAAGTACTTTGAGTTAGAACCGGCAGAGTGTGGCTATATACTGGAAGAACGCACTTGTAGTTTGAGGGAGGCTTTGTCAGCGAGTGGTTATGCGTTCGTGTGTTACTCGGTGCTTTCATTGTGTATAAAGTATGTACTTATTGTTCTTCGTTAGTTATGCCATTGAACAAATATAGTCCTGAAGAAAGGGTTTTTAAATATGATATATGTATGAACACGGATTATTTCAGACGAAAGATAAGGGGATTTGCAAGAAATATCCTTGCAAACGAAAAAGTTGTTCATCAGCTTTAAAAAGTTGGAAGAGATAAACAAAAAAATGTCTCGAATTGTCGTATTCTTATTAACGAAAATTTGATGAATATACGAATTTCCTATGTAGACGGGACAATGTGTTGTCGCTGAGGGGCATCACTTTAAATATCTCTTATAACATACGTTAGTGATTATCACCATCAGTTTTAAATTAAGTATAGTTTCGAATATGACATTTTTGTTTTTAAATAATGGTTACAAGGTACAAAATAGTATCAGAAAAGAGACATTATGTAGAGGTGATGCGTTTATTTTAAAACACATATAGAAAAGAGATGAAAATAACTTAGAAGCCTTTGCTATTAATTGATTTAGAAAAGGCGTTTGAAAAAGTAAATCAAAAACATTTAGGACTGCCCTAGAAAATAAAGGCATCCAATAGAATGTGTAAAAGTTTCATATCTTAATGTAAATTTATGCTTTATGCTCAGAATCGTCAAATAATATGGAAGCAACTTTTAGTACATAAATCAGGTGAGGGCATCCACTTTCACCATACTTTAATTTTAATTTATGAATCATAACTGATTGTAAAGCAAATATTTGGAAATGAAGGAAATTTAAAAAGTAAAAACTTTGGATTAAATATAACATTTACTGGCTATATTGATATTATCTCAAAATAAAAATTAATATACAAATTCTAATTAATTTCAAAAACATATAATTAAAATATTTATTTAGAGGATCAGAGTTATGCCGTTTATAAGACAATTCCCAGTAAGATCTAAAATAACATGTGGAAATAGATATATTGAACAGGTGTCACATTTATGTTATCTGGACTGTGATATAAGTTACAAAAATACGGTGTAATCCTATAAAGTTTAAATTGCATTCCATATGTTGAACGGTGAAAAGAAAACGTACACAAAAATTAGAAAAGAAACCAAATACTCTAAAAATAATTAATTGTACCCACTCTACAATGGGGAAACCAGTTTCTCCTGGGAGAAAAATATAATACAGTCTGCTGAAATATGTACCTGAAATATGTCAAAGGATGTACCCTCATGAATAAATTTTAAAACGCCCGCATACAACATTTGTATGTGCAAAGTATCGAAGACTATTATAAACATTAGACAGATTATGTATTCAGAATGGATAATAACCGAGTACCTAAGAAAGCGTACCTGTACAAACACAAGGAAGTTAGAATGATGGGAAACATTTGGAACATTTATAACATCCTGTTCGAACATTGTCATCACGGACTGATTAGCCTAAGCCACTGTGTGATCCATTTAAATGGAACAAGTTGGTAATTTAATTCTGCATTGCAGAGGCATTAGATTGTTATTTTAAAATTGTTGGCCTTTCTCCAGCTTGTACCGAACTTGCACGGTTTTGTAGTACTCCGCATAAGAACTAAAAGAATTTCTTTGTATGTGTTTCTTCAGCCGGCTCCATTTTGTATTAAATTTTGTAAAACTTACTTCAGCTACGTTTTTTCGACACCATTTTCTGGCCTTCTCAATTACTATTAAAATACTGTAAGGAATCGTTGTGTCTTTGTTATTCTTGGCAAATAAAAATCTTATAGAATCACTAATTAAGCACATAAGATTTTAGACAAACATGATTAAAACTATATTATTTTAATATTAATAAAATAAAATTTTATTTATTAATCATTCCATATAATATTTTGGTAAGCCAATCAATCTATTACTACTTACAAGGTTTAACATATCATATCAAATTTAACCCCTTCCTCTTTTTTATTTCTGACTAAAGCTCGTTTTAACTACGGAGGCATTACAGACGATGGACTCTGATGATACATGAGATGAAATGATAAAATGGGAAATATTTTTTTAAAGGCGTTCCAGGCCTAAGTTTGGGGTACTTTCCTGGTATTTCCATTTATGACTAACAGAAATATGGATAAAATCCAAAGCAGGGAGGTCAATCCTGGCGGGAATTAAATCCCACATCTCCCACTCACAAATCCATGCCTTAGTAACTTCGGTCCTCTGTGTTGGTTTCATGTGTACTGAAACGACGGTTCGATTTGAATTGATTTTGAATTAATTTTCTCCACATTTGTCAACTAACATTTTCCTAAACACTTTGGAAAAGCTTTAGCAAAGTTTACTAAATGAAAAAAATCATTGAATAAAGAACACTTATGGAAAAGTACTAATATATACGACATGCATAGCAACCAAAAAAAAAAAAAAAATACAACGTGAGACCAAGACAGCATATGCGTAGGCTGGCAAACTTTGAAATGTCACTCACAATTGCATAAAAGTACTATCATGACATTTTCAGTTTAATTTTGACATACAGGTTATCGCCACGGGTGGCCGAGGTCGTTAAGAGGCGGACTCGTTAGCAGGAGATCTGGGGTTCAATTTCCACCAGGACCGTATTTAAGATAGCGTCAATGAGGCTATAGCAGTGGAAGAGGAAAGATGTAGTTGCACATCAAGCACAGAGGCTAGAAAATTGTTGCTGTAAGTATTGTCTTAAAATGTACTAGTTTCTGAAAATAGTAAAATGTGGTAGAGTATATATTCAACATCAGTAGTGTTTATTGTGTAATCGTTCCTTAGAAATCCTTTTCCTATCAGGATGTCCGAAATTAAGTTATATTATTTGGGGAAGGGATTTGGCATGCCAGAACGCCCCCAACTAAAAAAAGTTTAGGTTTTTATAGGATTTGGGCGAATTAGTTGACCTGGGCTGCAACATAATATTGCATTAAACATAGAATGAATAAATAAGGATGCTGTTATTACATTAAATAGCTATTATATGAATAGCTATGAATTCATTTAAATCAAAAGTACGACTGGCCTTATCAGCATCACAAACTAGCTTCTTTTTTCTTAAAAACGGATGTCTTCAGAAAAAAAATGGAAAAATGGAACACCATATGAGGAAAATAGAAGAAAAGATACTACAGAGGAATGTTTTAAAAGAGTAGTTAGTTCTACTTGGGAGGATAAAGAACATATGAATTCTTGAACTCATAAGAAAATAAGCAAGTAGGGTGGTTTAGAATTGGGTTGGAAAGATAGAAAGAAATGTGTGATTTCGAATACTACCAGGCTCTGGGTCCAGGGGTGTAGCATGAGGTCCGTGCCACCCAGTGGTTTTTTGCTTTAGGACGGCACCTTGTTTCCTAAACCGACCCGTCTTTCGGCTGCAGGCGATTACGTCGCCCAAGCGCACCGAGTGAACTCCAGCTTCAAAAGCCGAGCGCACCCAGTTACCAGAGTTTCACTGGCTAGATACAAAGAAATGGATGTAAAATTAAGAGATAGGATTTATAAGCCCATGATGATTGCAGACTTTATTATAAATAAATAAATTTTAATAATTAATCTTGCTGCGAAATCTTTGCTTAATTAAATATTTTCTTAGGCTATGCTTTAAAAATATTTAATTTTATATATTATTATAACATTTTGCTAATTTTCATATTCATTAATCTCACGAGAACTTGGCTTTTCTTATTTAATATGAATTTAAAATTATAAAAAACTCCATTACAGCAAATTTTTGTATTTTTGTGTGTCTGAACTAAATTTCATATCTGTAGTCTGATTATGTACATGTTTCTGCAGGACGGAGGAGAATTTCATGCAGAACAGGAGAGATTTCGATAAAGCAGAGTCCGAGTGTTAATAAAATATATTTTTGTAACATAAAGAGCTGAGAGACACAAACTTAATATGTAGGATACATGCAGTGACTCCCTTGTTCTTCAGACAAGAAGGGCTGCTGCATTTAGAATACAGAAAATAAACAGCGTTCTGGGAGACCAACTCAAGTGACAGTTGCAGAAAACGCACCACGATCTTCAGCACTGGAAGAAAATTTGATAAGAAGACAGTCGCACACTTGAAAAACAAGCAGCAACTGGTCCCCAAACGTAAGGAAAGCTAGCGGAGAGAAGCTTGTTTCTTCAGGACCATGCCTTTCCTCACAGGGCATCATTACACAGCCGAAATTTGCATACCTTCGCTTTGAAGTTGTGAAACACTCCGCCTTTTTACTCTTCCACTTCTTTCCTAGACTCCAGAAATATTTCAAGGGAAGAAATATCTCAAAAATTAGGAATGCTAAAATAGTAGGTAGCTTCATTACCAATAAAAATATCTCGAATGGTTAAAGAAGCTAGGATAAAAAAATCTCAAGTGTGTAAAACTCAAGAGGGAATAAGCAGACAAATAAAGTTTAGAATTTAAGTTTATTAATTTATTTAACTTTTTTCACTATCTCAGCATATGTTTCATTGGTCGTTGGTAAACAACTTGTAACTTAAATGCTTTTAAAATTTTTCTTTTGCATATTTTCATATCTTGTCGCGTGTAAATATTAATTAAATAAGCGCTTAAAATCATACATATGTGTCCCAGTATTGTATAACCAAAATGTCATGGGTTAAAGTAAAATAAATGCATTAATTTTAGTGTAATTACATTATATTAAATACACACCTTAATAAGCTGTGCTGAAAGCTCTGTCGAGGTGCATATCACCCATCCACCAACTATGAAAGCTATGCCACAGGATTCATAGTAGCACAACTGGGAATGTGGATGTTATCGTTTAGGCCTGTACAAATCTCCTGTTAAACGACATGTAAAATGCAGCGAGTTAACTTTCATTCTCGTAGGACTCTCACTACTCAAACGCTTTCCAAATCCTTACCAATACACAAACAATGTTCTAGAAAAAATAGTTCATACTTCAATTGTAAAGAGGTTGAGAATAGTGATACTTTTGTTACAAAAGTGTGGTCTGAAAAACACTGAATACAATGTGTTCAAACATTAGATGGCCAAACTTATTGGGTTATAATTGAAATGTAAGCATCTTGTTAAATCGCATTGCACAATTTGTCATGTTAAGTAGGTAAAATGAAGAGAGACTCGTGTATTTTGCTGCAATTTACATGTCTTCACCGAACCATCCAGGAGACATTTAACACATTTTTCAGCAAAAACGCATCTCTCTACTGCGTCGTGCTATTTTCTGCTTTAGTGGAAGTAATTTTGAACATGTCTTATAAAATGCATAATTCCATTAGTTTATAATAATATATTAATTAAAAATATAACATTGCATCATTTTCAACAATACATTCCCCAATGTTTCTATCTTGTGTTTTAATTTCAGCTCAAAATTTAATATTAAAAAGTGAATTTATCTTTTTCTTCCTCTGCTCCCTTTATTACTAAATTTCATGTCCAATCTAACAGTTATTTTTGGCTAGGGTCCGCAGATGAGCGCAGCGCGCACTGAGCTAAGATCACATCGTTAGCCTGTGATAATAAGCCACACTTCCCGTGTTAATTAATGGCTGTATGCGGATAGACAGCCGCAGTTTGCTGTTACAACAGCAAGCATTGTTTGCCTATGTGTTATTGTAACTCAGTTCGCAGTTAAGAAACGAATGTGCTGGTGCTTTTAATTTAAGCGTAGTTTACTGTAGTATATCGAGCCGTTACCACTAGAACACGAAGAAAATATTACAGGAATAACCCCGATAGTGTACAGAAATTGAAAGAACAAAAGCAAAGCTGTTGCAAATGAATGCAAATTTCATTAAAATATATGAAAAACGTATAACAGCAGACGAACATTATTTCGAACAACTCTGTAACACAGGTTAGAATTCATTAATTCATGAATTAATAGGCCAAATTTTTCGCCTATTAATGTGTGGAGATGTTGCCCATCGTCGAAGCCGGCAATTAACAAGACCTTGGCCGGGCGTGGTTTGCCTTCAACTGCGGACGTAAGCCAATAATAATTCCCTAAATTTATATAATACTTGATTATTTCATCTCTCCTTCTCCTCCTCTCTGCAGATACTCTTCTGGATGTAAATGTGGTGTTTGAAGCTAGTATAAGAGATTTGTATTTAAATGTAAAGTTATACAGTGATAAGTGTATAGGTGTTGAATGTTCAAGAAGATGTTTTTGCTGTACAACAAGAAAGAGTCTGGTTTATAACTATACAATAAAATATATTTTTTTCTAAAGAAAATGATTGGGTTAGTTGATTATCAAATAAACGTTTTCCTTAACGGAAGGGAATATCTGACAGAAAAATTTACATTAGTAATGGCTATGAGAACACTAACAATGTGTTTTGTGTGCAGCATAATGCCTTTCCATTGCCTTAAAGTGAATCAAATAATTAAACTAACAAGTTGAATTTAACACTAAGAAAAATATATCCATATTTAACAGCTGCCGGTAAAATTCTTGCGGTGACTGACCAAATGACCGAGAACAAGTAATCCAATCACAAGACCTGTCCATGTAGCTGAAACCTGGCCGTTATATGCGCGAAATTCGCTTGGAAGACACCCCTCCAAGATTTCAAAACATTTTTGATAAAGATTACAAGCACGAACAAGGCGGAAGAGGGTACGTGCCCCGTTTGGCATTCAGGCCCGGCCTGGCACGCTAGGATGACCATAGCCCAAGAAGCTCACCAAGGTGTCGCTCTCCTAATCGAGTTCTCTGGGCTGGACAGCGACGTGACCCTGGAGCACAAACAACACGATTCCGTTCCGCAGCCACAACAAAGTTTTGAGTTTCCCCCAAGATAAAGGAGTCACCCTCTATATCATGCACCATTTGAGGAGACCATAAAACTGCCTTCTGTCCGTTTCCTTTACCTTACGAAATATTCAGAAGTGCAGCTGAACTTTCTAACAAATATAAATACACCTGAAGCATTAATCTGTTTCTAAAACGCGCATGGGTCGAAAACTTTCTTTTATTGTGCATATGTTTGGCAAGTCCAGGAGCTATTGAATACCATGGATGAAAATAAATATATTAGGAATAAATTGAAAAACACTCGTGATTTGAGGAGTATATTTTAATAAATAAAACACAAATAATAAAGAAATCCGAACATTTTATAATTGGACAATTTTTCATAACTGAACTAATGTGTGGATATGGTTTCGAATTCTATTATGTTTCAATCTAAATCTTCCACTTAACCAAACAACTAGGTACATTTAACATTAAGAAAAAGCTTCAGAAGGTCGTAATATATGAAAAGCTTTAACCAGTGCACTCAAACACATTAATATCCAAAAGGAGGACATTATATATCAGAAATATGTGGAACCAGAATAAAGAAAAATCCACAGATAACTTTATGAACTTTTCAAACAATGGTTTCAGTTGTAGTTTTTTGTTGTTGTTAATTTTATTGTTCTATAGATTTAAAATTTATCTATTCAGTAATATTAAAAAATAGTACTGAAGGAACTAAAACGATTAATTATTTACTTTTTGCTTATTTTAGTGTTAAAATACCAGGTTATTCAATGTTTTGGTGGCCGGTAACCATATTTACCCAAAGACCCAAGATCGCTGATTTAATCCTGGTCAGGGTCTATAAATGTTTTCGGGCGTAAAAATCCTAAGTATGGCTTCCTTCAGAAGGGAAATAGAGCTATGGTTCCCGTGTGGTAGATTTACGGCATGTAAAAGAGACTCAAGCCTGAAGGAATAGGCCACTGAGCAAAATTTATCGGCCGTTTCACGCCCTGAAATGAATGGGACGCTGATGACCTGAGATGTTAAAAAGCGTCCATAAATAAACCAAATGCTGCTGCTGCTACTACTGCTACTACTCGCCCTTTTCACGGCAGTCACAGTGGGTAACTACCGGCAAAGTGGATATACTATCCAAGCAACCGATTCAAGTTATCTTAATTAAAACAATAATCACAATGAAAATAAACATATCTCTTCAAATAGAAAATATTGGAAATACTGTTCTACTTCCTCCACACGTTTCTGTCATATATTTTATAAAAAAAAATGTCATTTAAACGTATGAGTTCATCTTCCAAAACAGAGCCAATATAAATTCAAAGCACACGAGGACTCTGTTGTCCGCGAATTTCAGGCTAAAGATATTCGGGTAAATTTTCATCATTGGATGTTTGGAACTTTAATAACAAATTAAACTATCCTAGCTTAATACTTTTTAATGATAAATATGGTTATGCTATTATGCAAAACATAGATACTGGAGTACAGAAAACATCGATTTGATACACAAAACCCCATTACTTGATGATGAAATTGATTTATGGTACGCAGTAAATGCATATAAAGTAATAGTGCTTATCACATTTACAGAATGCCATATTTGTACAAAGATAAAGGAATGATACACATCATTTGTGAGTAACTAGGTGATATTGGATATTTCCAGCAAGACTCTGCCACGGCTCATACAGTTAATGAGTCATTAATTTTCATTTAGGAAATTTCTGAAGATAGTATAATTAATTGGACAATATGTGTTTTTATTTATGGGGGTAGGTGAAAAACAAAGAAGCTTGTTTAAAGGCTAACTGTATAACCGCCTGTCGGGTTCAAAGCCCTAACGAATTAAAAGGCCTTGGGTTTATCAATCCTCCAATGTCAGTCCTTTTAAAATTAGCATCACACTCGACCCTTGGGTTTTCTCTTACCCTTTTTTATACAGTTTTATGGCCTCTTTGACTTTTCAAACAATCATAAACAGAAAACACCAGAGAAATTCCTCTTTTGCCGACATACAAGTCACATGTTAAAGTTATATCATATTAATATATACATCATATCTGCATTACTAAAATATCATGACTTGGTTTGGATATACATATTATATTATATTTATATTTCTGTGGAGGTGGGCCGTAAGTGCTGTTTCTATGTGTACGTATTAATGCAGTAGTGTGAGGAAGGGGGTGAAGGATAAGAACCTTACTTAAGAGAACGTCCATTTCAGAGTCAACAGATGTCCTCTGGTTAAGGAAAACACTAGTAGCTTTCTGAAATATTTGTTATAAATTAATAAACAACTATTGTTCCCCCAGTAAAGAAAACAACAATGTTTAATTTAATATATACTTTGCTGCTACCGTCATCTCTTAAGAAGAGTAAAGGCATCAACTTTGTTTTCCTTTATAGTATTTAAAGAAATTGCTGAATTTGTACCGTCGATTCAAATCTATGACCAAACAGGTTTACAACATAACCTGTGTAATATGAACTTTATGGCATTAAAAGAAATGATAAAAGCGTCGTTTGAAAAAGCCGGGTGTTCTGCCTTGTCACACTACTCATGGGAGAAAGCTTCTTGCTTCAGTAGCATAATGGGTCCTGTCACAAATCCCGTTAGTCAGCAATGGTGTTGAGGTTCTGCCTTGGCGCAGACTTTAATCCATATCGGCAACACCATGGTTCAGAAATTGGCAAAGGAGAAAGATCCAAACAAGCATGAGCCAACTGTGGCAGTAAATTGCTTGAAGTTAATTGACTGCACGTCAAAACGAATTGAAGAGTGCAAGAAGGCTAAAGGTAGACCTATTGATTATTAAGGAATGTATTTGACATATAAAAAGTAAATAGAGTAAACTGTAATTTTTTTTGCAAAGTTTTGATTACCCAAATCATAATCTTTCATATTTTCGAGCCCTGTACTTAAACTTCTTAGCAACTTTTCCTAAATATTAAGCAACAGTTGTTCTAGTTGGTCACTTCCAGAGTAATTAAGATAATCTTCGTTCGTTCACTCAAAGAGAAGTCAGCAAAAGCATACAGAGACAGTGAATGAAGCGTATTATTTGATTTAGCACTTTAAGGTATTAGCTGCTGAACCATATAATCGCAGTTCTGTGGACAAACTTCCACGGAACTTTCCAGTTGCGAGTAAATTCCAAAGCCTGTACTCCTTCAGAAGCAGTTTAAAGCCTCTTAGGACGCATGTTCAATAACACAGCGTAAAATTTGTGTCCTGGTTAATGCATATTCGTGACATTCCACAAACAGCTTAATCTGGGGTCGGCAAATTGAGAGAACGTGTTCCGGATGAGTGGTGTGTCTGTTCACTGTCCAAGATACTGTAAGTCCTGGCTTCCAGGATCTCTTAAATTAAGGGAATAAAGATTTTTACATACTTTATATTTTGCGTAATTTATGGAACTTAAAGTTGATATTAGCATGAAATATAGTGATGTTTGCTAAGAGAGACGTTTTAGCCGTGACATCGCCTATTCGGTTACAAACTTAAAGAGATCGAAAATTAGCCACCTCAGGAATGAGAGATTTATTAATATTGATATCATAAATTATTGTATTGAAAAGTATTAATATTAATATGAAATATGGTAATAAATATAATCACCTTACCCGAACATACATACAGTGAGCTAACAATAAATATTATTTATCTACCATGGCAGAAATTAGCAACACGCGGACGCTTCGTTGTGGTGTTGCAGGCGTTAACTCCAAAGCTACAAATGTGCTTATGAATGATCCATTGAACTAAAATCAAAGTATTTTATTTATTTAAAATATAGCATTACTTCCCGTTCAAAATTAGCCTCCAAGGCATTACGCCGGATGAATGCTTGTACACGAAACGATTAGCCATATCATTCCTTTTAAACAACAGTATAATCCATTCAAATATATTCCAATATGTAAATCCTGTGCTCTGAGGGACATTAGATGACGTTAAAATGAGCACGCATCACATCGCAACGTAGCTATGACCTTGATCCATGTCGATGATGTAGCTGCATACTTTAGCGTCTGAGATCATTCGTGCTCATTCTCAAAGTACTTAGTATTAAACTATTTTTCTACTCGTAAATTTTTTGTATATATCGACGGTCGACAACCCTAAACTTAGCTTTTCCTTATTTACTAATATATAAAGAATTGATGGCATTTTTTTGAAAATTTATGTTATTATAAGCCATTTACAGCGAAATACTCATCCAAAAATATGTGTATTTTTAATGCTATAACTAAAACCGCAATTGTTCTAAATAAAAATTTCCTTGCAGCAACATAATGCATGCAGAATTTAAGAAGCTTTAATTTATAATTGAAAAAAGATTATAATCTTACATTAAAGGTAACTCACTACACAAGAAAACCTTTTGTGAAATAAAAATATTATTTCAGTTTTATTAATTACTATTATACATAATATTTATAGTTTTTAGTAGCCATGACTAAAACTAGGCTGGGGGCTCAGAGGCAGTAAGTAATGTTTTACAATATTAAATACTTTTCTTATAAAATATTATTTCTTTTTAACATTTAAAATGTAGTATGCAGCATAATAGTCCTCTAATTCATTAAAAATAATTATTTGTTTGTCAACTTCTTTGTTTAAATTCTCGTTTCATTAATTGACAAGGCTTATAATATAATTTTTGTATACTATCAAGAATCATGGAATTCCGCAAATAGATTGTAAATATTATTTTACTAAAGGAACAACTGGAATCGCGATATAAGTTGGTATACAAATCTAGTATTTTGTACCTGCCTCCTAAAATCTCCATCATATTATTTTCAAAAGCACCCTGAAAGTAATATGATTATAATTATAATTTACATTACCTTCCAAAATACACGCAGTATTTTTTGAATATGTATCCAGAGTGTATTTCCAAGATGTATCTTAAATTTTGAGAAAAGCAAAAAGGGACTAATTCAGGACTATAGGGAGGGGCCGGGAAAGCTTAACGTAGATTTTTTTTTATTTGGTTTTATTTATGGACGCTTTTTAACATCTCAGGTCATCAGCGTCCCATTCAATTTATGGCGTGAAACGGCCGACAAATTTTACTCAGAGGCCCCTTCTTTCAGGCTTGAGGTTCTTTTTCATGCCGTAAATGTACGACACGGGACCCACGGCTTTACTTCCCTTCCGAAGGAAGCCATACTTATGGCCGGGTTTGAACCCGCGACCTTGGGTTTAGGAGACAAGTATGATTACCACTACACCGCCAGGACCGTCTACGTAAATTTTAGTGAGATATTCAGCAACAACATTTGTAATGTGCGGCCCTGTATTATCATGGTGCAAGGAAATGTGTCCTTTAATATGTAATATGATCTTGCAGAGTTTTCAGGACACATATGCAAGTATTGCTCAGTTACAGCTGTGTGAAGGTGCGACATGCTGCGATATCATTCCTTGAATATCAAAACATGAGATGACCTTAACTTTCCCAGCAAAAGAAACCATTTATTTATCTATTTTTATGGTGTGATAATGATGTTTACTCTCAGGATCCAAATGATATAGCCAAGTATCACAAGCAGTTCAGCAATGTTCTTAAAGTTATTCGACGATCCTCTTTCACAATGACAGCGGCGGTTTATTGTTTTCTTTCGTTAGAGCAGAAACTTGAGCACCGCGTTCACCAACCTTTGAAATGAGAACCTCCCCTCCTTGAACAATTAAAATCATTCGGACTGTGCTATAGAAAGAACAAACTCTCCGTATCATCAAATGGGCATCAGCTGAAGATTTTTTGAGACGAAAGCAGAATTTCAGAGCAGCATATTGTTCGTTGCGTGTCCCTCCATTTTGCTGTAGGTGGAACTGAACATGTCTCAAAAGGCGGGAACTGGAAGTGACAACAACGAAATTATTACTATGTGTATATTATGCATTAAACTACCAAAAATAAAATTAAAATTAAGCGCGAGAAATAATGCATGAAAAATATCATTATTGTATAGAAAAAAGCAAGATTTTCCTGTTTGTGGAAAAGTCGTGCGAGTTGTCGATACTTGTATGGCTCAACATGCATGTTTCTTTATACATAGATCAATGGTTTGTAGTTTATGTGTGTATATAAACATTCACATTTGATGATAATAATAAAAATGGTGTTACTCTTCAACAACACATTGCTTGTAACACATAAACGAAAAGCATTTACATATGTTTGGCAATTTTCTGTATTGCTAACTATGTTTAAGATGTTTTCTCTATTTGCATATGTAGTGCAGGAATAGTGATTTGCTTCTGTCCGTTTATCATTTCGTATCACGGAAGCGATATGATGCAGTAATGAACATGTATAAAGAGGTAAGAATTTCCATTTAGCTAAAAACTTACAAGTATGTTTGTTCAATAAAAGAGAAGATAATATTGGTTACCCTAGTGACACTTTCAAACTAATTAAAATCATTCTTCATTAATATTCTATAGCAAATGTTGCATATTTTTGTAATATAAAGCTCTGTAGTTCACTTGAAATGTACATAGAATGCGCATATATAGGAGTATAATTAGTATTTATCCTTTTTATTTGTTTTCTTTTACATATGGGATAACACTATTGCTGACTGTGATTACCTCAGGATTAAGACTGGAACCATCTACACTAGTGAATTGCTATTTTACAATATTGCTGACTGTGGTTACCTCAGGACGATAACTGAAACCAGAAACATTGATGAATCGCTACATTACCTTTTGGATAATATTGCTGATTGCAGCCGAAATTAAGTCCATCTTTATTAAATTAATAAATAGATTGTTATGAAAATTCCATAGTGCAGAGTTATATTTATAAAAGTATTGATTTGGTAAGGATATTTATTATGTATATGTAATAATTACTTTAGATTTATTTAACAGGGATTGAGATAATTTGTGACTTGTACTTATATGTACGTCATTTGGCAGGAAACTGTAACTGTAATTTACATTGGCTGGAGCCGCATGGAGGTGAAGGTGTGAGAAAGAGACAGAGATATCCCTTGTGCCCTTACTGAAGGCTCGTGCGCTGACCCTTGCTTAGTGTGAGATACAAAAGAGTAAAAAGATTCCTTTGTCAGGTCACGGAATTTCTGCCCATGTGAATATTTAGGAAGGAATTCGCAGTAAGAAAAACACATTCATGGCCGTAACAGGACAGATTTTGAACAAACAAGATATAGGAATAATTTTAAAAGGAAATGGAAATGTCAGAACAGAGACGAAAATGGTTTATTACAGGCAAGCTGGGAGTGCAAAGTGTTATGCCGTCTATTCAAGAGCAAGTATGCGAAAGCAAATGGGGAAAATTCGTGCGTAATCTATGAGAACATTTGGCAATCTATAACTAAGGGAGGAAAAAGATGTTACTTTAGAAATTCAGCATGTAAGGAAGGTGCCTAAACATACGACGGACTGTTCTTGGAAAATTCAGGCTTGTGGGAAGTTAATGTATACATCAGAAGGATAAATTTAGACAACGGGCATCGAATAAAAATCAACGAATGAGGAGAACTTAGCGATATAATAAATAATTTAAGATAGCCAATTGTGAACATATAACTCTGGAATAGAATAATAAACGAGGGAATATAATTTAGCGAGAGGCGTGGCCATGATATAGAAAAACAGGAGCACAGGATCAGAAATTGATTATTCTTGATTTTTTGGGCAGTTAGGAGTTAACAGAGGGAGATTGAGGGCAATGAGTTGTGAGAGATAGTTGATAGGAAGTCTTGAGAAGAATAGTTAGTTACCAGTTAGTAGTCAAGTCAAAGTCAGCGACGAACAGTCAGTAAGTAACCACCAATATTTTTAGATTTGAATAAACTGTTTGGAGGAAGTCAAATTTGTGTATCTTTTGAGCGATACTTTTCCTGTTCCCGTGGATCTAAAATGATCCACAAAACACTTCAGTGGACACTGAGATCCAATCCAACAGAATTGGAGCAGACGTCATAGCGAGCAGCTGGGAAACAACGAGACCACGACTAGCAATCAACAACATAACCGCATCCACCATACACACCTAACCGAAACCCACTCCATAATAAACCCCGTTCCCATCTGACGCTAAATAGCGAGGGGTATTTGATACCAAACTTACGCCCATGCCACCCCAAATACTGCTCCATATGACTACCAACGTGGGGCATTGATATACCAAACATACGCCCCCGCATCCTCATCATCTGCTTCATGACTGTGGTTACTTCAGGACGATAATTGGAACCACTACACTGGGAAATCACTACTTATCCTCTCGGATTGTGGCAAAATTTGACTAACCTTTCCATAACGCAAAAAAAAAAAAAAAAAAAAAAAAAAAAAATACAATTTTTAATCTACCATAGATTCTATTTTTCTATTTATCCAATTAACTAATTCCCACCCGGAAATTCGTTTTAATTTTGAATACAAGCCTTAAAGGCATTCTTCCGAAATTTGAAGGCCATAAACTTTTTAAGTTATTAATATGTGCCACAAATGCATGGGGCTTCTTCCAAATTCTATTTGTATATATTAGAATTTTATTTTTTTAAAATTTACGCATTTTAGTGACGATATGCTTTACAGAAGAGCTGTTTCATTTTGAATAAAAGAGTTACAGCTGATACTTCCATCATTACAGGTTGCTTATTTATGTAAGGTTGAAGGAAAGCAGTGAAAACATCTTTCACTTATTTAAAGAAATATTATCTAAAAATGTTTCCCTAAATTTAACACTAATCAGATAAAACTATTAAATTTTAATCTAAACATTCATTTTCTTCGTCGTAGTTTTAAATTTTAAAACTCACATCTGCTAAAAGAAAAAAGAAGGTATTTATTTGTCATCTGTTCTCCTAAAAAATTTTAAAGTGGTATTTCGTTGATTCATTTATGAAGACATTATCTTGTTGAAACAATTTCCTGTAGTTTCGTTCCTTTTCGCTCTAGTAGGGAGCGTATTTTCCCTTTCTTTAATTCTGCAGTTTACGAGGGAAAATCTGCTGAGGTTGGCAACACTCGACGCTTTTCACATGTCTCCTGCCTCGTGAATAATTCAACAAGAACAAGAACATGCCTCTGTAACCACGAACTGCGATACCAAAACCTCATTTTGGACGTTTAATATGCTCCTCTTTCTGCTTTTATTTTATTTTTCTCGTTTCTTTGCTCTCTGTGTCTGTCACGGACGTCGAATGTTACCATTCTCTTTCGCTCTGTGATCTTATCATCCATTTACGAGAAGGCGAACATAAAAAGTAAGGTTGGGATATGCTGTTTCCTCGAATTGATGTTCTTTTGTTTACTGAAGCGAAATGGGAGGATTATGAATATAAACAAGTAGTAGTAAAGCAAGCGTTATTTTGGTTTGTTTTGAAGTGCGCCATAATGTTGATACTGATCTATCCTTGAGCCTTCTTTCATTAAAACTTGCATACAAGGGACTTAAAAATTGCGATCATCATTCTAAATTTCTGTCAAATTTCTCACAAGTGGTGAGTAATTTTGGTCTCATACATTTAATAATGCACGCTACTTGGCAGAATGAAATGATAATGATAATGCTTTCGTCATATCATCGGAGTTAAAATCCTATTTTTCATACGCGTCCTCATTTCTTTTTGCTTTTTGTGGATTATTCCATAGCATTATTGGTTACATTTTTGTAACCCGCCACAGGCTACAGTTGATATCATAATGTAGTTTTATGCGTCACGGTTATTTTGATGAACTTTTGAAGAATGCAGTCCAAACGTCAGGTTTGGATATTATAGGTTTACGAAAAGTTGGTTAGTCAAGCCTTAGGTAGCGAACGAGAGTTAGCTTTGTGTCAAAGTATAGGAAATGACAAACCTTTCATACATTCCTTAGATCTGTCCTAATGTATCATTCATCTAATGATGTTACAAGCAGATAGTGTGATGTAATCAGTTTCGTTGATGCTCTTTTGCTTTCTTGTTGCATAACAATATTGTTAGTTCTTATTGTCAGTTCTGTTTCTATTGAACTAGAAGGATTTCAATGGAATTTGGTAGAAATAACAATTAAGCGAGCCTAAATATATCTGAAGTATTGATAACATACATTTACTGAAAAATGTAATTTGTTGCTACCGATTTCAAGGCAACTTGGTCTATTGCCAGCGATACGGCTCCGCACGGCCTGGCCACTAAAACTTCGCTTACCACATCAGCCGCGCCATTCAGGAATAAGACAAGTAATACTGAATCCGATGGTTCCTTGTTTAGCACTGATAAAATATTTTCTTTTTAACACGTTTATGCGGCATGAGAAAGAACTCAGTGTCATATTTATGCGGTGAATGCATAACGGAAAAATTAAAAAGAAAAATTATAATGCCATTTTGACAGTTTCGTGTTGTTTGGCGAGGGAAAAAAGTAGTACTCTATATTTTATGTATTGCAGTGTGTTAATGCTTCGGAATTCCTGCATTTAGATTATAATAATGGATATAAATAATAACGAATTGGAGTTTTTTATAACTCGAAGCATTATGATGTAAATTCATATGATAAGCTTTCTGTGAGACTTGGCAATATTGTCATAACGTTGATGTTAACAAAGATTTAAAAAATGAGCAACGCTAGTTATAAATATATATTTATATCGGTAATATGTATATTATATATTTGTGAACTATCGGTGGAAAAGAGTATCGGAACCACGAATATTTTTTTCATCCATGGAGAGTGGTGTGTATGCCATTGTCAGTAACCTGGCAAAGGATTGCCGTACTTGTACTCTTTGTGGTTCATAAACAGTTGTTATAAGTCTTTAGTTATATTGAAAATTTTAATAATTTCTATGTGATAAGAAAAGATGAGCAAGGTCAAACCTATAAGTACTAAGAAAGAAGTTTCTGCAAAGGAGAAGGACATTTTATTGGTGTTAGAATGCACGAAAGTTTGCAAGTGACTTTATTTTGTGAACAAACTTGTGCATGAAGTAAAATTATGCAAAGATTAGGCTTTATATAAAGATAAAAGCTCTTACAATCATGTTATGTAATATTCACTTGTGTTTATTAGTAAGTAATTATGTTGCTTTTGACAATAATGTATGTTGCTGTTACTGATATACGAGTATTTTACGAAGCAAGTGCGCAAGGAACTTATATTTTTCAGACTTACAATTTCGCTTCAAGTTATGCTGTGGTTATTAATAAACTCTCATGTTTTCATTTCACAATACATAATGATAGTTTTAAATAAAGTAAAAGCTTTAAAAGTGTAAGACCATTAATAATGGAAGTGCTATGATATTTTTCATTGTTTCCTGACAATTTTAATTTTTGGACTTGTATAGTTTCCTACTGATAGTTTAAATTTATTTAACCATGAAGTATTTTAAGCAGATTTGTCACATGTTTCAGGATTAAAATGAGTCATTTTATCAAAAACTTTAAGAAAAAATGAATTTACGCTTATTTTGTTACCGTTATTAAACTGTGTTTCTATCCAGCTTTATGTCACTGAGTTTGCTTCCCCTTTCTATATCGATGGTCTAATCTAATTCTGTGTAAGCAGGTGAAGCCTTAATACTTTTACTTTTATTACAAACAAAAGCCCTAATTTTTAAGAATGTGTGCTATTATTTCAATATTTTGTTCTCTGAAGTCCTGTATTCATGTTTCTGTACGAATTTCAGTATTTAAAGACGTTTCTGTACTAATGATGCATAACTACGTGATTGAAACTATTGGTTGCAAAAGTACATATAATTATTATCTCTAATATATATATATATATATATATATAATCTCCAATATAATATGTATAATCTCTAATATATGTATATAAAAATTTAATGTTGATAATATTTATTTTGAAAAATCAATAGTAAGTAAATAAATAATTGTTGAAAAATCAGTAGACATTTAGCTAGTAGTAAAATATATATATAATATATATAATATATATATTAAAACATTCATTTAATTAATATTTTTCATCTTTTTTTAATGAATACTGCACTAGCACAAGCAAAGCATAAAACGTCACTACTAGCTAAATGTCTACTTATTTTTCAACATTTATTTATTTACTTACTATTGATTTTACAAAATAAATATTATCAACATTAAATTTATGATATCTGCAATTTCATGAAATACATCGGTCCAACTTATTTTCCTGTTAGAGGAATTGTCCTGAAGGATAACTGTTGTCAGCTATAACTGTACGCGTTCCTTAATAATACTATATCCCATTAGAAATTGCTTACTCTATACCAGTCATCCGTATAATTGTCATGATGTCACAAGCAATAGCAGGATTTTTCAAGAATGTCTTTCGTTCGGCGCGTTAATAGAAAAGTGTCCTTATTGGTAATATTTCCTATCTGCATTGTTAGCTATTTCAAAGGATCATCCGGAATCACCACTTAACTAAGAAATGCCAATTTTGTGAGACTAAATAGTGTAAAAAGGTCAAAAAAGTAATTATGATTATATAAAAGTACATTGAAACCAGTAAAAATTAAATTAGGAATAATGAGAGAATTTGCACTTTCAGCTAATGCATTTAGCCACATATCCTTGACATTACCGTGCCGATGATCTATTGATTTAACGTAATCTGCTTGGTCGCAACCTTTCTATTTGCGTCTAATAGTTGTCAGTCCTGGTGGTGTAGTGGTTTACCATACTTGCGTTCTAAACCCAAGATCGCGGGTTCAAACCCGGCCAGGATTGATAGATTTTTTTCAGGCGTGAAAATCCTACGTATGGCTTCCTTCGGAAGGGAAGTAAAGAGTAAAGCCGTGGGTCCCGTGTCGTACATTTACGGCATGATAAAGAACCTCAAACTGAATGCCTTTTGCCTTGCCTTTTAAACTGAATTGATCACTTTTTTAAAGACCTAGGTAATATAAATCTACCATAATTCTGTGCCTTTTTCCTTTTATTTGGGCAGCTACTATTGAAAAATTGTTTCCTTTACTCAATTGGTCAGTTGCCAGAAGGTTCGGAAATTCTGGAAGGAAAACTAAAGTAAGTAATAAACGACCAGCACTCATCTAGAAGAGGCCATATAGAGTTAATATTCCATAAAAGGCTATGCTAACGTTCACTTGTTGATACCACGACTTTCTTTTGTTTGATCCTCGCAGACAATATGTAAACCACAGGGTGATTAATATAAAACAGATATTTTCCAAAATACTGTGACATGGTATGTATTAAACTATTTCATACGGAACTTCGTTTATGAATTTTTCTTTTAAGTTTTGTAAGGTATCCAAGAGATGTCATCACCATTAAGGATGTTAATTTCCCTTTCATTGGTTTAATTTTATGTATAATTGTGAAGATAACTTGCACCTGACCCCAGTGTGTAATTACAGACTATTTCACTTATGTGACGTCACCATAAATTCGACCAATGAAATGAAGCAAAATTGATTAATCAGAGTTTTATATCGCAGTGAAATTATCGTTTTACCAAATCTCTTTACTACGGAAAGCGCATTTGTCTTCTCGCCAGTGCAGCCAACTCTATTCATCAGTGTAATTTCTGTATTTTCACTAAATGTACATTTACCAAACTTAAGGTATATTCACTCAAGCAATTGTTTTTGCGTACTTAGCCAAACATTTTTTTTTCCTAAAATGATGTAACAATATATGCCTAAGCAAACTTACATCTTAAGAAACATGACGTTCAAAATGGTAAAATATTATCTCTGTTTTGTTTTTCTCAGTTGGTATTAGTAAATCGAAAATATTTATTGTAATAGCCGACTTTCTTCCATTTCAGTCCCACAGTTTCATAAATTCATAGGTAAATATAACATTTTATGTAATTTCTAATATTCCGTGGGCGAATTTCAAATATATATTACTTTTATTCTTATTCCATTCATGAAACAGTCCTAAACCTGTATTTGGCTCTTCTGTGTTAGCATTACTGTTGCAAGATAGCTTGAAAAATTAAGTACTCACGATGCAAATATACAATTATTATAATTTTAAACCTAGTTTAGGGGAATTGTGTTTAAATTCTTGTTTTATTCGAGAAACAGAATATCACTCGAGGGCGATACATTCGCGAATATCTCAGACCCTCTTGTTATATTACTTATGATAAATTACTGGATAACGAAATCTGATATGTTAATGCAAAGGGCATTGAAGAGAAAGACACACACTAACTGCTTTGATGAAGGAATTGGAAACAACTAATGTTGTATCTTAAGATGCTTTTCTGGGCTTTCTGGTCGCAGTCTAATGGTCAAATTATATGTCCAATACTATGGGGGATATATTCTCATGAAAAAACCAATGCCAACCAGAAGCCAAGAGACTTATTCTGGGAATGAGGCCTTCAATAACAGACATTGAGAGTGGAGTTGTAGCGTGGGAAGCAGAAAGAGGAGTGGCATATTCAAGGTCATTTGGTATTGATCGACAACAGTAGTTCTATGTTTCTTATATTGTTATAGCTGATTACATAGGAAAGCAATCGAAGTATTTAAACGTCCCATAACATAAATGGAAAGAAAAAGCTATGAAACTGAACAGATTTTGGGGTCTGTTCTTGAGAAACATGTTAGAACGCCTGTGTCTATGAATATCGAAATGACCGTGACCTTGTCATTTCTTGCGCTTCCCACGTCACAGCGCAACTCTGACCATCGATGGCGAAGCCTTGATCCTACAATCTGTCACTTAAGTTCTAGTTCCCATTTTGTTTTTGTTCTTCTGGAGATGTCCGCCATAGTGCCGAAAGAAACAGGTCACTACAAATGTAATTTGATCATTAGACTACGGACAAAAAGCTCGGAAGAGAATATTAAGATTCGAGACTCCGGCCGTGAAAGCCTAGGCATGTATTTAAACTGATCTGTGTTGAATGAGACTCCAAGCATAGTTTGGCAAACGTAGAAGAAGAAAGCATGGCCTATCTGCAGCAATCTCCTCAAAAAAAAATTACGTTATTGTTTCAGGCGGTGTACTTTCTCTCCACAAAGGCTAACAAAACTGAATCATAAAGGATGTTCATAATTATGATCATTATGCAAGAGCCGTCACTATGTTGTAAAGGGTTCTTGACTTCATTTATGTGGTTAACGGACATTCATCATGTGATTCACGTTCGAGACCTCGTTCCATCCTTTGTTTGTGTGAATTTTCAAAATATTACCACATGTTCTCACACAACCCCCAAGATAGGTCTGAATTTCCGCTATATCTGCAGAAAACTGGAGTTTAGTGTGCAGTTTTAGCAGGCCGATTGGTGGATACTTTTTATTTCCTTGTCCCTTTGATGAATTCAGGTGGTACAAATGCATTTAGAGAAGTTTGTTGAGCAGCTCTGCAGCTTTCAACTCACTCTAACGTAACCAATTTCTTTTTATGGGGTTATCCACTCGAAGACCAGCATCAACATTAAAATCAACAGCATATACGCAGAAATATGCAATGCTGGGTATGCATATGTATATAGTGCGTATAAAGCCACTCAGCTGCTACATCTCCATTCGTGTAAAATTACTGCTGTACCTGAAATAAACCCTTTGGAGGCGCTGAAACAAATTATTCGGGAATCATTTGCAATATTACGATGAATGATTTGCGGACAGTATATCAAAATGTTTTCAAAAGGATTTAGGTATATCTTATAGCGGAGGGTAGATACTTCAGGCATCTACCATGGTGGTGAGTACATACAATATTAGCTACGGTTTAGTACTAATAATTAAAGAGAGGGACACAAAACGCACGCTTTGAATTCCGACCATACAGCAATATTTATTTCGGCAGGCGATGAGGCCGTTACATAGTAACTTCCAGTTATCAGTTTCCGATTGGGTAGTTGAGACTTTAGTATCAACTTTAGTATAAACAACATTAAAGGGAAATAGTCCAAATATAACAAAAATGATGAAAATAAAACAAAATAAGTATACGTGTAAAGCAGGAATTTATTAACACGATATGAATTAAGACCTAATGGGCATCGCAATAAGAAATAAAATATATGTTTGCTTTTTTTTTTTTTTTTTTTTTTTTGAAGGAAGAAGTAGGATAAAACAAAAACCTGGTGTTCACGACTTTAAATTTTGCATTTCTTGGAACTTTTGTCAGGATTGACACAAGGCTGCTGTCCGTTACTACTTATTTTTAATTTATACTTCCACGAAATTACTACACATAGTTATACAAAATAACATTACATAAATGAATATATTTACACTTAAAATATGTGGATACCGCCACGGGTGGCCGAGGTCGTTAAGGCGCGAACTTGAGCGCGAAGTCTGGGGTTCGAATCTCGCCAGGATCGTCCTCCCTGATTGAGGTTTTTCCAGGTTTTTCTAAGTCCTCATAAAAGGCAAATGCCGGGGAGGTACCCTAATTTAGACCTGGAACGTTTCCTTCCTTAAAATAAATCCTTTCCCAATTTATCATTTCGTTTCATGTATCATCAGTGTACACCGCCTGTGGTGCCTCAGTAGTAAAAACAACGTTAAACAATATTAAAAAAAAAAAAATACATGTGGATAATTTAGCAAGGGAAAAATTGAGAATTTAGAAAAATATAAATTGTAGGTATTATAAAATATCAGTTCAAAATAAATGTAGAAAAGAAACGACATTAAATTGAAGAGAATAAGACAATTTTTTCTAGAAAAATTCTTACGGTAGTTTTCTAACAGACCCCTTCTTTTGAAATTAGTGTAATATAACATTTGTTCATGTTAATTAATAATTAAAAGCCAAAGTACAAATACTTGTATATAAGAACCATCAAAGTCAACTATATTATGGAATATACCAAATTAAACTAGATATTTGCAGTGGAAAATATAAACTTTAATGAAACACTATTGAAAATGATCATTCAACCAAAATTATTGTCTACTTTTGGAAATGTAGAGAGAAAAGTTGAGCATTTTCGAATCTGGATCTCTTCGGGCATTGTAGGTCATCAAATTTTGCCTTGGGAAGTTGAATAGGAAGGGGCAGGCTGCTCATCGGTCTGTGTACTTATTATACTTTAGTTCTAGAAGAAGTTTCTCGTATTTCTCTTACCTTCATTGTACATATCTTTTTGCATTCTTTATTAAGAAATAAAGATCACAATTTAAAAAATACTGGGAACACCGAGATGGTTTGTATTCATTCCAATCGCTGGGTGTTTCATTTGTTAAACCCATATCAAATAACTATGACTTCTGGTGGGAAAAGTCACTTTTACAAATTCAAATATGTTTTACTTATGAATCATAGCACGAATAATATTACAATTTTATTTTGACTGGGGCACGAAAGATTACAAATTTCGAACTGATGTGTCCAGGTGAAGGAAACGAAGGTTAAACAACAATGAGGTATCTTCAACTCCGTTTCTTGCTATGGCCTCTTTGAGATATTTTACACAGGACTGTGATAGTTTTCCCCTGGATACTAATTTTTCTATGCTGATTTTTATGAACTACGTGTATTTTTTCTGTATGAATGTATTGGAATGTAGTACTACACACCTACAATCCATTGGTACAAAAATCCTGAATTTCACCAAAAGTTATTTTTTTTCTCCTGTACCCTTCAATTGTTATAACGTCAATTCCTATACAATTTCCATATGGAAGAAAAACATGGATAATGAATAAAATGGATAAACTCAAACTAGAATCGAAGGAACTGAAATTTTAAACACATATAACGAGACATAGGAAAATAGTAAAATAACTCAAATATATGAGAACAATTGAAAATATTAAACTAAATAATATAATAAAGAAAAGTATTGGACATGTCTTAATACAAGTGTAAATGCTACAGGCAAAAAACATTAAGAATGATGATGATTGCAACGATGAATAATCACATTAGAATTCAAGTTTACCTCTATTTGGGAGCGAAAATGAATGCCATTCCGATCATATTCGCGTTTTCTCTGCTCGTGTACAAATGAAAGCACTGGACGAGTCCGTTACGTCGAGGGGGTTTTCATGTTGTTTTGTGTCTTTGAAGGTGTGAGTGTATAAATTTGCAAACCACATTCTAAATAATACAATTTTCTACAAATGATAGTTCAGGGCCTGTAACGAGAGAATCAGCTGTGGATAAGAGCTAGAATTCTGCTTTAAATTATACAAAAATAATGACATAAGCTTTTCATTTAATACAAATAACTCCTACATTGTTACCAAGGTCTACATACACGGATATTTCAGTACATAGAATTCAAATTTTTGTTCGTAGTAAATGCACAGTAAATATAATTGATTGAACAGCAGAAAAATGGCCTCAAAACGACTTATATAATCGGTACAAACTAAGCGTATAAGCCCGTGAACAACAGGATTTAATTGGATATGATATTTACACCGTCGCACAGTTTCGTATTTTATCAGTAATGCTTGAACCCCTTTAAACGAGAGCATCAATGAGCCACATTAGCAATCACCCCCTGCCTTTGAGCTATTGGAAACCTCTGCAAGGGCAAAGCGCCCTCTCAACTGAATGAAATGGAATTCAACCCTTCTGCTCCATTACTGTTTTTCAGTCCCCCTGTTTTATGACACCATAATAGCGAGGATCGCTGATATATTAAAAATCATGTACATACAGTGTAATTGCTTGGCCAGCTGGCGCTAACACCGGAACTACCGCGGTCGAGAGTGTGACATTCAGGCAGGATGAGCAGAATCAGTTTTCGTTGCACCAATATGGGCTAGCGGAGCAAAAATAAAACATACTAACTCTGCTGACCTCATTTTGACTGCGATTTCGTCAAACAATTCTCTCTTCTAAACGTTGTTCTTTCCATATACTGTAAGGAAGTTATAAACCTATGACATTACAAAACATTGCATTTCTCTGAATAAACACCAGCACAAAACCTGGCATAAAATATGAATATGTTTTCATTTAATATTTTTAAAAAGCATACCACTTTACTGAAAAAAGAGTATTAAAATGACTAAAAAATATTTAGTCATATTTCCTGCTAAAAATTAAGGAATGTCACATTAAAGTATTTATTAATATTTTCCAATATTAACAACCCCCTTATTAAACGTTCAAATGATTAAAATTGTTTTTATATAAATAAATATTACCATAGAACATTTATGACATTTGCATTCATATTTTAAAGAAAAAATTATTAAATTTTAACATTGTCTACGATTTCTTATTAAAGTTCATCATTACCGTCTCTTTAGCCAAATTAAAATAATTGGGTTTTTAGCAATTATTTCTATTTTCTTTATTATTATTTCCAACTTCTATTTCATGACAAAGTTTGATTGGTCAGAAAGCTGCGATTGCGGAATATATCATCCAAAATGACATTAAATAAAATTTGATAAAATGGAAGTAAATAAAAAATTGCAGAATATTTTAATATGGCTAGGACAAAGTACAGGATACTACTTAACACGTGAAAAACCGAGCACTGATAGAAGATTTTTACGCAATTAAATTTTATATAAACAAGTAGTCAATTAATTTAGGGTGTCTTTTTTATACAGAAACTGTTCTAAATGGCTATCATAGAACTCTATCAACATGCTGTAACCATTGTACATTGTCAGTATATTTGCAATGTATCATGGCCTTTAAAATACACCGTGTATATATATTCAAGATTGAGGATAAGAGAAAGAACAGTCCAGGATATAGGGTCACCAAGGCCTATCCATTTCATTTGGGTCTCTAGTATTATTTTGATTAAGCAATTGTTATATTAACATCTAACAATGTGCATCCAAACAACAATGATTCAGATCTTATTAATATTACCCACAGAATGATACATTGAATCTTTTAACATTTAGTGTAGTGGTAAATAATCTTAAACCTATCTACCTATCAGAATTATCAGTCTTATATACTGATGACGCAATTCTAAAGCAAGAAATAAGAATTTGCACTGTATAAATAACCACCTATGGTACCTCAGTGGTGAAAACGGGTGTTAAATACTAATAAAAACATTGTATGGTATATAATTTTTCAGATAATTTAATCTTGAGCAAACACAGATTTATATTAAACTGTTTTTGATGACTGAAGATAAAATTTAAATCCTGTATTTTAGTTTAAGGGGTACATAAGTATGACACATACTATGAATTAGTTTTTTAACGTGATTAAAACTGT
Source organism: Metallyticus violacea (assembly GCA_030762175.1). Lineage (NCBI taxonomy): Eukaryota > Metazoa > Arthropoda > Insecta > Mantodea > Metallyticidae > Metallyticus > Metallyticus violacea. The sequence continues at coordinate 58,266,999 of CM060833.1, forward strand.
TGATATTTTGTATTCCACTCAAAAGGCTATTATTACACGTTATTTCAAAGTCAAATTGTGCATGAATAACATTTATTTATGGGGTGGTATCTCAACATACATACGTGCTAATAAAATAAAAAAAGTAGTAAGAATTATGCAAAACAAAAGATCTGAACAACATTATAAACTACTATTCATACAATTGAAAATATTTTCTATCTATAATGTATTTATTATTACACAATTCCCTGTGTACATATTCATTTCAGCCCATAAGATTTAAGATCAGAATTGAATACCACAAGTACCATGCGTTCCATTTATAGCCGGACAATAGATCGCGTATATGCGTAATTCGCTTACACTACAGTGACTTCGGTAATGTTCCCGTACCATCCCGTAGCCGTGAATGACCCGCTCAAGGCTACGTTTATCAGCTGTGTTTATACTGTGTCAGTTGCTGCCTTCTGTTCGAGCTGTAAAGACTAGAGTTTTTTTATTGTGCATCTCAAAAGTGAAAGTTTATTTAAGACATCTATGAATTATATCGGAATGTTCTTATTAGTTCAATGAAATGCCTAACGAAAAATTCACCCTTGATCTACGAGTTTTATATACGATACATGTAAAAACCGAATCATGTAGACCGGTGTTTAGGCACTTTCAGGAGAAATGTCCAGGCATTCCAGTTCCTGGTAGAGAAACTGTTAGATGTCAGGTTAATAACTTTAGGACAATGGAATCGCTAAACTCTAAACCTAAAAAGCGTAAAAGAAATGTTCTAACAGAGGAAAAAATTGACGAAATTGTTGCATTATTCGAACGCTCTCCAAAGATATCTCTAGGACATGTTGTAAAGCAAGTGGGTGTTTCAAAAGCCCCTGTTCATAGAGCTGCTAAACTTTTAAAATTGACACCCTACAGATTGACTATAGTCCATGCATTACAACCTCGTGACATATAAAATGAGTAAATTTCTGTAACTGGATTTTACAAAATATACTTGACGGTACTGTTGATCCACATTTAATAATTTTTTCAGAACAAACCGGTTTCATTTAAATGGTCATATTGCCTCACAGAACAATAGATATTGGAGCACAGAGAACATTCATTTAATTCGTGAAGTTCCGTTGTAAGATGCAAAAATTGGTGTATCGTGTGCTGTAACAGTAAATAAGCCAGGAATGTCTGAATGTAGCTGGAAGCACTTTCAGCACCACTTATAATAAGATTAGTAGTCATTATAGTGCATGTTACTATTACTCATGAGTAAATAACCGCCACGGGTGGTCAAGGTCGTTAAGGCGCGGATTCGTGAACGGTAGGTTTGGGGTTCGAATCCCGCCAGGACCTTCCTTCCTGACTGAAGTTTTTTTCCAGGTTTTCCTCAGTCTTCATAAATGGCAAATGCCGGGGAGGTGCCTTAAACTTAGGCCTTGAACGTTTCCTTCCTTAAAAAAATCCTTTCCCAATATATCATTTCATCTCATGTATCATCAGTGTTCACCGCCTGTGGTGCCTCAGTAGTAAAAACGGGCGTTAAACACTATTCAAAAAAAATGAATAAATAAGTATCGCAGGAGTTTTAGAACAGAAAACCACCCAGTGTGATAGTGAGCGGAGCACACATATGCGCAAACCGCGGCCCGGCAATATAAGGAACGCTCTGTAGCTATAAATGAACATAATTATGAACCTTTAATTAAAGAAACATATTTTTACAGAGGGATAAAATTTTATAAACAAAATACTTTTAAATGCCAGGGCTCTAAACGATGTGTAATTAGGATTAAAATATAAGTTTTTAATAACTCGTCCATTTATTCATTTAATAAGTGTTACTGTTCAACCGATATTAAATCGTTGTGACAAGATCCTATTCAAATTGTATTTGATTGTATATAAAGGTGTATTAACTGGTTCATTAATATAATGTAGTGAATAACATTCTGCAAACTGACCATAAAACGGTGACATAATTAAGAGTTATAATATTTGTTATTCTTAATGGATTATCATTTACGTTTTGTCACTAAAATAGACAAACTTAGGAAAAGTAATGCCACTATCAATAAATTTCTGCTGTATAATTTTCCTATTACGAAATCAGTTTCTTTTTAATTGAACAGATTTCAGTAATTGCGTAAATGACATGTCATTACAAACTAGAACAAATTATGATTTCCTAGAGCAAACACAAGCACATAATAATCTGTCTGAATGGAGTAGAAATGAATTTGAATGGTGTCACCAATTTTATGAAAATGGTAATTAGTGGTAATAATAGTTGAATTTATTATTCCAGTTAGTTAGATACATATAACAGCCACAAAATCCTCATACTCTTGCAAAACCATTTCATTTTTGAATTTCATATTTAACTAATAGAAGAAACCAACAACATTAACAATAACGTGCGCACACATACATGAAACAGACATACATACAATAATTCTGCCATTCCTGTAAATTCTTTATATTATTTACGTATTACAGGAATTTCTTGTCCCTAAAACCACGAATTTAATTTAAGAAAATGCCCAGGCTTACCAGTTCTGCACATTTACAATTAAGTGTAACATGCCAACCTCCCCCTATTGGAAGTGAAAAATAAATCCGGGAGACATTTAAACCCAGCATCTTCTGTCTGTGCACACTTAGCCAAAATATGCGCCCAGTCTTCTGGTTTCGCACATAACGGACAAATCCGCCTAACATTTTTGTCTACAACCTTACGTACCTTCCAGATTCCAAGTCTAAGTCACGCTATTCCCGCCCTCTATTTCATGCCTAATTCAATGATATGTCTGGTTATCCCATTTCGTTTTTATTTTGCTCTGCAGGCCCAGAGGTGATATTGCTTCACTTTTTTCACTGTGCTATAGCTGTTTTAATTACTCCTCTGCCAAATATCGTGTAATCCAATTTTGATAATTCCCACTCCTATCAATGCCCACCATTTTGAGTATTTCATTTTGCCTAATTGGTGCCGGTAGCGTATTGCCTTCAGGATTGTTTGTTGTGCTAATTACATTTATTTTGCTGTTGAATGCATCTTCTCAGCATCCCACCATTTTAGTACACCACAGTTTGATGAGATTCTAATTTATTTAGACCTTCTATTTTATCCTATTCTCAAACCTCACCTCCATATAATAACGAGAACCTAAGCATTGCCCCATACATAGTTTTTATTGTCATTGACTACATCCGGTATCCGAGCCAGCAGTCTCAGTACCTCAGGGGGTTGATATCTGGACGTGGTAGAGAGCGGACGTGTTTCTTTGCTGCCCCGAGGGCGTTAAGATGGTCTTTCATTCTGTGCTATTTCAGGAACGCTACTTGTGATAATGGAAAACATAGTGAAATTATTGAAAGAACAGAAGAAAGAAGTTAGGAATAGCTTTGTAGACAGTAAAGATCGTCAAGACGAACTTTTTGCTACTATAAATACGGTACTGATATTGAAAGTGCAGAAGAACGTTTTGCGGACTGAAAGCAAGATTTGCGATATTGGACGCAAAGCTCGATTATTTGGAAAAGAAATTCCGGAGGAATAATATTGTCATCAATGAGCTGCCAGAGGATGAAAGAGAAAGCTGGAACGATACCGAGGAAAGAGTGATGCAGGTAGTGACATAGGTGGGAATCGATCTGTGGCCTTCAGGTATTGAACGGGCTCGTTTAGTTGGTCTACAGGGTAACCGAGACCGTCTCTAAGCTTCTGTCGTATAAATGGAAAGTGCCGACTTGGCGCGATAGATACCTGAGGGGAACCGGCATTGTAACCAGGGAAGCTTTCGGTGATAAAGTTCGTCAAGAACGCGTGTTGCTCTTCCAGCACATGCTTAACGCTAGAAAGCAGGGGTGTCATGCAGGTAAGTTCGACAAGCAACTGATAGATGATCGAGTCGAAAGCATAGCTGTGTTAGAAGATATTAACGGAAACTCTATTATTGGACAGCATCGAAACCGGGTCAACAACGTGGACATGCAGCAGGTGCAAGAAGGTCGCAGATCACAAGAGGCGACAACAGCAGAGAAGGAGAATGTCAACGAAAAGCAGGGCAGGGTAAACTATGAAGGAAAGCAAAGAATGCAGAACCGAGGGGAAACACGTGTGTGGAGTGGCGAAGAAGCAACGCCACAGAGAGTTTACATTGTTAGAGTTGCGGTTTCGAGGATGTACCCTGACAGTACTGGATCACAAAGGATAAGGGACACAGGCAAGAGAACGATTAGCAAATAGGAAAAGGAAGCCCAGCTGTCAATATGTTTCTGTAACGTGGGAAACTTGAAGGAAATTCATTAAAAACTCGGGTTAACAGAGACTAGGCTGAAAAAGAATGAATCTGTGGACATTGGTGGTTCCGATGGTGTGTTTGCTGGTTCAGGAGTAAGAGAGGTCGAAGGGCAAGGTATCTACTTTAAAAGTAACTACAAGCAGTGTGTAATAGAAATGCAGTGCAATCTTAAATGTATATATTGTAATATAAATAGGCAATTACAACAGTTTACTACCAACCAGAGGCCACCCGTATGCCGAGTCAGAATTTTTCACAGACTTGGAGGAAGTAATTATAGAAATTAGAGACGAATGTCCAGATATGAACTAATAACGGGCGATCTAGATGCCAGGATAGGACAAGAGAATATTAATTTGAAAATGCGATGTACAGATTTTAAGAAGCCAGGCAAGAGTAGCAAAGACTCAGCCTTGAATACAAGAAGAAAAGAGGTTTACCATTTTATAACGCCTTTGAACTAGAAATAATTAAGGGTCAGATAAATAAGGGCGCTGTACCTTTATGCAGTCTAACAGGAATAGAGTAATAGACTACGTTCTATTTACGCACTGATTAAAAGTGTTAAGATAGAAAGCAGAGCAGATTCATACTCTTCCCGCTGTATTAACATTTAAACTGAGAACCCTCAACCTGATTCGAATACAATAGAGGAAAATATAACTGAAACATTGACGCTCCTACGTAAATACAAATGGAAAGAGGAACAAAACGAATATTTTACTAGTATCATAAAAAGTGAATTACAATATTACAATGTAGAGAGTGTACATGGGAGCTGATTGTATAAAGAAATTAACAGATATTATGCAGAAAGCTACTGTGCGTATGCTAATTGGCAGGAACGGTAAAACAAGCAGCCTCAATTACAACGGTTGGTACAAGGATGAATGTGAAAAAAGTGAAAAAAGCAGCGGAAACAACACTCGTTAAATTCTGAAGAGAGGGGTTGAGGAACAGAGAATTTCTTATGCTAAGAAAGGCCTACAAAGAAATACTATTGCGGAACAAAACGGCTTGGCAGGACGCAAAGATAGAGTAGGTATGGCAATTAGTCGAGAGGGGAGAGGTCAGCGGCATGTGGAAAGTCATTAGGCAAATTCGAAGTGGAAGGTTAACGCAAGCAAGTACTTCAGCTGGGGAATGGATTGCACATATAAAACAGCTTTCGAAAGAGATGAACCAGGCAAGTCTTAAGTACACTAAGGGGATGATATCAGACGACAAAATTAACTAATTAGAGATCGTACATGCGATGAAAGGTTTAAAAACATCGGAAGGTTGCGGCTTGTCGGCTGAGTTATTTAAGAATACTTTACAAATTGGCAAATTGACCGAATTAACTTAATACATTATTTGAAGGCGAAGATTATCCCTTAAGCATGAAAACGGCCACTGTCCAGCCACTCTACAAGGACAAAGACTGTAATAACACACCCGGAAACTACAGAGGGATCTCATTGTTGTCTGTGTTAGTAAAAATTTACAGCAGTTTTTTGTATGAGAGATTTAAATGTTGGGTTAAAGTATATGACAAATCTCTAAATTTCAGGCTGGCTTTGAGGAGAGCTTTTCAACCGTTGACAATGTCTTTGTTTCGAAAACTTTAATTGATGATAACTTAAGAAATAAAGGTGGAAAGCTAAATTATATTTGTAGATTTTAAAACGGCTTTTGATACTGTAGAGCGAAGCGCTCTTTGGGAAATATTAAGGACTTGTGGACTTAAAAGTATTGATGGTCTTATGATAATGTGCAAGGAAGTCAAATTTGTTATTAAGAATGACAGGTATGGCAGAAATGAATACAACACAGAGCAGAGGAGAGTGGTGGTTGTATATTATCACGGCTGTTCTTTAATTTATTACTGATATCGTTATTGCAATGGTGTATGAAGACTTAGATACACCGGTTTTTATGAATGGTATTTAACGCCCGTTTTTACTACTGAGGCACCATAGGCGGCGAACACTGATGATACATGAGATGAAATGATAAATTGGGAAAGGATATTTTTAAGGAAGGAAACGTTCCAGGCCTATGTTTAGGGTACCTCCCCGGCGTTTGCCATTTATGAGGAGAGGAAAACCTGGAAAAAACCTTAGTCAGAGAGGACGGTCCTGGAGGGATTCGAACCCCAGACCTCGCACTCTGAGTCCGCGCCTTAACGACCTCGGCTACCCATGGCGGTCGTAGATGCACCGTGAAAAAGATTAGGTTATAATGCAAATAGAGGTTCGGAATGGGAGAATGATGGAGTTACACAGAAATTTCTGTAAATCTGTAGGAATTTATTAGCTAAAATGTTCAGAATGAATTGAAATTAATAAAAGGAGTATGAACTTAATATTTAAGAAACCAGGGCAAGCATGTTTTTAGTAAATTAGGCTTAAAAGTTTGGTTTGATGAGCTAACAATAGACGGAAAACTCACTTTTATCATTGTGCAGCTTCTGTAAGACGCTTTCTTAAGCAATATCCTGAGCTCGGCAAGGGTGACGAGTCTAAAACAATAATCTTACAGTTTCTTTAAATAGCGATGTATGTTTTAATTTTAAACTTATGAGAAGTCTAAGATGTCTTTGCCTTAACTGACTCTGATTCTGAGATATTGTGTATGATATGGAATTGATAAACATAATTTACTCTTTCTATCACTTTAAGAACTAACAAGAGTACAAGATAAACATTAGTGTATCTGTAGAAATTTGCAGGAAGAGGAGAAGTGAGCATTATTTTACTTAAATATTAAGTGTGATGCAGAGACCATTTCCAAACCATAAGAGATTGCAGTTAACTTCATATGTAGCATGATGTAAATTATCCCAAAATTAACAAACCGGTGAGTAATAGAAAAATGCTTCGTATTCTGAATGAACATATGCTCTTAAAATGTCGCAGTTTGCACTCTTTCTGCAAGAAACGAATAAACAAAGTTTATCAACAGTGAATAAATGGAGACACATAAACAAGTTTGGGATGCTGCCCTAGTTTCTCCGAAACTCCCATCACCACCGTGTGTGTTCATTTATTTCTACTGCTTTAAGGCAGGCAGATTGGGAGGTTTGTATGTACCTGCAGATGGCAGTCACAGCAGAGCTAATATAGTAGCAATTAAAAAGAAGATAGTAAAAGGTCTAATTTTACCCCACTGCAAGTTTGAAGCAAGTTCATGCATGGAAGGCAAAGCGTTTTCTTTTCAGGACTGTTTTAAACTTACTAGTAACTATTTACATTTTAGGTATACGTGAACATGATTTTGAGAATTTTTCCCTTAAAAATCTAAAGGACTCAGTCGTGATACTGATGAATTTGTAGTCCACCTATTGATTTATGTTCTAAATTTTGGAATGTTAGTTTTTTTAATGTTTTCATATTATGTGCTCTTAAAAGTTTTTATTACTGGATAGTGTATTTCACTTAGTGATTTGTTCTGCAGTATTACTTTTCTTTTATGTATTCTTAAAATTTATTTCATAATGTAATTTGAATCTGTGTGGCCTACTGAAATGTCAGAAGATGTCTGTATTTTTATTAGTGTTGAGACAAATAACCAGAGATAGGCTTAGATATCCTTGTGAGCGGAGTGTAAACTAATCTAATTCAATGAACAATAACATGCTAGTAAAATATACACACTTATGTGTTGATTCGAGCCCTAACTCGTTATAGAAGTCGGTGCACCATGGTAACAGTCAAACAGCGCCAACTGCGAGTTGCATGGAACCGCTGACGTGTGTAAATCGGTCGCCTGGAGTGATGAATCTGTTTCAACTTCATCATGCTGATGGCTGTGCTCGGATATGGAGTGAGTAGCACGCAACTTTGAATTCCGGTTGCATTGTTGGATTTAGTACACTGGGGAGGGGGACTTTTCTTTTGGCATCATCATATATGATTAATCATAATCAACCTCTAGAGCTATCCAGTTGTAACTGACCAAGTATATACGTTAATGATGGTAATAAACCCGCACTAATCCGGTTTATTTCAACAAGACAATGCACCATGCCATAGACCTAGCAGATTAAAGATGATGAGGAAAATAACAACGGGTTTGATGGAAAACCAATCGAGCTTTTTTTTGGAAGAAAAAGATAACGCTTTGCAATTATTCTTTGTGTACGCTATAGATCGAAGTACCTCAGAACTTTCAAAGCGCCTACATATGCCAGCCGGCAGCAATTTAAGCAACTTTGCGTGCTCCCACAGCTAAACAGGAAACACATTCCGAGTTCTTCCAATGTGTAAGAATTTGTTTAGTACACTTTGAAACAGGAATTGTTGTCTCAAGAACTCCTATTATAATAATAATTGCCTTTTATTGCAATCATAATAATAAGTGCATTTGATTTCAGGTATTATTAACAAGGTCAAGAATGAGGTAATAATCAATGGTATCAATATTACCATTATGATCAATAATATTGCAATAGATATGTATGTCTTTTGACTAATGAAAAATTTAAAATTATCTTTCTATAATACTATTATTGACAGTGCATATATATATCCTTGTTATATTTCTGTGAAAAAAACGAGCATACTGACCTTCGGATGCCTGTAGAATGCCTTAGGACAATACGGTTTGCCTCTAAAGGTTCCCTTCTTTGCTAAAGAGGAAGCTCTTCCCCCCCATTGTCAGCCATCCATAAAGAGTTGCCGACATCAAGTCGCAAATGTTTTTATTGCCTCGACATGGAAAACCAAGAAATATGATTTCAATCGGTAACTGTAACTTGCCATATTCAAAAGAAACTCCGCATGCGGAAACACATGTCTTAAAAGAAACGAAAATTTTAGCTGTTTCCGACAGATTCAAAGGGATGTAGCTTATATATGTCCGAAGCGTGCCTTATCTCAAAACCTTAGTGTGCGGATCGAAGTGTTAGAAAACTGAAAGAAGTAGCTGGGAAGAACAACTTCAACAAATAAACATCCCTCTAAATTGGACGAATGAGGGTAGGCAATATTAAACATATCATGTAATAGCCAATAGAAAAGCTATGTTGAGTCGATTTCTAGAATATTTGAAGAAATAAAAGTGCGTGGGGGCACTAAATAGGTTTTATATCAAATATAAGAAGTAAGTTCTTGGAGGAACATACAATACAGAGAGATAGATTAACGGGACAGAATAAGGGATCACGACACAGAGTAGAGGACCGGGCAGTATATTACAGTGATATTAGTAAGGCAGTCAATAGTTGAAAGATATCACACTACAGTTCAATGAAAGAAATACATCATTAAGATAATATATGAGTCTAATTAAATCGGTGTTAAAGTTACGACAGTCGGAATATTCTTATAGTAAAGTCCTTACATCGAAGTGATCATTGTTATAAGAAAGAGTTACAGTAAAAATTTGGGCATCGTCAGCATGAATTTGTTACAGAGGAGTGCAGTTAAAATTACATGAATAGTGTATTTAAATATTCGAGTGGTGATCTGTAGCCTGAGGGAAACTATGCAGTAAATACAAAACCAGACTTGTCTTCATACAACTGACGCTCAACATGCTCTGAAACCTTCAATTGTCCAATAAATTAAAAGTTCAACTTGAGCACCAAATTGTATTGTTTCAGTGAAGAATTCCTTTCCTTCCCTAATGACTCCAAGTCATTAAAAACAGTCCAAATTCCCCCGAGATTCCCATCCTCTGCTTCGAAACCAGAGAAATAGGAAACATCGAACTCCAGACTCCAAGAGCCGAGGTAACTCAAGATCATCATCTAATCATCTAATTAATTATTCAGCATATTCAAAAATAAAAACCATTAAATTAAAACCTTAATAAATAATAAAACCCCCACCAATAATACCCCTTCCAACTTTGTCCTTCAGATTATATCACAAATAATGGGAAGCGAGAAGGTTATACCAGCGTAATCACATATCTTCAAGCACGTTTCTAATTTTATCCATGGATTCAGCTGTATGAGCAGTGGTAGACTTTCTCTTCTTTCATCGTTGATTAAAATAATGGGGTCAGAATCATTTCGGTATCTTCCTTATACTGTCTACTCGTAAAAACCGGACCGATTATGCCTCTTGTGCTAATTTTCCTATCATAAAGAGGGAATTCTTATATTGAATTTGGAATTTAAACACCAAAGAACAGAAGCTGTGGGATGAACAACCCTTCAGTCTAATGGACACGACGTGTAAGGTTTGATTTTTAACAATTTTGTTGCTGTATGTTCAAAAGACACGGAAACTCCAAATAATTTCGATAGTGATTTTGTTGGCAAACGTTCAATATTTACGCCAATTTTGTCAAATTTGTCTTCTTTTAAATCTGTATGTCTTCGCATGTATTTCTTGTTTTGCATTGAACCAGTGGTATAAATGTTATTCCTAAGATGGTTATTTGTAGTTCTGGAAGTAGGTAAAACTACTCAGGGAACTTCTGAACAAATTCCTCACGAACGCCACGAGGTTATTCATATTTAAAATGGAATTTACATGCAAAAATACGTTACTGTTTGTCATTTTCGCGAACGAATGTAGGCTGGTGACTACTCTGAAGTTCCAAGGACAGCAGGCAGACAGGCTGTCGTGAATGGCCATGCGAGCGGTGAGGATATATTCTAGAAGCCCTGTAAATGTTTTCCAACTAGTTATATAATGTTTACAATTAGGTTATTTGAGTTACAGGCCGGTAGAGCATAGCTGCATACTGACAGAAACTGATGGTGCAGGTAACAGCTTGTAATTAGTTTCCGGGAGGATTTATTAGCGAATGGTTGTGCGTGTATCACTCCGTGCTTTCAATGTGTGCAAATTTTGTGCTAATTGTTATTCGTTAGTTATGCTACTGCACAAATATAGTCTTAAATAACGGGGTTTTTATGTACAATCTATATGTAGACCAATTCTTGTAGGAAAGTGATAATAAAATATCTTGTAATCATTCCAGGTACAGAAAAGGTTCACCAACGTGTTAAAATGTTACAGAAGATAGGGTTTCTCAATGATAAGATAAGAATCGTCAAACCACAGTGTTCTTACGAAGAAAAACTGGATGAAATACAGGAATTTCCATGTAGAATCCGGCAATGTATTGCCGCTGAGGGGCATCATTTTCAACATCTCTTATAATATAGGTTAATGGTTATTATTATCACTTTCTAATACATTATCACTTTATGCTTTCAGTAAAAATATAAATATTAACTTTACATGCGGCGACTCTTATCTCCTTTTCACCGGTTATGGTGGTTGCATTACCTCAGCAAGCAGCCCTGCTCAGCCCGTAACTCAAACAGCCTCACTGTACACATGTTGTCATGTGTTTCTTCTTCATTTATCTTAAAGGTATAGAGCTTAGGTTTCTCTTCTGTTATTTATGTGAACTTTTCCAAGAAGCATTTTTGTTCTCGACAAAAAGTATTCTATTGACAGTACATACATTAGCGACATATAATGTACAGTGATGCCTATAGTACTAAATAAATAGAAATACTTCTGTTTACTTTGTACTCCTCGTTACAAGGTGATGAATATCTGAAGAAAACTATGGTTGCAATACATGCTTCAATTTTTGTCTGGAAGTGCTCATTAGCTTTAAAATTAATTACGTTGAGTGTTTTATATATTATTTAAGCGTAATGCGGCAGGGAATTGCCGTACCACAGTCCCCATTATGTGCCGTTCCTCCCAAAATGTCTCACAATAGAAGGCAGAGCGTGTAAGTAAACCACGTTACTCATATTTGCTTCGCCTGGAGCGCCATTAAGATTTATGTTACGAGAGAAGTTCTTGAACGAGGAGCGTCCACGGTTTCCGTAAATTGTCTTCTCCATTAATGCAAATTTTGTGCAGCACTTAGATTCCTGCCTTGGTTAACCATTACTGTAAGAGTCGTGGTCAAATAAATACATTCAAAAATTAATGATTATTATTGACAATTATGACATTTAAAAGTCCTATCTTAAATGATTACTGTAATTAAACCTTTTAAGGGACGTATTAAAGGGAAGGGGATCAAATATCTTATTTTTTGTGCCATTTTAATATGTAGACTTTTGTTTATTTTAATAAAGTTCCCTGGTTATAAACATTTTAATAAATGTTAATAATGTCATTACAGGATACTCCCCCTTTCGTTTTTTCGTTAGAACTTGTTCAGTTAAAATACTATATTTCAAGAACTATTTGCTCCGGAAGGCTGTCCTTTGTCTTGAATAATAAAAAAATGTATTTCATAATTTGATAGCATTTGTTTCCATATCATTCTTTGTTGTTTTACAATGAAGGGCTTTAGCTAGTATTTCCCTAAAAAAGTTAGTTTTTCTATAAAAATATTTTTATTTGGCTGCAGATATTGAAAATACTACATCGTTTTTGCATAAATTTCCTTTTTTAGGATATGCATAAGCTATTACTTTGAAAATTTTACCACTTATTCATTATATTATTTTGATGATGTGGGTTTTTATGGTAGAGCTAGGACAAAAGAATATAACGTAAAATAATTTAAACGTTGGGACAAATTTTAAAAAAATAGCAACAATTGAATATAATTTATAATTTACTCCAGAGATTCATGGTATATTAATGAAGATAGATCAGTAAATTGCGATTATATGCATCTGTATGCTGTAACACTTTCATTTCATTAATAGTCCTTGAGAAAATTGGAACTGAATTTGGTAAATTTAACGTTACAAGGATAAATCTTTCATGCTCCCTTTAAGTTGAAGGCAAGAGAATGTTTCATAAACTTATAGTGTGTAAGGCTTTATTTTAAAGTGTCTTTTTAATACAAAGCTACTCTCTTTTAAATGCAAAAATGAAAATTACGAGGGACACAGTTTCTGAACCCAAGTAAACTATTTATAATAATGCGTAAATATGCATACCATGTGGTGGCCGATACCTTTATCCGTAAAGCAGCATGACATACTTAATTATTTATCTTTCAGGTTAACTGCAAAAATTGGAAGGGAAATGAAAGACAACATTGATGATGAAATTTTAAAATATTTCAATGCACGTTTTAATTTTGTTATTGCCTTTGGTTTTGGAAATATTTTTTTCCTTAAAAATGTGTGATATACAAAGCAAATTACCCTCCCAGAATTTATGCTATCTGAAAAGATACAATTGTATTTGGATATGTCTTCATACTTCACTATTAGCTCATTTACGTAAGCAATAGATAGACAATGACTCGACAATGAGTCTAAAACGGATTAAGGGTAAGCTCGTATTCTAGAAATAAATCGCTCTCAAAATCTTGGTACCCTATACTTATAGCTGTGGACTGTTACTGTACAGTGTCATTAGAGCATATCCACATTTTTATAGTGTTTTAACGCCCGTTTTTACTACTGAAACACCACAGGCGGTGGACACTGTTGATACATGGGATGAAATGATAAATTGGGAAAGGATATTTTTAAGGAAGGAAACGTCCCAGGCCTAAGTTTAGGATACCTCTCCGGTATTTTCCATTTATCAGAACTGAGGAAAATATGGAAAAAAACCTCAGTCGGGGAGGACGGTCCTAGTGGGATTCGAATCCCAGATCTCCCGTTCATGAGTCCGCGCCTGAACGACCCCGGTCACTCGTGGCGGTCTATTCCCTATGCCTAAGGCTATAACAACCTATTACACAATAAACAGCTCTATTACGGGCCGCATAAAACACACCATTATAGCTCGAGTGTATTTTTGCGATAGTTGTGTCATAACTACTATTTGCATTAATCCCCTCGTCTTACGTGAGAAGGAACTAAACTTGATTAAAATAATTTCAAAACACACGGTTTTATTTAATTTGCCGGAATAGTTATTAATATAAATTATTTTCCAGTTATTCAATTTATTGTGGGGTCAAAGCCTCTTGGAAGAAAAACTTTTTTTTTTCACAGTCTTCAATTTCATTTACAGAAAAATGGTTAAAGTTATAGTTAAGGAATTTGATAAAATAACAAATACAGACGAAATAAGTGGTAAATAATGTCATTCAACTGTATTGCTGATATATAGTACCTATAGTTAAAACTTATAGTATTTCATTTTTATATGCTTAGAAAACATTTTATTTGCTTTAATAAAATCTAAGTAAGCTGACAAAGTTTAAAAAGCTATGTATATTCTAAAACAAATTAAATATAAAGTTCTACTCAAACTGAAAAATATCCCGTTCAACCTAAGAAATTCATAATGAACTTTATTTATTTCCCATGTTTATATGAATGTTAAACTTGCCAGAAGAGTATAACCATTTTTTTTTTACAAATTCAAAATATTTACTATAATTTCAGCCTACGCAAATTGAGTCTATGAATAGTGTTCATACAGATTTTCGGATAAGTTTATTAACTCAAATCATCGATTTTTTAAAAATATGTTGTGTAAAATATATACAAATACTACTTTTTTCTAAAAAAAAAAGTATTATTTTCAAAGCAATTTGGGTGCGCATAATACTATGCAGATTAAAATTTATGGAAATATTTCATCACCCTTACCAGATAATACCGCCACGGGTGGCCGAGGTCGTTAAATCACGGACTCGTGAGCGGGAATCTGGGATTCGAATCCCACCAGGACCGTCCTCCCTGACTGAGGTTTTTTCCAGGTTTTCCTCAGTCCTCATAAATGGCAAATGCCGGGAGGTACCCTAAACTTAGCTCTGGAACGTTTCCTTCCTTAAAAATAAATCCTTTCCCATTATATCATTTCATTTCATGTATCACTAGCGTCCATCGCCTGTGTGCCTCTGTAGCAAAGACGGGTGTTCAACACTATTCATTCATTTATCAGATAATATAGAAAAAAGCCACAAGGAACTTAGTGAAAAAATTCACATAGATAAAGGTTAATGTTTATAAAATAAAAAATAATTAAATAAATATAAAAAAAGAATTCTCCCCAAAAATAAGGTAAAATAGTTTAATGCTTTTTAAAATATTAAAAAACTAGGTTTATTATCTTGTAGTAAATGTGTAAGTAAAGAATAGTTAGTTCAGAATGTAGCATCAATATCACTATGTAATAGGGATCTCGTATAAATACTACTACTATAAATATGAACTAGATTCAGAACTAAAAATACTAAAAAACTCACTACAAAAAATATGAGTAAAACTTAGAAAGCAAACAACATTAGCTCATGACTATAGAATGGATGTTATCTGTTTTATTTTGCCATTCAATTTTCTAGGCTTTTGGTAGATAAATTAATTTCAAGACTAAAACATCCATTATAAGAGTTTTTATAGTGCCAACAACTATTTCGATATTGATTAACTATTCTGAAATTCGGGCTTATAAATGCCTTATTATGTTTTTGAGTTTAAAGTTGTGATTTTTAAAAATGTTAAATATACAGTGAGTCCCGCTTGTGGATTTAGTATTACATAGGTTTATACCTTTCTTTAAAATAGATTCCGATTGGGAAATCTTGTATAAATAACGGGTTTATCTGTAGGGAATATATGAAAACTTCCACACTGTGGCAATGGTGGGACGGACATAATCATAATGTGCAAAGATGGCGGTTTGGACGTCTCAACAGAAAGTGTTCTGCATTATTGAAACGAAATATATGAAGCATGTGCACCTAATTCTTGAACATCATGAAGATATATCTTCCTATAAGAGCATTGTAAATGAGACAAACAGAAGAAACTGGTAGTCTTGTGTCTAGTCTTGGGAAGAATAGCAAACGGAAAGTGTCTGAGGAATTTAATAGAAGAGGTTAACGTAATATTTTTGCTTTGTTCGCTTTTTTTCCAATGCTAACAGTGAGATCGCCCAGGACTGGGAAGGGGGGTAAACAGATGTATTTTGGCTCTTATTGTAAATGTGTACATATGATGCCGTCGCTACTAGCCCGGACCAGTGACCCAGGTATTATAAGTTTTGTTAGCATTTTATTTTTGTGTTGTTAATGCTTTATTAACATTGATTTTAAACTCATTTTGTATTTTGTTTATGTAGAAGGAACTTGTGTGGTGAAACCTCGTTTTGAAATTATTTTAATTTGAGGATAGTATTAGACCTCTTTACTTTTTGCTCAATGGGAGATTTTTATAATAAAAAATTCATCTGTTAATTGTTTTGAAGTTTGAAAGGAGTTATTATATATTGCATGTAGCAATAATTTAAAGGTTCATGTTATCAAACGTTATATTTCTACTGAGGTCTTTATACGAGCGCAATTTTTCAAGGCAAAGGATATTTTATATTTAAGTAATATTTATGACATACTGTTGATTACAATATACTGCAGTTTGAATTTGTTCTTCTCCCGTACTGAAAACCTACCTTATTCCAGGCAAATACTGTTATATCCTTCCAGAATACTTTCAACTTCGAATCTTATCCGGGCATCAAAGGGAAGGTGTCAAATTACATGTAATAGAAATACCTTGGTAGCAGAGAAGTGGTAAGCTCAAACATTTTTGTTTCAGTTTTTTAATAATTGTGACAAATTGGTTTATTCTATCAAATATAAATGAAGGCACTAGTCTTAGACATGTTATCTTAACATACTGTGCCTGTTTTAAACAAATTAAAGGTTATTACGGTTTTAATAGTGTTATTTAGGGTTCTAAAGTAATATAGTGTAGGAGCATGAAAGAAAGTGTCTATTTATCATTTAAAATAAATATTTTAATGCTGTTTGAATTGCATAAATATTATAACGTAAATATAAATTATGTTTTCAGTTTATCTCATATGAAAGCATTATTGTCATTAACATTCTATTGGTGCACTATATGATTTAATTATTGCTTGGCATTTAAAGTATCGAGAGAATTAAATTCTTAGTGTTCTTTACCAGTTTATGAAGTCATACATGCAAAATGGTCTGCTGTAGTTCCCTTTAATTTCTTGACGTCTTTCCCATACCATAATCTTCCAATAGTTCTCGATAGAACCGAGAACGAGAACTGTAGCATTTGAACAAACTTTTCTGAGGAGGGCTCTTACCTGTAATGTAAAAATGGGTGATACTTATATCAACAAAATTATTGTTACAATATAATACAGATATTATCCATAGGAATTTTCTTCAACGTCCTGTGGTAAGGGGTAAAGTCATTTATTAATTAAATATAAATAATCTCCAAAATGGGGTATTAATGTGATTATTAGTTTCTCTTGAAGGCTACAAAGAGACATATAACTTTACTGTGCAACTTATGAAGTTCAAGTGACCAACCCTTAGCTGGAACCGCATCTGAATGCTTCACTGTTTGTAATTGTATTAAATAGGAGTCTCTTCATAATAATTTTGCTGTTTGTTCAGACGTCACACTATCTATTCCCAGTCTAGTTTTAAACCACATCTCTCAGACATATTTTTCCCTCTTTAGGGATGAATATACCTTTAATTGTCCCTTCCTCTAGGCCGATCAACTTTTCTTTCTCTCTATATTTCATCAGCAACCTCCAAAATGGTAGACTGATTAAAGTCTTTGTGTTTCGTGTTGAAATAAACGGAAGAATAAGCAAGTACAACAGTTTTATTCCTCGCCGTTAATTCTACCTCTTTGCCCATCTTTTCAAGCAAAGTAATAAAAATGACCAAGAAGAGTGGTGTATTGTCAGTAAATAAGAAGCAGAAAGTTAAACAATAGAGGCAAGAGGCGTAAAAAGCAAACCACAATACATAGTTGTACCTAAAGAAAATGATAAATGCAATGCAATTCATTTATAATTTCCAATACTGGAATTAAATGTTGTTTCCAAAATCATGACTCTGAGTTTCTTCTACAATTCAAAGAAGTAAATTTATCCACGATTTAACATCATTTAATTACACCACCTTCTCCAAGGCAACGATTTGCACGTTCTCAGAATTAAACTTTAATGTTTAATACCTTGACTCATTCAGTGCTCTATGCAAGTGATACCGTTTTATCTATAAATATAATGGTTTATACAATTAGAATTTTTTTAAAATGCAACTTAATCGCATGTTGAAACCTAGTTGTTAGTTAATGACTTGTTTATTCTCAAAATAGTTGAAACTACTAAAATATATAAAATGCTTGGGTCAATTCTTAATAATACACTTGCTTAAGAAGAATTATTACGGTTGAATCACTGATAAAGAAATATTAATAAGCATGTATCTCATGTACGTGACATAATGAAATACGGAGTGTTAATTCTGAGCCAGCTGCAGCTATACTCATAACTATGCATAAATTGACAGTAAGACGGTATGCGGAATTCTTCTGCTAGAGCTCACTGCATAATCATTTTATAATGGAAAGTAATGACAATTTGAGCTCCATGCAGGGTGTTTCTGGTGTGTCAAATGAAAAATTCTTTCAAACAAAAGTTTTTAACATCAAGAAGGAATTGTTGCTGAGGGTATACTTTTTAATCTCCATTAATGTAGAAGATATGGGATAGAGCTTTGTTTTTTTTAAAATGCACCAAGTACATTTTATTAACGAACACACTTACACTCTTCAAGAGTTATTCATAAATGCGTCACACTGTACAATTTTAATCAAGAAAGCATTAGATATGGAAATGATAAATAGTGCATGTCTTCTTTTGTTTAATGACACTGCAGTCCATTTGTTTAATTAAAGCATTTAACCTCGTCACGGCCCGTTTAAGCATTTCATAATGATTCAATAAATATTGAGGAATGCAACAGGGTGGACTGTACAGTACATAAATGGAACTTGTTATTTTCTGTACATATTACTTATCACAATTCAGAAGTAAAGTACTCTACTGTGATAACTGCAAAACACATTGTTTACATCCCATGCTCAAAATGGTGCCCATTCTTACATTAAGTCCACTTTGTGGGTGAAGGACGCACTACTACTTTTTCCTGTATAGCTGTGCAAGCATCAATAATGTGTTATTGCATGTCCTCTGGTGTTGTTTGAACATTTATTTATGCAATATCCTCAACCGCTCTCCAAAGAAAAAAGTCTAGTAGCATTAGGTCTGGGGATCGGGTAGGCCAACTAACTGGTCCACCTTGTCCAATCCACCAGTCAGGGTATTTACGGCCCAGAATGCGTCGTGCGGCGTTATGCACTGGAGATCCATCATGCTGATACCACATGACCATTCAGTTGTTCCAAGGTGCGGCCTCCAAGAGGCGAGAATGAGTGTTTTTTAAGAATGAGGCATTTCGTCTGTCATTTTGGTTACCATTACAAAGAAAGGTTGAATAATAGAATGTTGAGTTAACTTTCCAAGGACATGGATGCACTACCTGCCGGAGCCATCGTAGATTGTCAATGGACCAATATTAACTAATATGGTACATTGTGATACATTTCTGAATAGCTCTTGGAGAGGGTAAGTATATTTTTGAATAGACTGTACATGGTGCTTTTTAAAAAGAAAGGATATTCTACTTCGTATCTTCTACATTAATGGAGATATAAAAAGTACATCCTCGGCGAGAAATCCCCCATGACTTTAAAAACATTTTGTTTGAAGCAATGTTTCTTTGACGCAAGAAAAAAGATTTTTGGGTAAGCAAGATAAATGGAACATCCCTGTATATGATTAAATTTATGCGTTGTAAAGAGAAGCTTAATAATTTCAATAAATGATGATATGCATATATTTTATATAAATTTAACAGAAACTAAATATATATTATTTTCATTATAAAATATTAATATTGAAGAAATACGACCATTGGTGAAACTATTAGGAATTACATTAAATAAAATCTGACATAGGATCAACATACAAATATTCCATGTGTACTAGGCTTTCAAGAATGACCTACTTATTAAAAACTTAAAATCTATTACTCCAAAAATATATTTTAAGAATTCTAATTATGCGTGTTTTTAATTTCATACACTTATATAGTAATACCATTTGGGGTAATAGTATTGGTATTCAAAGCTTTCCTTACAAAAAATAATAATAAGACCATAAGCACTTTCACAGGCTCTCCCTATGTTACACACTGTAAGCCTTTGTTTATCAGTGAAGAAATATTGATACTCATTAACTTATACATAATTAATAGCTTACTAAAATGAAGATAGACATAACCAAGTAGAAGTAGAGATGTTTAATACTCGTAAGTTGGCAATAGAGGACCCTTTTTACCAGTATATTCTTATCTTTAGATAATTTATACTGTTATAAATGTACAGTTACTAAATTTAGTTTTTAAAATTGTCTGATAAAGGTTTTTTTTTAACTGTCCGTAAAATTTAATTTTAATTTTCCTTACAATTTCACACTTATATTTTGTAACTGGCAGCCTATAATGTCACGTTGAACGTTCATGACGCAAAAAATACATTCATTTATTAAGAAATTACCTTTTAATTTCGTATAAGAGCTTTAATAAGACTATAAATAGTCATAAGAGTACTGCTCTGATCTATTACATGCGAATAAAAAGTCCTACATTTGGACTTGCTTCTAATTGGTTGATCCAGAATGTATTTCATAGTTTATGCAAACACTTTAATCTAAATAACATTTTATATGATACTATTAGCTATTTTCTTTTCTATGCATATGAAATTAGATAAAAATTCAATACCATCCTGGTTTGGACTCTTCATAAATATTTTATTTTCTTAAAGCTTTGAAAAATTATGTAAACACTTTTACTGCTTCTTTCAATAATTTTTATATTTTCTGCACTGTCTTACCTTCGTAGTGAAGGCTTAAAATACTTTTTCTCTACTCTACTGTTATTTTCATTTGTCTTTCGATCTGTTACAACTCTGATGGAACTAGACCCAGGATTGCCATGCCGAGTAATAACATACTCCACAAAGTACAGCAGCGAAGAATTCCAGTGTGTTATCCATTGATAGCATTGTGTTATGACGACTCTGGATTACTGTCCACCGCTTATAAATGAAGTTGTAAACCTCTAGTTTAACTCGTAGCTGGCCGCCTTTGAAATAGAGAAAACATTCGCTTTGCCTGCATTAAAAGAAGCAGGGATACCAACTGCTTGATGACAATTACACAGTACTACATACAGTTTTTAAGCGCGTCTTCATGCAGAATATGTAAAGAGGGATAACACTGTTACAGGAAAAAGAAAGTAAGTGTTGTTTGTTTCATCTTATTAAACTTAAACATAAAGAAACCTATATCTAAATAATCATGTTTGTGTATTTCAGGGCAGGAGATTTCTCTAACAGAACAGGCTTCAAATGTAAGCTGGTCCAACATGTCCCCGAGGGAGCTGTTGCTCATTGGGAATGAGTGATGTCAAAATGCACACAGTTGTTGAACATGACGTACACTGGCATTTGCTCAATGGCACACTCACCAGCTACTTTCAGATGAACTATTATCATCGCGAGTCTTTCTATGTGAACAACACACTATGACACCATCAATGAAATACTGATAAATTAATTTAGAGTTTCATTTAAGATTTGCCTTAAAGATTTAGACAATGAAGTTTTTTAAAGAAATGTCTTTGGACCACTAGCCCACTAGAAGTTAAGAGCCAAAGCAGACCTTCATTGGCATAAAGGTGTTCATCTTGATTGTTTGGAGGAAAAGTTTACTCTCTGGGAATGCCCTTGTTTTGCATATTCTCTCATTCTCTGTGGCTCAATGTTCCCTTCCATCAGAACTTGGTACATCACTCTCAAAAAAGTAATCCTTCTATTTGATCGCCCATGGTATTACCACCACGTATACTCGATGATCTTGAATTTTACATAACATCTCTTCCATTGCCACAGGAATTGATCTAAGAATATCTTGCAGAGTAATTAAGAAGGGAAATATAAACTATAGAAACAAAAATATAGTAAACGTATTAAAATCTAACTAATTTAACATTTGGTATAAAATAATCTATCATAAATATATACTAAAATCCGATTGCGCTCTACGTATTGCAAAAAGCTCTTAAACGAATTTATTTCCAAAATAAAATACTGCCTTTTAACATAATATTGATTCCTAGATTTCTTGGAATTGAAATGAGTATGAGAAGATGTAAAAACGCAAAACACCTGGAAGAGATAATCTTAATATACGAGTAGTGCTTTAATGTATTACTGAAAGAACAACATATAAACGATAGGATATAATAATTCAGTGATGGAAATGGAACATTTAATAGAATTGAAAGAACAATACATTAAAAGTGAGAGAAAAAACTTTGTGAAATTTACAGAGACATTAATGTAGTTTACAAAATCTATGGTAATGTAATAAGAACAAGAATGAGAGTAATAAATGAAAACTAGAGACACACTTTGTCTTAAAACGACAAGGTTCTAGCCGTCTACTTTCTGGTTTTGAGTAAACTTCGAAAAGGTTCAAGTTTCTTATCTTTGCTTTCTTATAAGTTTTTATTAACTTAGGGCTATGGCTAAAGTTTTGTATACATAATTATGAAATATATTTTCCTAAGGAACATTTCTTTATAAGAAGAGAGACATTTAAATTAGAACCTTGACATTCATACAAAATAAATCTCCTTGTAATTGCAACTTAAATTAAAATAAAAATAATCTCATGAATGAAATATATCTAAATTTCATTTCATAATTTCTGTCATTCACTCTTGAAAAACTACATATACTAATATTGTTGACAAACTAAAAGTGGTTGCTTTGAAATTAAATAAAAAATATAACCATTTTTCTGTTGCTATCAGTTAACTTACAACAGCTGAAAATCGCTGAAAAGCTTGCAACTAAATAATGAATAGGGTTCAGTAAAATGTTCAGTCCTGCTCTGACATGTATTTTAACATTTCTATAAATCTTTTCTTTTTTCAGATTTCTTTTGACTTTAGGGAAATTTCTACGGTGTATTAATTAAACCTTTGCTACTATGCATGTTCCCCAAGAATTTTAATTTAATTTGGTTATTTCTTCACTTGAAATGTAAATGCTACTTCATGCAAATTCTGGGTATAATTATATCATTGCTATTTTTAATACCACAAATTGAGTAAAATCGCTGAAGCTTGACTGCTCCGAGTTACACTGAAAGGCCTAGATTTATTATTTCAATAATCCTTCCAAACCCAGTACAGGGGAGGGGGCTTAATTTTTTTTCATAGCATTATGCATTACACCAAAAGTCCTGTCCATTCCTGGCTGCAAGAATATTTCATGGTTACAGTATTTATTCCAGGAATTTCATTCAGAACATAAGGCACTGTGTATTACTGGTAGATATGTGTGAATTGTGGTTCTGTGGAACATAATTCACGTAATCGTATTGTAAAAACATTGTCTGTCGTAATTGATCTAGCATTTTAATAGACCAAATAGGATGGTTAAGGCAGTAACGTTTAGAACGTTCTGAAAGTCTGGGGTTAAATCTCTTGGGATCGGCCATTTTAACTTTGGATTTTTCGTGGCATCCCCTGTTCGCTTGGGAAATGCTGGGATTGAATTTTTCTTTCCATAAATTTTCTGGTCTCCCATTTAATTTCATTCATTCGTTGCAGGTCGAACGTACAAGTGAGGCTGGCTGGTGCTGTATGAAGGCGGTTTGCGTTCTGGAGATCTTTCAAAGGCCCCGGCGTCTGGTATGGAAGTGACCCTTCTGGCGTAGGCCTTCATCGCCGTCGGATTGATCTGTATTTCCCTCACCTCATCAGTTCCTCCTGGAAGTGTAGGCACAAACGGCCTGCCATGAGCAAAGCTGAAGTATCGCCCCTACCAACACAATCCAACCCAACATTTAACAGACACAGGCCATTCGTTTGTCCTTTTCACTGTGTTCCTTTCCATTGTGAGCAATTTTGTGGTGAACTATCCTATTAAACTGTAGTATAATTACTGCTGTTACCTTTTGTTCATTTGGTTTATTTACGGGCGCTCTTTAACATCTCAGGTCATCAGCGTTCCATTCAATTCAGGGCGTGAAACGCCCGATAAAATTTGCTCAGAAGCCTCTTCTTTCAGGCTTGAGGTTCTTTTTCGTGCCGTAAATGTACGACATGGAACCCAATTCTTTACTTCCCATCCGAAGGAAGCCGCAATTAGGATTTTTACCCCGAAAAAATCCATCGATCTTCGCCGGGACTGAACCCGCGATCTTGGGTTTAGGAGGCAAGAATGGTTACCACTACACCGCTACGACTGACGTATGTTACCTTGGAAAGCAAATAGAGTTTTATGGTCTAAAATCAATATTTGAGGATTTGTTTTTTATCCCCTATTACATCGCTCATCATTACCTTTTTATTTGTAGTTTTTATAAGCTTCTGTTCCAATTCTTGCGTAGTATTATGCTCTCTCTGAGCAAGTCTATATAATGCCCAGATGTTACTTTTGCCATATTTTCTTTCATGGAAACTAAGATTGAACTCTATTAGAAATGTTCTTCAGTGCATTAGGGTAGCATAGTTTTGACTTTTTCCTGATAAAATTTTAGAGTACTAACATTGCAGTCAATATATTTTATATGTCACGAAACTCTAATACAAGAAATGACTCAATGTGGTTCGTTAAGTAGCTAGTTTGTTCTTCAGATAGTTTTCTCTATTAACAGATATCCTATCGAGACCAGGTGTTGGTGCGTTTGTTTCAACGTTTTTTGTTTTGTTTTCTGTACATTATGAAATATTTCTGTGAAATATTAAGCATTTATAGAGAGAATTGATTACAAAGTGCAGTTTTTTAGCCTCTTCAATATAAAGGAATATATAAGCATTCGCCACGTGGAAGTTTTGTCAAGAAGTGGTGAGTTGAATCGAGAATGAAGTGTGTTGTTTTCAGTTGTTTACATTACAGAGTACAGATTTTACGTTGCACTTTTACAATTTGTTCTTGATATTAATTGTTTTAAATTACTTCCTGTGCTCTTCTACCTAAATAGAACTTTGTGCTGTACTTTCTGACTGTGCATATGTATTTGTACATTCTTGTTACTATTTTTTTTTTTTTTGCGAAAAGGTTTCCAAATGCATGTGATATATAAAAAGTGAACACGTAACCCATTCTTGATAATCATTTCAATATTAACAAGACTCAAACTTTGTTGCAGATAGAACCTTTTAGTAATCTCGTCAGCACATACAAGTTTCAGCATTAATATATTGAAGATCGAAATGAGACAAGATCAATTACACATTATGTAAATTAATTTTACATATTGACAATTAAAATCGTGTAGTTTCAAACCGTCTGTTATGTACAGTAAGTTTCTTAAAAGAGGGCATGGTTATGGATGCTATTTCAAGATATCAAAATGTATTTATATTGTTTTCCGCAGCTATTCCCATTTATTAAACCCGAAAACCACTTAGAATAAATATGTGGAACCCTTATCTTAAAACTATTATTTTTTATATGCTAAAGCCTGATCTTTCATCTTCCTACTTGTGTCCCAAGAATGGCTACTCAGGGATACTATAACTCACAATATGAGCTCACAATAATATAAAGTGTAGGTTTACGCAATATCGAGGATGCCTCAGGTGATAACGCTTGAGACTCGCATTCAGGTCTCGGACTCAAATCCTTTGGGGCCAGACATCTTGGGTTTAAGTTTTTTCGTGGTTTCCCCCGGACGTTTAGACAAGTGCTGGAATAGATCTTCACATGTTTTCTGCTTCATTATATATAACTTCATTACGTTGGTTAGGTTGCAGGGCCGAAACTGCCAAAGCGAGGTGGGCTGGCGCGGTGTGACGGTGGTGCTTGCTCTTTAAAAGGTTTCTGTCTCAGTGTCTGGTATGGAAGCAAAACTTCTGAGAGGCTCCGCCGGCGATCGGATGTTCTATCTAAAGATACTTTTTATTCAAATTAACATACGTGATATTAACTTTGCAACCTGTGTACGTGCCTTTCATAATACACAAATAGTAAATAAGATCTCAATACATGTTAAGGGCCCCGTCTTACGTTCACGTCTCACCGTCCGGTGTCTCCCTCACTTCATCCCTTCCTCCAGAAGGTTCCATAGGGACCTGCCGCTGTGCAAGGTGAAGTACCTAAAAATTCTCCTCGGTCCCTAATTATCTAAGTTTCTGCAATTCAGAGAAAAATTCCTTTCTTTTTTCTTGATATTTACAAAATCTTACATAAGAAGTACAGAGGTAAGTTCTCTGTGTAGAAAAAAGAGAACATCTGTTTGTTGAAGCTTTTCATTATAATCAACTTTTGCGTTATTTAAACAACAAGTTTAGGTTTATTTTTTGTTATTTGCTTTCAATATATTAATGGCACAATAGATGTCAACTTTAAAGAATGTTAATGAAATTATCTTTTACATTAACCGTCTGATACAATTTTCATAAAAAGGCCACAAATAAAAAGTTTTTGCCCTATTGACACAGTACTTCAATATGTAAAATGCACTCAAACAATCAAAATACACAAGTATCAACAAAAAGCTTCTTACTACTGTTCTTCCTGCTAGGTGAGTTTCCGCTTATGCGAAGACCTCGACACATAAGCTTCTTCTCATTGGCGCTACAGTCCGTGGTGAACCTTGACCTGCCGCAGCGACCTCTGCATCCTCTACCTCCGTCTTACGAATTTATTGATAGAGAGGGGAGCAAGTGATCAGCGGGTGCCTAACACACGGCTTCCTAGATCAAAGAACGCCACCTCTCCACCTAGCAGCTTTCTAGTTGTTCTCATGAAGCTGGGTGGACTCCGTTGCAATGTCAGCAACTCACTGGACCGAGGAGGTGAGCTCGGCCTATAAACGCGTTCCAATACAAATGAATAGCAAGCACTCATGCGTGAACAAATTACTACCGTCCTTTTAACGGAGGAGTGGTCATTGTTGTAGCCAATAACGGCGTTATACTAATGAGTAGAAAATCCAGGTAGCAGCTGTTAACTTTAAGTCCAGCTAACACACTCGGACCTCCAAAACCGTTGAGTTTGTGTAACTTTGCTGTACAGGGCTTTGGAATTAAGTGCTAAGCGACTCTTTGTACTACCTGTACAGATGGTGTTTCATCTTGTAGGGCTTCAAAGTGGTGCGTTACTGATGTAAAACAGCGAAGCTCTTTGAGTGAGCGGATCGTTTGAAATGAAAGATAAACGGACCGGCTTTACGGTAAGAAAAGTTTCAAAGGCTATCAGTTAATGCGAAAGTGAGATCGTTCATGGACAGTGTTACAGAATTTCTGTTTTAAGTTACATGGAAATTTAGAACACTAATGTCAAAATATCGTACTTTACAATAAGCTCAGAAGTGTCAACCTACATATTTAAAAATATTTATTTCTATAAATTTGTATACTGTTCTAAACCAATTCACTTTGTTTACTATGCCACATTAATATAATTCAGAATCTATCAGTTGAATCTCTCCTTATTTTATAATCCAGATCAGCTCTAATTATTTTTGGTCATAAGGAGATTCACTTCTAATGATGCATTACTTGTGTTGGAATTCAAGCCCTTAAGTTTTTGTAAAGCATTGTTGTATTCTGCTTCAGACATTTAAAGCATGGTACAATTCAGTGAAATATTTTTTTAAGAATAATATAATTTATTTCTAGGTACTTATTATACAGATATTTTAGCTTGTTCTGCAATTTGATGCAAGATATTTGTTGACTGTGTTTTCCATTTTAAGTGTTTTAAATAACGGTAGAATTCGCTCCTGTTGTTCTTTAATGTAACGGCAATATTTAGTGAATATATTTTATCTAATAAAAGAGTTCAGTCGGGATATTTTATTCTAATATTGCAAATAAAGTTCTGTTATTTTAGGTATGACAGAATCAATTGCAGTATTTTTGAATATTGGTACAATTCAGTCCTATGGACTTTTAGTAAAAATACCAGCGATGGAGTCCACATAATTTTATTCGTAAT
Organism: Metallyticus violacea; assembly: GCA_030762175.1. Taxonomy (NCBI): domain Eukaryota; kingdom Metazoa; phylum Arthropoda; class Insecta; order Mantodea; family Metallyticidae; genus Metallyticus; species Metallyticus violacea. The sequence goes on from CM060833.1 coordinate 58,295,049, forward strand.
ATGATTCATCCCCTGGTGTTTTTAGTTGACAGATTACAGTCTAAAAATTGTAACTCATTCCAACTCTTTGCACATACAGGATCAGCATTAAAGAATGTACCCAATTTAAGTTAACTATATTCTCGTTACATGTAACTTTGGTTTAAATATATTATATTACCTGATAGGCAACGTCTTTCTTTCAGCCCCACAAGGTCGCGCGGTGGGAGATCGGTTGACCTTGGTGCTGCAACTTGCAGCAGACAGAAAACCTTCTAAGGTCGCCTCACCGTTTTCGCACATTCTGCCCTCACGCGGCGCGGATGTAAAACAAAGCAAAAATGAGCATGACTACAGTAAAAATATTTGACAGATGGTGATTATATTGCACTTTGTCTGCATAACAGAATACCTATATCTTAGTAATGATGTATTCTTGAAATCGAAACGTACTTGCCTTCTAAACCCAAGATCGCGGGTTCAAACCCGGTCAGGATCGATGGATTTTTTCGGGTGTAAAAATCCTAAGTATGGCTTCCTTCGGAAGGGAAGTAAAGCCGTTGGTCCCGTGTCGCACATTTACGGCACGCAAAAGAACCTCAAGTCAGAAAAAAGAGGCCTCTTAGCAAAATTTGTAGGCGCTTCACGCCCTGAATTGAATGTGACGCTGTTGACCTGAGCTGTTAAAGAGCGTCCATAAATATACCAAATAAAAAAAATTGAAACTTATTGTTATAATCATGATACAAATGAAAATTCAGTATTTTTTAAAATTAAATCTTAGATATTTTATGTTAATATTGGGATTCAGTTAAATAATTTTTATCTAAAGATGAAATTCGATCCATTTATTTTCATTTAACACATAAATCAGTCTCTGTTATTTTATAGGTGATAGATTTCATTACAAGGGTTAATTATTTTAGTAATAGTGCTGTTCATTCCCGGATACTTTTTAGTAATTGTCAGAAAGCACTCGGTGATTTTTTGTCGTACTAGAATTCGGCACCCGTTATTTATATAATGACAAAGTATCATAATTAGTCCGAGATATTTATGAACAATGGTAGAATTCACTCCAGTTACATTAATCATGGAGTAATTCAACTTCATTTACTTTTAGATAATAGCAAAATTCATTTCAGTTATACATAGTGTATAACGACCTATTTATTTCACTTATGTGAGGTCATCATAAACTCGACTAATGAAATGAAAGAAAATTTTGAAATTTGACCACTAACAGTGAAATTATCTTTAAGTTTGATCCAAACCCTTTACCACGCGAAGTTAATTTGTCTTCTGGCCAGTGTAGCCAACTCTATACCTCCACTATAATTCCTGAATACCATGCAGATTAATGAAGAACATCGTTCGGCAATACTAAATAAAGTACGGAATTCTGCTTTCACCTCATCTACTAATTCCCAAATATCCTTTGTATCCAATGAAACTGCAACACCTTCATTCAAATTGGATAACTGTGCTTTTCAATAATTGTGTACAACTAGCTTAGTTTGTGCTTACCCAAATAATTGTTTTTTTTTTTTTTTGCGTATTCAGCAAAAAAGTCTGAAATAATTTTGTAAAGCATGTAACAATACCTGCCTAAGTAGCTATAAATGTTAATAAACATGTTCTTCAGAATGGTAAAATGTTATCTCTGTTTTTTTTCCCCAGTTGGTATTAGTAAATCGAACGGAAGCGATTGTAAAATTCACTTTCATCTATTTCAGGTCACCAATTCTGAATAAGTAGCTATTCATAAGTATAACATTTTATACAAACTTTAATATTCTGTGCGCGAATTTCAAATATATATGTGTATATATTAACTTTATTCATATTCTATTTAAATGCCCAAAACCCGTATTTGGCTATTCTCGGTTGCCATTAGTAACAGATTCGTCAGTTGAAATATGGCTTGATTAGTTAAGTAATCATAATAAAAATAAACCATTATTACAATTTTGTAAGCCAAGTTAAGAAAGTTATTTAAATTCTTACTTTATATGTGAAATAGTCCTAATAAATATCACTAGAGGATTCACTGTTTTCGTGAATTTATAGGCAATCTCAGACTCTCTTGTGATTAAACAGCCCAGATATTTTAACTGGTAGCACCAATCAGTCTTAAATAGTTGAATTGCGGTATAGAGAGTTATTTTTGGTCTTCGTCCGCAATTGAGCGCAAGTCGAACGCGGCCAATGTCGCGCCAGTTGCCGATTCGGTAGGAGGACAAGTTTCCCTCACATTCTACTCGTACAACTTTCATCAATAAACATGCACACAATATAAGTTTATATTTCATAAAAATTTATTTTATGGTAGATTGTTTGAAGTGTTGTCCTTCTGACATATTCTTTAAATCGAAATTGCATTCACTCTCTGCTTTCACTTTCAGCTCTAATGTTTTCTTTAAGTTTCTCTACAGTATGGAGTAATTCGTAGACTAATTTTCCTCTGTTGTAGTGGGAACATTTTAATATTGTACATCATAGGAAAACTTACCTCACTCGCACTGTAATTAGCAACGAGTTCAGCTGTAGACGCAGGTCAAATATCTCTTGACAGGTTTTTATAGAATTATAGAAATACATGGTAGTAAAGATATTTAATAATAATACGCTTTTCACTTCATGCAATTTTAGGAAATGACACAACGTAGTATACCTTTTAGTGTCATTAATTAAGATATTTGCAGGTAATGGTAAAATTAATTCAAACTTTTAATTGTGTTTTCATCTTCCACAGTTACAAGTTCTATAATATGCTAACCGTAAAAGCAAACTGGTGAATGTAAAACCCGAGAAGAGATACAGTATTGCCATGCTGTCGCATTTTAATTAGCGGAACATATCAAAATTGGATTATCTCTTCTTTCTAAACTATAGCGAACGTTGATGCCGTTTATATTTAACTGATAAGAGTCTATGTCTCTTTGTGATTGGTTAAACTTTTCCGAAGTGACAGTGAGTAATAAAAGAAAGCTATAAAACAGATATGGAAGCTAATGATACGAATATCTTATTCTTGGAATGATTGTGTTGTGTTTTGCAAAAATCGGTTTTCACATTTAAATGTGCAAAGCCTTGTTTCCCTACCCAAAATGAATAAATATAAAGTACTATTATTGGGTAATGAATCCAGTGAGACATAAAACAGCACTAAAAATATATCCCAAATAAAATATTATAATGAACTACCTTTAAATTTAATACATTCTTCGTTATTTTCCAATCTCCTTGCCATTCTGTACAAGCGGCTGAAAATTTTAAAAAACTGTCTTTCATCAAAACCAACTATTTACATCATTAGACTAAGAAAATAGCTTGTATTTGCCTGACAATTATGGAGCCAACATAAAAGAATTTCCTCTTTCAGGCCGTAGTCATTAGTAGAACAAAACTGGAGGGAAAATCCTTTTAAATTGGCTTTTATCAGAGAGAGAGAAAGCTCTTACCTTGAACGAGACAGCCGCAAAGAAATAACACCACAAGTGCTGCCCCTGGAACAAAACGTTACAAAGAAACATTAAAACGCAGTAACAGATAAGCACATCTTAAACTGCTGTGCAAAATAAACGATTTCACGAACCAAACAATTAACACTTTCTACTCTTCTCTCCTTTTCCCGCCCGTTAATTACTCTACTTTATTATTTCTTTTGGTCCCAGCTGTACTTTTAGTCGTATTTCCTTTCCATAGGCATGCATTTGTTAAAAATGTTGGTTCAAAAAATAAAATTACCGCTTGAAAGTTACTTAACACATTTACCCTCAATGTATAAGGTTCAAAATCTTGGAAACGTGTAATAATGTTGTAGATTACACCAAACAATTAAGATATTATGCAAAAAACCATTGGGATTTATATTATATTGCAAGGATTAATAGTATTGTTTAACAACTTTGCATATTTATAGATAAAACTGCAATAATTTGTTAATTAACATAGAGAAAATAAAAAACTACTGTATTTTTTATATTTTGAAATAACCAGAGTAAAATTAATATATAAATTATAATATAATCCTTATAATTAAAACGTAAATTGATATAAGAGGGGTGCTCCATAACAATGTACGCTTTCAAATTTCCCGTCATCCATGCCATTTGGCTAGTCATTACAGTTAAAAGTATGTAGTACAATGGTTTTCCCTCTCTTTGTTTTTTTTTTTATACTGTTTAACGTCCGTTTCTACTACTGAGGCACCACAGGCCGTGGACCTGATGATATTTAAATGATATATTGTGAAAGGATTTTTTTAAAGGGAACGTTCTAGGCTTAAGTTTAAGATATCTCCCTGGCATTTGCCATTTATGACTAAGGAAAATCTGGAATAAACCTCAATCAGGGAGGACGGTCCTAGCTAGATTCGGTTCTAGCTCATGAGTCCGCGCCTTAACGACTTCGGCCACCCGTGGTGGTTTGCCTTCTGGTGGCAATGCAGTCTCTACAAACTACAGCGCATTTCTCCAACCTGTCATTATGGCAGTGGATGACATAGAGAGCGATCATCAATGATATCGCTGAACGACGTAGTTTCTGAAGAAAGAGGGCGTAAACACTGCAGATATTTACAGGCAATTGGTGTCGGTGTGTGCAGAGCATACACTGTCAGGAAAAACAACTGGGTGGATGGCTGGAAACGCAGTCTTACATCAACGGTGAAGGGACCCAGTGACTGTGACAACGCCAGTCAGCATCTCTAGAATGGAGCGTCTTATTCAGGAGAACAGGTGCTTCACATTCTGGGAAATGGAGGTGGCCACAGATCTTGCCAGATTCACTCTGCACCGCATAGTGCACGAACACCTTAAGATGGGAAATGTGTCTGCCATGTGGGTTCTCAAATCCCTGACTGCAGCACAAAGACAACAGCGCAAGCACATGATCTTCAACGCCACAGCCAGAATCCAGAAGGCTTCATGTCCAAACTCGTGACTGGCGAAGAGATCCGGCTCCATTACCCTGAGCCGGAGGTCAAAGCCCAATAAATGCAGTGGAAGCATAAAGGCAGGCCCACCGAAGAAGTTTCGGAGTTCCGGACAGCCCTCATTAGACAAACACGGTCACAATCTTTCGGAAGATGGATGGAATCATTCCCATTGACTGGCTGATACCACCATGAACAGCACAGCATTCAGAGGTTGCGCCGTGCAATTCAAAAGAAACGGCCAGGAAAATGAGCGAAAGGTCTGCTCCTGCAGCATTACAACGCTCGTCCCCATACGAGTTGGGAGATCACAACTACCATCGCTGAGATGGGGTTCCAGGTGCTGCCCCACTCACGTATTTTCCTAATTTGGACCCTTCTGATTACCACCTATTCGGGGCTTGAAGAAGCCTCTACTCAACATCGTTTCGTCGACTTCCAGGAACTGTAAGCACCGTGGGTGCAACATACTTAAAAAAGTGGCTCCTGGAGGGCCTGGAGAAGTTCGCACATCGGTGGCGCAAGTATGTACAGCTTAATGCAGACTATATTGAAAAAGTGGATATGTCTGCCGATGTGAATTTAAAAAAATAACCAATAAAGCGTAAATCAATAAGGAACGCCCCTCCAGTGTATGACGTGTGTGTTATGCGGGGCTTTATTCTCCAACTTTTTTTAGTCTTGTAACTGGGCTATGTGTTATATACAGAATGTAACAAAAATACTGGGACAAGCTTAGGGACAAGTTATTATTTAAAGATAATATTCAATTACTTACGATTGGTAAAATAATAATAAACTGTATTAGGCAATATGGGAAGGTATTTAAAGCAAGAACAGAAAAAGAAAATTCAGAAAATCTGACGTCAGGAATGAAATTTTTCATGCTATATTCAAGGGAAAAGAAATCATATGGGCATTTAACAAAATGTACAAATGCAACCTCTTTTGAAAAAAAATTAAGAAAACACAGGAAACGATAAGAACACACCACATAAGGAAGAAACCGTCATCAGAACAGGTATAAATCAAGCCTTTTTTGAACAGACAAATGAAATCGGCTATATAATTATACATTGTACATTTCATTGGTCGATCAGCGTTGTTTTCAGAAAGTTTAATCAACGAGATTAAACTTTTTGAATAGATCAGATTAGTAACCAATTTCAATAAATGTTGTCTGGCATAATGATAGTAATTTTATAGAGTTTATATATCTGTTATACTAAACTTACTTGTATGTGAGTTTAGAGATACAATCTGGTTTGATATAGAAGATTTTATGTTTTGTTATTTAATTTTAGTCATGTAGTTAAATTAAGTGTGTTACATTTTTTTAATTGGACCATAATTTGGGTTGTAAATTATAAATTTATTTTATTGGCTTTTGATGAAAATAATATATGAGACGACTAAAATTTATTATTCTTCACGATTTATTTACTTTAGTAATAAATACACGGTACAATAAGTTTTAACGCTTAACTCATCGTTAGAATTTGCTACAGTAGGACTAACATTTATGGCAAATTTCTTAATAGTAATATGTAACATGAGCAATAAATATTGCATCTTTATTTAATAAAATCATTAGAAAAGAGCGTGAAAATTGGCATCTTAGAAATAAGAACCTTAGAATAGTTGCAATAAAATACTCCAAGCTTAGAAGATATTTGAACTAAATTTGGAAAATATTTATTCCATTTAAGAAATATGTAAATTATACAACACAATATATGCAAATCTAGGATTAATTACATCTTTCAAAAACTGTTTACTACACTGAGTACAAGTTATTCAATTAACAAGCATCACTATACACTGATTTTATAACCCATGAACACCATACAACATTTCATAATATAAAAATTGCTTGGCACCTTGTGATGTAGATAAGTCCCCTATTTTGAAATCTGAAAGATTGCAATAATTTGGGTAAATTAAGTTTTCCGCGTTAAGCACATTCAGAACTATGTTAGTTCCTTATTTCTAAGGTTAAAGAGTTAATTCAATTTGACGCAGCTATTAACAGTCAAAGTTCCAGAACTTGTTATTTTGTTTTATTGGAGCATACTTGCGTTAATGAAGGGAACCTCTTTCTGAATATCAATATTTTGACTGAATACTGCTGAAGACAGTATCAGTGTTCATATTTAAATTAATAGGGCATACTTGTGTTTGGTATCCACATTTAATGTACTTATTAAATAAGTATAAGATTTTGAGGGGCAGTTGAATTAATCTGTCGTGTGTCGACTGTGTCCTAGTTTTTTGCAACCCTATGTGATATACAATCAACTATAATGGTCACAATGGGAAACATTTTAGATTTATTTTATTTAAGGATGCTTTTTCACATCTTTGGTCGTTCTAATCAGGGCATGAAATTTTGCTCAAAGACTTCTTTCAGGCTTGAGGTTCTTTTACTTGCCGTAAATTTACGACAAGGTACCAAAGGATTCACTTCCCTTCCGAAGGAAGCCATACTTAGGTTTTATACGCCCGAAAAATCCATGAACCCTGGCCGGGATAAAACCGCGAACTTGGGTCTACGAGACAAGTATGGTTACCATTAGGATCATAAGCACCAACATAATGAGAAACGCAGAAAATGTTCAAAATTATTGGTTATTGTAACCTTTTGCCTTGTTGTTTGGTAAATGTTTTGCAATAGAAAAAAATAAGTTCATATATTCCTATTTTGAATATAGCTTGTTCACATTTGCTGGCAATTGTGCACACTTATCAAAGTAGTGTGATAAATGTTGGTAGAATTGAATCAGTTTTTCCTCCAAATGTTGATTGCATTGCCCCTCTATATGTGTAAAGGTGCTTTGTTATTGCTTAAACGTTAATACATACACAATCATACTCATTTTTGTGGGTAGTAGAAGCATATTTAATTATACATATATGTGTGGGGGACAAAGACAGATGGCTTCAATTAAATAATGAAAATCATATATGACAGAAATATAATCAAAATATTAATATTTCGTCATACAGATTGTATGTATGTATAGGTGTATATCTATATCGAGCTGCTTAGGCAATAATAGAAATTAAAACGTACAGCAAACGATCCTCCGCGAATAAAGCACATTCTGTATAAAATAACACAAAATTTAATTAAAACACTGAAATTATTTAGACATTTAATTACATATTCATCCTGCCATAATTATACAACATGCAAACAATTGATTAAATACAACGGAACTACATTTGCATCATTAAAGAAAGTCTGTCACGCAGGAGCGAATTCTTCAGCAAGTCGAATATGCGAAGGTTATTATAAGAACGCTAGAGCAGAGAAAGCAGTAAAAGAATAAGAAACGGTAACTGAAGATATATTACTATCTAGTTAATAAAAACATAACTTTCAGACTTAAAAGTATATGCTTTTCCCGTATCATTATCATTATGTGTTGTATTGTTAGCTCAACGTTTCCAATTGCATTTAAGAACTAAAACTGCATGGTTAATTTTAGGGTATGATTGCTTGCTTTTCTGTGTTCAGAAAGCACTGTGTTCCTTCTGCGTGCATTTATTGTATACTTTATACTACCAAGGTTGATAAGAGAACACACAATGCCTCTTAAGATTTGTACATCACTCCAGCATTTCCTGGAATTCGGCTTTCCTCGCTGCCGTTCGATACTTATGTCTAGCTATGACAGCCTCTGTCTTTATGGATAAGTATGATAATTCGTGCAAGTGTATACCCAGATTATTCCTCCCATACTTTTTCACATGCCACTAACGATTTTATCGCTTGGCGAGAATACCTAATTGTTAATACTAACAATAACAAACTCCCCGTGTGCCGGATCACCTTAATTGATGCCCTTCACGATTGCAAAAACTCTTTTTTCAGGTATACCTCCACTCGTAATGGTTCGATTTCCCAGATTTTCAGAAATCATTTTTCTTATTTTATCAAAATGGTGCATACCTAGTTTCGTTGCAAAAAAAAAGTATTTTTTATAATTTTAGGTTCAGGTAAACACCCATTCATAATAGTCTTATTTCGCTTATTTTCAGAAACTATTTTTCTTGTTTTAATTCAGTAACACATACCGGGTTTCGTTGAGAAAATACGCGCTAATGACCTTAGCTGTTGTGCGCCCTAACATAACAATCGTTGAGAAAATACAAAAATTGCAACCGCTAGAGCTATTTTTAAATTTTCGCTTTGGGTTAACCCCCACCCCCAATGTTTCATCTTTGTGTTTAATGAACTTGATAAATCGTTTGTTAATTGATCGTTATATGCCCAATTTAGTTGAGGAAAAAAACAGAAATTGCGGCCACTGGAGCGTTGATACACTCATAAAACACGGGTCATATTCCTACACCCAAGAACGTGGGTTGGAACCCGGCCAGGATCGATGGATTTTTTCGGGCGTAAAAATCCTAAGTATGGCTTCCTTCGGAAGGGAAGTAAAGCCGTGGATCCCGTGTCGTACATTTACGGCACGAAAAAGAACCTCAAGCCTGAAAGAGAGGCCTCTGAGCAAAATTTGTCGGCCGTTCCACGCCCTGAGTTAAATAGGACGCTGATGACCTGAGATGTTAAAGAGCGTCCATAAATAAATCAATAAAAAAGGGTCATATAATTCATTGCATTTAAAAAATGCGTAGGATAATATGCAGATTTTAAGAAAATTGTCGAAACTTCTTATGGGTACAACAATCCTTCGGAATTCGAAAAAAGCAACCATACTATTATTTCATCTTGGTTATGGATTAGATTAATTTTTTTCCGTCTTAGTTCTTTATATTAAAAGAAGAGCTCTAAGCACTTCAGGATAGATAGCTTTTATAAACTCATTATCTGGCACACATTCACGCAAGTGAATGTAAAATAAACCATCATCGACCTTAAAAGAATTTAGAATACAATTATTCTATCATGGTGAAAAGAATTCAGAAAAATAAAGGAATAAGAATGGGTAGTTATTTTTTAAATATTACAATGCAGTTTAGAGAGTCGAAGAAATCTCTTAAGTCGCATAACACATTCCTGTACCATGGAAATGCAGGATTTGCATGAATTTCATCCTATTGTTTGCGTCAATGTCAGTCTAGACTTGAACTGCGATCCCAGAGATTCCGCAAACCTTGCAAAACTTTGTTTCTCTGAACGTTGACAGTTAACTGCAATTATTCCCTCAGGAATGGAGGGGAAATAAATGTGGAAACTTGAAGCTATCCATCTTGGAAACTTAGTAGCAGGCCTAAGGTTATACCTTGGCGCACCTCTCATCATTTCCGCTACCGCTCAAAGCCTTCCAAGATTCCAAGTTTGATGGCACTTAAATACCAGCCACGAACGGCTCTTTAACGTTTTTAAAGACTCGAATGGAATCTTGACTTCCTTGAAGTAAACTGACGATGCAATTGCACACCAGGCGACCATAGCTGGGGCTCTAAACAACCGAATTACTGGAAGGGTGTTTTCGAATCCTTAGTCTAAGGAAATGAACATCGCTATCCGGTAGCTTTTTAAGCTGAATTTAATTATTAAATTAGTGTTCTAATGAACAATAACACACTAATTTTATTCAGTTATGAAGTACATTCAAATTACTATAAATTTATCGGGACTTTCTCAGTTTATTTTCGTGATTCTTTTGTTTTCCTTCCAAATCTCTGCTTATAATAAAATTGTATCTTATTTTTCCTTAATGGAGCTTATAGTTGCTTTGTTCTCTCACTCGAGAACACGTTAGTAGTCCAAATAGTCCGATATTCTTCAACTATAGCTAGCAACTTTGCATTCCTGTCTTATTTTGTATAAAACGCATTTATTTCATGCAAATAAAGCTCTTGCCATTAATTTTTAAAAACAATAATGCATTTTAATGGTGTTTAACGCCTGGTTTTACTACTGAGGCACCACAGGCGTTAATGCATTCTAGATACACTCTGCTGTATTAATTTAGGGAAAAAAGCAACTAATACTTTATTATAAACGGTTCTGTCCATTACTGTTATTTAGTACTTTTACAAAGAACACTTAGCGGTAAATTTATGTTTACATTAATTTAAAATGATCAGTTTTTTGTATGTTTGCGTTTAAATGTTTCAAATGTTATATTAATTATTAAACAACCATACCATATTTGAAATGCATATGTATATTACAGCCAACTGCAAATTCTCCCTCTCTCTTTTCACAAATATAGCTTTCTAAAACTTGTTTATAAAGCTCTCTCCTTAGCTGAATACATAGCTTAGAAATAATCTAGTATCCTTAGGCAAATATTTATTAATTCCTAAATAATTAAAATAGAAACATTCTGTGAACTCTTTTAAACCTGTTTACTTTTCTTTACCTTATTAATACCCATTTTTTCCCACAATTTTCACAACAAACTGTCCTTGCAGACTTTAGTTTCATATATTTTGGAATATACAAATTTATGCTTTTAGTATTACATATTTTTATTTGGTTCTCCATTTCTTGTTATTTCTGCTGTTGTGACCATCAATAGTGTACTTTACACTATATATGAATACCTATTACTCTAAGGTGCTTAAAAGTTGCAAGAACTTACTATGCATGAACATCAATTTACAGAATTTTAAAAACGAAATACAAAAATATACTAGATTAGCCTGAAATTTTTTGAACAATTGTAAATATTAACTTAACAGCTAAAATAACAAACTATTATTATTATTATTATTATTATTATTATTATTATTATTATTATTATTATTATTATTATTCAAAATATAGGCCATCATTTTTGGTGACTTTCATCCATGTTTTTGCCAACATTCTAGTTTGTTAGCAATACCAAGTCTTGGGTTTAGAGGCAAAACTTCTGAACTGGTGTTTTTGACAAGGAAGAAATATTCCCTTGAACAGATACAAAGCGTAGTCAGAAGATGCTACATGTGGACTGTATACTGAGTGAGGCAGCAGTTCTATTCCTCCTTATTGCTGGTAATTTGGTCAATCTTGATTGATAGGCAGGAGCAGTGTAGCGAGATTTGTATTTATTAAAGCTAACTGGTGTACTGATTAAAACCTCGTTAATCCTGTGCAAATGCTCACGGTACAACTCAGCGTCAACTCTACAGATCGAAATGAACGATACTTGGAAATTCCACCAAATATAAAGCATCACCTTTTACCAAAATGCACTTTGTCCGGAGATTTTCCCAGAAAATCTTTACTCAGAATTATGGAATAAGAGTCACTTTTCACAAATGTTGCAATGCGTTTACAAAATCCGTCTTCTAGAAGATTTTTAAGAAATTATTAACAGTATTCACTGATCACTGGGCCTGAGCTTCGTAAGTTCATATGGATATATGAGGGTAGGTCAATAAGTTTCCGGCCTAACCGTTTTCTAGGTTTGAGAAAGGCAAAAAATATATTTCACTTTTTAATATAGTTACCCGTTATTGCAGTACACTTCTCACATTTTTGAATTAACATTTAACCCCCCCTCCAATTAGTCAGAAGTATGTCTCCAAATTGGGTATAAAGAGCATCCATCCCTTCTTCGTCACTTTAATTTCCTTCCTCGATGGTCCTTCTTGAATTTTGAAAAGAGAAAATAGTCACTGGGAGCTACACCACCACTCAATTTCCTCGCCTTTTCTCTTTGATGGAAGCACACGGTCTGTGCAGTAGACCAGCATAATATTCCCCATTTACTATGGTGTTCCTGCTTGAAGTCAATGACGAGTATTCCTTCACAGTCCCAAAAGATTGTAGCCATGATCTTCTTGGTTGACTGAGTGACCTTTCGTCTCTTTCTCGACTCATTCGAATGAGTTTGGCCCATTCTTTTACTCTAGAATATTTACTATAGAATACACTGTCCAATCGCTGTTTAATTTCATTTGGAGTAAGTCCTTCTTTTATAAATAACTTTATAACACATCAATACTCCATGATGAAAATGATTGAAAACGTCATAATCTTCTATAGTTGCATAACGTTATATCTGAACAACTGAACACAGCGGAGCGAAAGTTACATTTGCAATTATTTACTTAACCTATAAGTATGACACCCAATAAGGGTTTTATGAAGGCGATAATTCTTAATGGTGAGGGCTGAAACTTATGGATCAACCCTAGTTATCTTCGAAGTTTATGCATTGTGTCGAGTTGGTGCAGATCCATAGCCTTGGAGACATCAAACCTTCCTGGCAATTCATTTCACGAGCAATGACAAGTGGCTCTTCTTCTAGAAATTTGTTTTCTAATAAACTGTCGTTCGTCCAGAGCGCGCTGAATTTCTTCACCAGTTCGAAGCTGTTCTCATACTCTCACCTTCTATCCGACATATTTCTTCAGATGCTGAGTTAGCGTTAAAACTTTTTCTCCAAAATAAATCTAAGAAGAACTTGAACTATTTTATCATCGTACATTCTTTCTTACATTTGGAGACAACTCAGAGACTATTGAAGAAACCGATGAAAACTAATAAAACTTACTCGTTTTTAAATACCGTGTTTTTGTCACAATTTCTTGGGAAATTTTGATTTGTTTAAATGTTATTTGATCTGTCACTCTGGAAGATGAGCATATTATAGCATATGAGTGACCAAGATCGTGCGCTGGCAGACATATTAATTTCTACTTATTTCAGTACTAAGAAACAAAAGTCTAGAGATCGTAATATATTCTAAGATGAAAATTTGAATATCTCTAATATACAATTTGGTTGATAGCAGAAATGTTCTTTTATGTGTTTTGTGATATGAATATTGTTTCTATATTCACATATTTACTAAAACAAAGTTACGTAATAAATAATTTCAAGGTAAGCGCCAGTGGTATACTGGAACACATATAAAATTCTGTGAAATGAATAATAGCCCATCTGTATAGATATTATACAATGGGTTAACGTTCAAGTTTTGAAATATCTAAACATATTTAAAAATAATATGTATTTCTTTAAAAGTCCCCGTTTCAATAGTCATTATTAAGCCCAAATATCAATAAGTAAATAGCAAAATCTATATAGCACAATGCATTTTAAATTGGTTATCTAGTTATGCAAATTGTGACATATCATTATGCAATTAATGATGATAACGCGAATTTCATTAACTTTTAGGCATATGCCTAGGCTTGGTTACCTTAAACTCTTAGTATCAACAGATAATTGCATCAATTTAGAAACAATATTAATCACTAATTATTAATAAAAGAGGCCTCCTCTGTTCCATATTTCATTAACATGTTTCATTAGAGTTAGTACAACCCGTCTTATTTAAAAAAAATATAATGAGCCTGCACTCTGGTAGCTATACGAGAGTCAGGCTTACCAACATTCCCAGTTAAAACAAAATACAAGTGCTTATGATCAATTTGCATGATAGCGCACAAATTCGTTGCTTTGTAATTAACGTCATTCGTAATTTACATAACGCTATAAAACAAATTTCAGTTTTAATTAGTTCGGTTAACACCTCATAGCTTACAAAGGATTACACAATGATTGTGAAGTACATTTAGTGAAGTAGGGATGTATGCAAAGGCTTTTTGTAATAGACCGGTTATCCCACTTGAAACTCTCGATAACGAGAGAAATCAACGGTAAAAATAACTCAATAATTTATGGCAACATGCTGCTATTGGCTATTAAAGAAATATAGGTGCATCCACCGTAGTATGGATAAAACAATTAATTTTAAATGGACTGTAGAAAAAAGTTGAGAGTCGATATGTCGAAAGGATATTAATTATGTACGTACCGAGTTCATCAAGAATCTCAATTTTTGTGCATATTTTGGCAAAATTAAAAAATTGTACTGTGGTGTACACATTCTTTGGAATGTTGCGGTTGGTTGGAAGTGTGTTTGTTAAGGAGAGAGATCGCTGTTGACAGACGTTTTCAAAAAATTCTAGTATCAGGTACTGTGGTTTAACTTGTTTAGGATGATTCATTTTATTTTTACACGTGTGGCAACAATTTCTTTGCCATAAGAAATAATAAGAAGAAAAAAGAATAACAGATTTGGCAAGTACTTTAACGCGGGGAATCATCTTCATGTGTTAGTATTTTACCTGGGTGTACAGCACTTTAGGTTGAAATACTATATATTTGTGAACTTTTTTTTTGTTTTGTACTGTTCTTATATTCAAATATTCTGCACTAATAGAAAATATTGTTTTCCCTATTTTTCTTGTTTTACGGCATATTTAATTTCATCAGAATATTTTATTATTATCTGGTGACAAGTACTTTGGCCGATACGTCATCACATACCAGTTGGGTTACACTAGAGTCGGAGTGGAAGAGCAGGACAACACAATAGTTGGTGATAGAAACACTAGAATGCAGTATAATAATTTTTAAAAAATGCGCTCAAAATTAATAACGGTGCAACTATTGTTTTCATCTCAACATTCTCTATCATTTTACACATTAATATTTTAGGATTATTTCAAGCATAGAAATGATGGAACTACGTGCGTTCATTTTTCGCACATTTCTGGCATCTGCTTGCGAAATAACGCATTGCCCTGGTGCAAGTATTTTCTACCCTTCCCATTTATCGATTTGATCTTTTCATGTTTTTCCTCTTTCCCTTTGCTCAATAAGTTCGCTAGCGGACATTTCGTAAATTCGTAGTATCAGCCTATTAGCTCTAAGAGCAATATGATATCTAGAATTGATTCTTCTCGAGTTATAAAAGCTTGTTTTTCATTTCCAGTTCAAATTGGTCCTTAATTTTGGGGGGATATTTCGTTTTGGCAGTAGTTTCATAACACGAAAACTGACATTGCAGACTATTATGATAACATACTCATTCTTCCCAATCCACCGAAAGCCCACTCGGGACTTGTATGAAAAAGGCTAATTTATATAAATGTATTGCTGTGGCATTATTATAAGAGTGCTTTATTAAGCTAATACGGAATTATTAAATTCGGAATTAGCTGTACTGTCCATTATTATTTATAAATCGCATTATTATTTAATAATCGATCATCTGCAAATAATCTAATAGCAAAAGCAGATTCGGTACGGATCATACATAAACACTCGTTGTGGAATATTATGCCTAGTACATATCATTTAGTACTTTTAGCAGATTTTACTTTAATGCTGTTTTATTCAGTGTTCAAACTACACCAAGTGGCGTGAGACTCAAGGCCAATGTAGCAGTGCGGTAAAACTCGCTCGGGTTGCTTTGATTTACTCATCTAATGAAGAGGAATATGTATAGCTCTACTGGTAAAGCTTATTTATACTGTTAAATTAGAATGCTCAATTATTTCATTCCTCCACTACCCTTAAAACAAAGTATATGTGTACAAACTCCAGCATATTTACTGTACACGAAGCAACTTGACCCTCCACCTCCTTGCACCTGTTATTTTGCCGGATGTATTACGCGAAAGCTCGAGTTAACAGATTCTATTAAGTGCGGCACTAGGGAGTTAGTTACTCCCAAAGCGGGTGGGAGATAGAGATATTCGCCAGTAGCCGGGCATCTAGTTACCCATTTATGAAATGCCTTTGTGTACGCCTCTCAAAAGTACCCCTGCGGTGCGTGACACGTTCTGGCGCCTCGCTTCGTGACGTTATTAAAGCGACATGTCTTTTCCAGAACAAAAATGGTGTTTCATGAAGCGGCACTTGCCTTCACAAGGATTCTCTATGAAGCTTCACACAAAAATTAAGAATGTGTAAGAGCTTCACCCATTTCTGTTAGCTATTAGTCACGAGGAAGCTGTGTATATGAATTATCGAAATATTTAAATGAGATAACTGATCCCGGATTAAGCAACGTTAATTGATGTTTTAAACTATTTTGTTTGGAGTGTTAATATCTTCTTGCATTTATCCTCTACAAATCCTGTTTTATTTCTATCTATGATGATGTCTACTATTTCTGCATGTCTATCTATGCCACCTATGCAGAAGAGCTGAGTTTGAATCTAGGTGCTACGGTGTTACTTATAAAAGACAAGTTCAAAATCTTCGGTTGGTCTAACTTACAACATAAAGCGCTTTACACTTTCACCCACCTGCTATATCTGTTTGGTTACCAAAGTGATTTGGGCGACTATAATAATATTTTAATTCAAAATAAATGATTCAAGGCCAGCAATCTTCCGGTATATTTATCCCTTCCCTTCCGCCAGTCAGTGCATTTCCCTTCCCCCCTCCAGCATATACTTTGATAGACTAAACTGATCTCTACATTTTGTGGCACTATAATTATTTATTTCTGTTCATCCTAGCTATTAATAAATAAAAACTGCATGAATTAAACAACAAACCAAACCCTAGTTCTAACTAATATATCCCTTTTTATAGAAAAAATACTGAAAAGAAATCAAAGTTCATGATTTTTAAAAGAAGTTATAAATTGAGTAAGGATGAAATATGACAATTAAATGGGAGAGAAATAGAAGTAGTGAGTAAATTTAGTTATCTAGAGACAAGGTTAAGTTTTAATTGAAGTTGGAATGAGCAGAAAAAAAATTGCATAAGCAAAAGAAAAATCAGCTATAAGTGTTATAAGGGCATGATTAACAAAAAATCCAGATATAAAAGTAAATTGGCTGTAAATAATTTACACAACTACAGTAGATACAAATGTTATATATGGGGAAGAAATATGGGCGTAGAGGATGCATAGAAAGATGTTGATAAAATCAATAGAAGTTTTTGCAAGCATATTTTAGGTTTACCGATAGCATCGCCAAATGGTGTAGTGCAGCTAGAATTAGATAGGCTTGCCACCAAGATAAAAAATATTACAAGAATTGTGAAATACGTATACATAATTATACGTAGGTGAAGGAAATTTTGCAACAAATAGGTGGATATGGAAAACCTATGGATAAATTGAGAATATCAAAACAGAGTATTCCGGAAAGAAATAAACCTAAGATTGGAAGATATTGAAAGAGAAGAAATATTTGGTAGTATGAGAGAAGAGAGTTCATTGAGACTTTGAAGGAAATAAAAATAGTAAGAGGCAGGGAAAAAAATATAGAACAATGTGATAAGGCAGGTCGGGAAGGGTTTGCATGGTCTAGAACTGGAGTTGTGAGTTTAAAAGGATTAAGAGGTGATAAAGACGAAGAAAAATGTCCAATGTTTGGAGAAACGAATATGAATTTTCATTGTTTATTATACTGCACGTAAACAAAGTTATGGAGAGAACAGGCTTGGCAACCAAAATGGAAGAATTAGATGGGAAATATTAGAAAGATTTTCACTGTAAAAGGAGAGAAGAATATAAAAATGACAAGGAACTGTTTGGGCAAAGTTAGAGAGAAATGATAAGAATAATTAAGATAGAGGGAAGCGTAACTTTAGAAGTGCAATAGGTCAGATAAGTATAAACAAGGATAGAATAATACAGCAATATGGTGGTCACCAATGTGTGTTTTGGGATCAGAATGTAAACAAGTAACTATAGAAAGAAAATATCTAGAGGAGGTAAGTAAGGTTAGCGTTATTTTATTTTATTTTTAGATCTTATTTAATAATGGATTGATAAACCATGTATATTTGGGTGTAATATATTATGTTGTCTTTTGGGATACATTTTCAATAAATTTTCATTTAATTTGGACCAGTATATGTTGTAGGAAAACCTACATATTTTAATGTTTCAAAAAGTTAACAGACAATGATTGCAATCACAGCTAATGGCGGTTTTTCATAGCAGTGATGAAACTGGTTTTGTGCTGTGTTCAGAGACAACGTTAATCTCGGAAATGAGAGAATCATAACATAATCCCATATTAATACAACAAAACCACAGCCCCTGTGATACTGTGCCTCGGCTTATGCCGGTTCGACGACCGCAAAAACAATGACAATTACCGTTAATGTGCCACTCCGCCTCCGGAAATTGATCCGTTTCTCCACAAGTGCGACCTTTGTTCGCCAGACTTGCGGTAGTCTACTGTTTCTTCCTAGGTCAGGGATTGCCTTTTTAAGTGCAATACAATTCTTTAGGGAGAAAAGAAATGAAGAAACGATGTTCTACTTGGAAAGAAATATGGCCAAGAGCCCCGGCGATGCCGCAAAATCCCTCGAGTGCAACAAAACACAGTCTGAAAAAAAAGTCCTGTATCTTTCGGGGTGTTTATTGCCATAGTAACCGTTGGAGAGCAAAGCCTACTTACTTGCTTTCGTATCTGTGATGGCTGGGAAAACGAATGGGCCAAAATCTGACAGAAACGGTGGAGTCAAGTAAAGTTGTACCATACGCAAATATTTCAAAGATAAAGATAGAAATAGTTCTGTATGTTCCGGTGGTTTAGAATTGACATGAACTGTGGAGTTTTTATACCACGAGCTATGCGCCGGAGAGTTTATGATACAGTGCGTCTAGTTAATAACTACCAATTGAAGCTCCAGTATAACTGGTGCTTATATGTTTCCCTGGCTAATGCTTAGATATGTTTGTATGAGAAAGACAAGCTTCGCTTGAAATATTCGCTTTCTGCCAAGGTATTTCTGTACAATAAATAAATCTTTGTTAGAAGCTGCTCGATCGATTCTCGAGAGCTGTAATATCTCTATGCATATAAAGTAAGAAGGATTGTATTATCTATCTTGTGTGTTTTATAGAAAGCATTGGATTGTCTTTCTGGTCAAATATTATTAGATTTATTGGGTTTATGCAGAGTGATCAAACGTCCTCTCTTTTCCAGACATGTTTTCCTACTGTCTCTTTTTCCGGTGTACGACTGGATTTTTTAAAAATCATAAAATCTTCATCTTTTTGTAAATTATAAGCCTGGAATTTTTAAATTGTTTTTGATGTATTTTAAAAGCTATCAAGGTACGAATGTAGTTTCTTTGCCGCATTCTCACAGTCATCGGTCCTGGTGGTGCAGTGGTAACCATATTTGCCTTCTAAACCCAAGATAGCGGGTTCGAACCCAGCCAGGTGCGATGGCTTTTTTCGGGCGTAAAAATCCTAAGTATGACTTCCTTCGGAAGGAAAGTAAAGCCGTGGGTCCCGTGTCTACATTTACGGCACAATAAAGAACCTCAAGCCTGAAAGAAGAGGCCTCTGAGCAAAATTTATCTGCCTTTTTATGATCTGAATTGAATGGGACGCTGATGACGTGAGATATTAAAGAGTGTCCGTAAATAAATCAAATCAACAAAATTCTCATAGTCCGCCTATTCTGTTTTGGGTGTAATGTTTTCCCGTATTTCCCCCCCCCCCGACCGCGTAGTTCTAACATTAGCTTCATATTATCATTCAAATATTCAAAATGCCAAATCGACAATATAAGTTCAAAAATGTTCTAGCCAACAAATAGCCTGCGTTCAGAAAAGGAAGAAATGACTTTGAAGGTAAACGCTATGAATCCAAACCTAAGAGCTCTATGACACATTACAAAGTGGTATTAAATTCATATTTAGATCCGTAATATTTAGTTTTATATTCCCTTTGCTTTTTATATATCTAGCTATATACGAGTAAATTTTATTATAATTAGTTTGTATGAAATAGATGTAGACATAATTTAAAGTTAAACCTAAATATAAATGGATAATTTGTGTCCTCATTTTCAAACAATGTTTGAAGCTGTTTTCTTCTTTTTATGCATGCGAATCTGGTCACCTTAATTTTATAGTATATGAGGCAAAGAAAATGTATTTTAATTATCTTCTATTTAAATTAATGTTGAATGTTTTTGATTATTTATTATTGTTTAAGGGGTGCACAACATCTAAGGTCATTAGCGTTGAATGTTTTGCTTTATTATCTATCGATGTTAGTATATTGAAAGGGGCTATTTTTTGTTTTTTTCCTATTTATAGTTGCTATTAACCATTTGTAATTTTGGTATCTAAAGAGACTATTTTATGTGTTGCATTTCTTTTTTCTGTCATTCTAGAATCGCCAAGCGATCACTCTATTATCATGGATAATTTGAAGACATAATTTAGTACCATATTAATTCCCAATGCGGAAAATGTTAATTATTTAAATTGTTGCTATTCTACATAGATAATAAACTAACATTCAGCTAACAGATGAGCACTGCTATAAACTATCTACACCAATTTTTCTCTTAAAAAGACTAACGACAACTGTTTGATATCCGCAAACTATTTAATGCTGTTTTTTTTTTTTTTTTTTTAAATTATGGTGACCAACTATGGGGTATTTACAGTGAGAGCAGTTTAAAAGTTCCGATACATGGTTAAAGCGATCGACGGTTAGACACCGCGTTGCTTTCTTCTGTAAGCTTGTGGAGTTCAAGCGCTTCACCAATGTAAAACTTAGGTACTACATATTAAATAACAAAATTTGATACTCCCGTTCCTTACAGTAGATGCTGGAAGTATTGATCATTTTCCCTGATAACAATCAACATCTTATTATCATTATCTATGACACGCATCAATTCCTCATCATAAACTGATCTAACACCATTTTGAATGTTCAGTATTTTCCAAAGATAAAGCTCACAAAATACAAGATTAGGAGATCGAGAAGAGTTTTAATGGAAGTTCATACTTCATCATCTTTCTTCTGCGAGCAATTGGTGTCGTCCGTGAACGTTTTCATTAAAATTCTGTACAAAATTCAAAAATTTTTAATGTTAGATCCGAGCTGCCTGGAAATGTACGCTCAAATACCTTTCTCTTGTCACATTACTTTATACCTGAATATGAATGTATTTAATGAAATCTCACTCTTGACTACACAATACAACTGTCCCACTCTATTGAAATTCCGCTCGTAACTGACTGAACAGAAAATGGAGCCGCTCTTGCTGCGTGGGGAGCCTCAGCAACAGGACGGGATGGGTCCGCTGGTCGGCCGACCTAAGTTGCGAGACTTTAAAACTGCTCTCACTGTATTTTCTGTACAAAATAAGGTTATTCATATGATGCCATTAATATATAACATACAAGCCTATATACCTTTGTTCATAAATTGTCTATTTTATTCTTCTATTTATAACCATGTCTGTTTAACACGTAATGAAAAAAAAGAAAATAAATTAAACTTGTTTTCATTGTACTAGAATATACCGCTATACTCGTATACAGTTCATCCTACTAGTACATTGTCAAAAACATGAAATAAATTATTATAACAGTTGTCTGTTTTTATAATGGATTACCTGTTTATTTATTTAAAAAAATTAAATTATATTTTAATGCATTGCAGTTTTTATAACATAGAAGAAATTAATGTATAATTTTTAATTAAATGTGTAATTATTTAATTCATGTATTCATTCTCTGACAAAGGTATTGCATCATGTTATTTAATGGTCGATAAGTATATTATTATTACTTTTTCATAATGTTAATAAAAGTTAAATTTAAATTTGACGCAGTTCAGTCATTTCTGCAAGCTATTTAATTACGATTCACATCAATGCTATACAGGTTGTTTTAGGTAAAGATATTATTTTTTCCTGGACATTTGCTTTAGAAAATTGTAGCTCTGTTTCTTTATGTGGACTTGCGCAATGTTCTTATATAATTTCATTCACTATATTTCTCTGCTATAAATATACCACTTTCTAATTACACTATCCAACAGGCAGCTAATCTCATTCAATTGTTTTTCTGTAGGAATAGCCTCCCTTAAATGGACTTCTGGAGTTTTAAAGCGCTCGAAACTGTCACGTTATCTTTATAATATGTATTCACAGTACTCCATACTCCATGAATCACGCGACGAAGAGAACACGGGTTGTTGATTTGGTGTATATAAAGATGCTCTTTAACATCTCAGATCATCAGCGTCCAATTCCATTCAAGGCGTAAAACGACCGATAAATTTTGCTCTTCTTTCAGGCTTCGGGTTCTGTTACGTGCTATAAATCTACGGCATGGAACCCAGGCTTTACTTCCCTTCCAAAGGAAGTAATACATGGATTTTAACGCCCGAAAAAACCCATCGACCCTGGCAGGGACTGAATCTACGATCGAGGCAAATATGGTTACCACTAGGACCGATATGAAGACGTGAGAGTAGGATTTGTTGGTACAGCTGCGTTTGATTTCCCAAGTCCCTAAGTAATTCTTAGAAAAATCAGTGAGCATTGCTTAGAATTTATAACAGTGTAGATAGATATTCGCATCCTACATAGCCCGAGGCCCTTTACCCACTTTGATCTTAAGGAATCAAAAAGTTGATACGATAAAGAGTGAATAAAAACGAAATGAAAATTCTAAGATTAATAATAAGACATACATTACATGACTGGAAAACAATTAAAAAAAAAAAAGATTCATGAAGCTGTCCTTGTCCCCGCATCAATTACAGAGTAATTGAGGTAATTAATGTTTGTAATTTTAAATCAACGATTCTGTTGTTCTGCAATGAAAACTACGATATATATATTGAAAACTACGATGACAAAAGCATGTATGTAAAGTTCAGATTGTATAGTGTTTAAGACTGAGCATAGTGTCTATAATGTGTAATTTTAGTAATATTTAATAGATAACAAGTAATAGCAAAGTAAGTAAAAACTCATGTTGGCAGAAACCGGATAATGCAAGCTAATCCCTTCAGGAATACGGCGAGCAAAGGGTTAACAATGCGTCTTGCATGGGAGTCAATTTTTGCTACGGTACGCGACACAGGTGTGCGGGGACGTAGGTCATTGACATGATGCGTAAAATTTGTTTAAAGTGAGCTGATTAACGAATAGTGTGCTGTGCCAAAATTTGTCTAGCAAATAGGAATTGATTTCGATAATGTCATCATTGACCTATGAGCATGGTGAAAACGAAACCGGGGGGGGGGGGATATTTCGCGTCACTTTAGGGGGAGAGCGCCTTTTTTTCTGGAGTATATAAGAAATAGCTTTTACTTCAAAAAGGGACAGTATCAAAATTATCCCGGTGAAGATAGTTCTGCCGCTTCACCCGGGTAATTAGAAGAACGACCTAAGTCAGAGGTACAAGATCCAGCATCAGAGGCTCCACAGTCTTTACTGCATATAGCACCATTGTGATGCAGTTAATACCAATGAAGTAGCACTTTCCTCATAATAAGCACCAAACGCAACCAAATTTACGTGCTTGCAAATTTACCTAGCCAGTGATCCGAAGTGGGACGTGACTTCATCTGATTATTCATGTTTGGGAGAATAAACAACATCAGCAACTAAATCACAAGGAGTTATTTATAGGCGAATTCCGTATCAAATTCCCATTCACTCAGCTTTGTTAGCTTACAGCTGCCAGAAATCAGCTGGAAGCCAGAAAAAGAGTCTTATGGAAGCAGAGTTGGTGGTCAGCAGCAGCCGTGGCGAAATCTGCGATCGGCGGCCTAAGTTAATTCACACAGCTACCATACATCTCTATTCCCTCCCCCACCAACAATCTTACTTCAAATTGGCGCTCACGACTTGGGAATCAACTACATCACCACAATTACGTTTCAAACACACGAGAAATTCCAAAATTGTTAAAATGATAAAACGAAGAAGAAAAGAAAAGAAAAATAATGTAGCCGTAAAAAAAAACACTTCCAAAACTTGCAATGAAATATAGCTCAATATACCACAACCACTAGGAAGACCACCAAATAATGGAAACGAGTTGTTCGCCAATAAAATAAAATATTACAGTTTGAGAATAGAGGACAATGTCCTAATATAAAAAGAATATAATTGTTCCTTTTATTTATAATGACCAACATGTATGAGGTTAACTCAACATTTTAGGATGTCAGTGTTACTTTGCAATTGAAAATTTCTGCGACTTTAGGATATTATATATTATTATCAAGAAATACATTTAATATCAGATGAAATTATAAAACACTTAGATCAATTTTCCTTTAATCTTAGAAACTTTGAAAGCTACTTTATTTGGGAAACTTACAAGTTAATTCTTGGAACTCGTTTTGTATACATATTAGGAATTTAAAAGAGCTGGTAGTTAATTTATTATTAACGACATGCCGAAATACCAGATGAAGTTCCCTACAAAGTAAGAAAATGTATGAGGAGTAACGACTATCATTATAGAAAATTTAATTTTGACATGATAATTGTTTAAATTTTGCATTAAATCTCTTATTTTTGGAAAGTTTTAAGATCAAGAGTAATTACTTATAAAGTATATAATTCTAAAAATGTCTATTTTACCTAGATAGGTAAAGCCTATATAATGAATTCTGAGAGTAAAAATTGAAGAGGTAAAAGTTTAGACCATATCTACAAATTATATTAATTATATAGTATTTAAGGTATATTTATATAGCAGTTTGGAATTTCTCCCCTTATTGTTATTTTTTTTTTTTCGTCCCAAGTTTCCCATGGAATAGGTCTGCATCCTGGATCTATATCAAATTAATAACCACAGTCATTTCTACTTGATATCATATAATATATTTTTAGTTTATGTCTTCATTTTCATTGTATTTTGGAATTTTTGCTTTTTTGTCCAAATGTATTTTTCATTATATTTTCCATTTCAAAATGTTGTTTTCTTTGGGTGTTCAAGCTGGTTATTGCTGCTGTTTTAGAAATTCTTACGTACAGTTCAAAAGTTTTTGCCTAAGTTATAATACCAAAGTACAAACACTTGAAATTTGTGAAAGAGATTAAAGAATAAAAGAAACCAGGAAACACAAAAGAAAAGGGAAAACAGGAGAAAAAATAAATGAAAATAAATAAATGAAGAGAGAAGAGAAAATAACAAAACAGGATTATTCAGATAGAAAATGTGAGAGATGAGTAGAGTGCCAAGGAAACAATTGAAGAATAATGAAAGAAAGTAGAAAAAAGATGAAAAGGAAACAGAAGAAGTAGATAAAAGAGTAGGGAAGGAAACGAGAAGAGAACAATAGAGAAGAATAGCAGATAATGAGGAAGAAAGAAATGAAGAAAATTGAATAGATGACAGAAAACACAGAAGAAAACAGAACATAACAATAGAAGGAGAACAAACAATAGAAGATCGTTCAAAGAAAGGAAACGAAAAAGAAGAGGAGAGGGAATAACAAAAGAAAGGAGGAAGGATTGGAGAAAAGAGTAGCGAAACATAGAGAGAAGAGAAGAAAGAGAAAAGTAGAGGGAGAGTAAACTAGGGAACATAAGGGGGAAAATGTAGGTTAAAGAAAACAAGAAAAGAGAACGAAAGAGGGATAACTAGAAAAAATTAGAGAAAATATAAAAAGATGTAGAACGGGAGTATAACAAAGGAAGAAAGTGGATGAAGATTAGAGAAAAGAAAGCGATAGGCAGAAAATAGAGGAAGATTTCAAACTACAGAAAAGAAACGCAAGAGAAAATAAGAGGATAGAAGAGTAAGAAAAGTAGATAGAAAATAATAGAAGAGAAGACAAAAATAGAGGAAAAGAGGAACAGAAGAGCAGAGAAGAGAGCGCTAAAGAAGAGGTTATGAAAGAAACAAGTGAAGAGCACGAAGAAAGGAGAGGGAAGGGAGAGAATAGTAAAAATACTGGGAGAAGAAAGGGGAGCAGAAAGATAGAGGGGATAAAAAAGGGGGAAGAGTGAAGGAAGGAAGGAAGGAAGGAAGGAAGGAAGGAAGGAAGGAAGGAAGGAAGGAGGGAAGTGAAACCAAACTTCAATTAAATTTAAATGAAACAGGAAGTCTCAACTGTGAAACGCGGAGGTGTAAGAACAGCAAAAGATGTTGAAACTGTCCTACATATAGACGTAACGTTTTTGAATCGGTATATCAAATACAAAACCTCTTCAACAGTAACTGATATCAATTAATTCTAAATCTGAATAGGTTATTTTCCTGTCAACGGCAGACGTGCAGTGTCATTTTTTAACAAACATCCTGCACCTTTCGCAAAGAATGCACAACGTCTAAATTACGTGTCATTCTGCGGCAGGGTTTCCAAGCTTCAAACACAATGAAAGAAGAAACAGCCTCTCCGATGCGTATTCTGTGAATAGATTACCAGTAATCAATCTTCTGTGGGAACAGCAGTAAAAAAGAACACTCTGCTACAATTTCCTCTCTTTTTGAAAGGCAGAAACGATTTCCAACACTTTTATTTTCAATTCGCTTCACTGCTTCTCGTCTTTATTTAATTCTCGGGACAAATTAAGTCCTTTGAGGAATTTATTTCAAATGTCTGTCGCTCGCTCTGGTCAGAGAGAGAACGCTGCAAATAACATCACAAAACGTATGTTGCTTCACATCGATTGTGTTTTGTCAGCGTATCAAGCAACTTAAAGCCAGTTTCTATTATCTTCTTTTCGCTGCCAATAGTTAACTTTCCTTTTTTTTACAAACCAGTGTTAATGAAATTTTGACTTTTCATTAAGTTTTTGAAATAATCGTCAAACCCTGCACCAACATTCCACTGAATTTCTTTTAAGAGTACAGATGTGTTACTGTTCAATCGGAATAGTTTTACCGGTCTTATTATTATTTAACTCCAGTTACCCTTATATTATGAAAATAATACTTTTTTACCGAAACAATGAGGGATGCGGATTACTATAAAGATACAGTTTACAGTAAAATAAGGACGGTGAAATACTAGTTTAGACTAATGCAGGAAGACCAATCCACACATCACGCTAAGTGCTATAGACGCCAGATGCAAAATATAACCAACGCTTTGGGCTGCAGAGATGGAAAGAGGATTCAGAGAAATTGATCCGGGTTCAATATGGCAACGAGGTTATTAAAATAATAAATTATAATGGTCGCATGAGTCGCAAGACCGTTCATGCTTTTGTAAAATATTTCATTTCTGAAATTAATTCCAACAAAGGAAAACCAAAACATTACAAGAAAGCACTTGCCACACACATATACCCATGAAACAGACATATATATAATTATTCTGATATTCATATAAATTAGAAATAATTATATACCAGTAGTCAGCATATATTACAGGTTTATAAAAAGCGGTTTTATTACTAATAAATACAAGTGATCATTACATTCCATCAATTAGAATATACTACTTTATATAATTAATGCAAGTCTTTGGATAATTTTACTCAAAGCATAAATTGTTCACAAAATAAAGTATTCTTCAGAGTATTCATAAACTGTAAAATATCTTCTCTACAGAAACTACTTTCTAAATAATTGGGGGTTTGAACTTGTCCACATATGAAATATTTAGAAATTTTGCACCTTTCTTATGATATGAAAATAGTTCACTCCTACATCATTAGAGACGTCTTTGTTCGTTACAAATTTTATATATACGGGCATAGGCACTTTCATCGTTCCTTTGAAATTCATATCTAGCAGCGTTTTTGAACCACGTGATAGGTTATTGACAATGGCACAGACACCGGTCTCCATGAAAGAACAAAAAAGGGGTCCTTAAACCGTTTTCCACGGACAGTTAACAATTATTATAGAAAAACTTTGAGGTGTCAATGGATATAAAAACATTTCAAGTTTATATACTTTACAGTGTTCAATGTGACAACCGCGCGGCATATGTCCAGATAGTCAAGTTCTTTACGTCAAGTATATCAACATCTACTGTTTCCATGGCAATGGCAATACGCTCTTGTAACTACTGACAGATTTTCAGGCAGTGGCGACATCTCTCATGTATGCTCATAGAAAAAAATTAAAAAAAGTACTATAAAGTGAGCCGATATTCATTTGCAAAATGCCAGCTCACTGGCAGTACTATGGTCAATCAAGCAGTGAAGCCGATATTCATTAAAATAACGTGTACTTCATTGTAACACTGAATTGATGCACCCCCTTTCTGCAATAGGTATTTGTTGCATTGCTCCTGTAGTTGGGGGGTTTGAATTACCTGCAGCATTTCAATATAGGTTAACTCAGTTGTGGAACGTTCAGCGATGAAAAACAGGCCAAAGCTTTTTATTTTGTAAGATGGAGCAAAATGCATAATAATGATGGCTCCAGAGTTTTTTATCGTATTTTCACAAGTTAGAGCTATTGACTACTCCTGTTAAACTTCGTGAGATAATACTAGGGGAGTTCAAACTCTCCATGTCCATACAGATCTTGGCACATGATTTTGTGGCCGATGTTGTCAAGGGGTGCAGCGACTAATCTTTATGTTCCATACACAGCCGCTTACGAAATTATCTCTATATTGTTATTTGTGAATAGCTCAGTTCGTGTGAAGGTGTCTCTGATTCTGTATGTAGGTTTTAACAGCCTTACTTCTGAATGTTAAAATGATTCCGGACTTTGAAAGGCTAGGAGCGCAAGGAACATCGAGAGCAGTAGAAACGTCGCGCGTGTAGAAGCCTTAGTGAAGAGTGACTTACAGCAGGATAGAGGAGTCTCAAAATATTCAGGACAACAATGTAAGGGTGGCAGGAAATAGATTGTAGTTTCCACAGCTGGTGTAGCTGCGATATCTTTACAGGTGATTTAACCCCGAATCAAAGAGGCAGTAGGCAATCAGGTTCTTCCCAAATGACGACCCCCAAAGTGAAGATTAAGTACGTCGGAAAATGAACGCCAGTTTCTTCTCAGTAAACGGCCGTACTGCAATCATTTCACTCCGGAAAAAAAAAAAAAAAAAAAAAAAAAAAAACCAGTCACTGTCAATTGTAACCACAGTTTGTCCCCCATGATCTTCAAAACAATAACAGAAACAAAAGCACTTCGCCATGACAGTGCTCACACCGCTTTGAAAACATTGAAATTTAAGCTAGAATTGGGAATGACAATGGTGATCACCCACGTCAATCCGCATTTGGCTTCCTGTGACATTTTCATCTTTCCTTCTGCTAAAAAACTGAGAGACGACTAGTTTGGAAGTCCGGAAGAAGCTGTTATGTCCTATGAAGAGCAGGTTGGTACTCTCTCTTAAAAATCATGGCTTGACTACTTCTATGATTGATCCCGGAGGCTGCTTCTAAAATAAATTTGCAGAGTTGAGGAGATATGGCCTTCTATTTAATAAAATCTCAAAAATGAATTTAGCTACCCTCGTAGAAAAAAATATTTATATATATCTTACAGGTTATTGGCCACATGGATGACATACACGTATGCCCATAGCAAATCCTAGATAATATTTCTTTCTTTGAAGATATAACTTTGTTTTCTATTATTGTCCTCTTTTATGCAATGCTTTCTTCTATTTCCCTGTTCAGATGCTTTTCATGTTTGTGTTCAATATAAAGACCGCCTCCACGGTTTCGTGGTAGCGTTTGCAGTTACTAACCCGGAGGCCCTGGATTCAATTCCCTGCCAGATCAAGCTGTTTGGGTAGGATTTGTCTTCGAGTTTTTCCTTACCCTGAGAAGATGATGCCAGATAGCTCTAAGGCGTCAAGAGCTTATTTGCGCCATCATTAACGCATTTCATTTATATCTGCAGACTACAAAATAATACAATGGCGGTCAGAGTGACAATAAATAAAGCGGTTAAAAAAAACAAAAAGATGCTGCAAATGCACGCCTGCGCAGAAGCAATTTTAGCAAGTATAACATTTTATAAGATGGTGTATGGCTTAATTTAATCCTAGAATATTTTAATTAATTCAGTACGCAGATATAAATACGGCTGTTTGTCTTTTGTTTCTTGCAATGATAACACCCCTGTTGATCATAAGAGTGTATGCGAGGTGAGATATTTGGAGATATTTATTCATTGATATCTCATGCATTTTTTGTATAATAAATGTGCAAAATAGTTTTATTAATTTAAAATATTATTGCCCAAAGATTTAGGAAATTTATGTACAAGTGCCTAATTAACATTCACTTATCTTTCATATATTGGCATTTTCAATATGCACTTGTTCTACTGTTTCCTTCTAAAAGCGAAGAAAATATGGTAATTTGACACATTTACACCTTAAACGCTTTGATAATACAAATAAAGGTGCATTAGAAGTGTTTATCAACATTAAATCAAGTTAGATAATATTTTATTACTTATAATAATGAAAAAACTGACGTAAACAAATAATGGCTTCTTACATGAAAAATAATACTATAGTTTTGGTCTCGATATTCCCCATTCCCTGTTCACTTGAGACTAATTTAATGGAACACAGGAGGGTGCTGGAAGTGAGCATTAGAGCGAAAATCATGAGTTCTGCCTCCAGACGCCAAATTGTAAAAGGAAAAGTCGAACCGCGAACACACTGGAATAAATGTCAAGTGATTACTTGAATGGAATTAGCTAAGATCTCTTGTATATCATATTTGGGACACCTGCACACCACATTTTCAGAACATAAGCTGCGGGGTACTATGAAGAGCAGCGTTCGCTACTGAAAAGTTCATTATATAAAGGGAATTGCAACGTACATTAATTCAGAGAGTATTACCTCC
The DNA here is from genome assembly GCA_030762175.1 of Metallyticus violacea. Classification (NCBI taxonomy): domain Eukaryota; kingdom Metazoa; phylum Arthropoda; class Insecta; order Mantodea; family Metallyticidae; genus Metallyticus; species Metallyticus violacea. The sequence goes on from CM060833.1 coordinate 58,326,217, forward strand.
ACCCCCTCAGTATATCGCTTCTCGCTTCCTATATCTGCCCTTATCTCGAACCCTGAATATGACTTTACTATATATCTCTCGTCTCCGAATATGTTCCAGCGTGTCAGTTCCCAGAATTTGGAACTCCCTTCCTCCTGGAATCAGAGATTGTTAGACAATAAAGCAATTTAAACGTAGATTAAACTGTCATTTCAACTCTAGAAATCATGATAACAGTTAGTCTCTCGCTTCTACTAATTCTTCTCCTCCTCCTTCCTCTCCCCTTATACTCGAGAAAATTATTTAAAAACAAGTGGAATTCTAACGCTATCTTATCAACTTTCTAACTGCATTAAAATACGTAGTATTTACATGCAGTATATATATATATTTATTTAATTTGCCTTTTTGCATTTTCCATCACTAAGTATATTGAACTCTCTATTTTTGCTGGCTTTCTTTCCTGGTACAGTGAAAGAGAAGGCTCTATAGCCTTAATAATTCTTACTAGGTTAAATAAATAAATGAAATAATTGAGGTATTTCCCTTAACATTCTTTGTTCTTGCTTCTTCCATACGTTTCTTTTTGTTATATCAGACTTTTTAGGCCCTCTATAACAATTTTTATTCTTACTTAAGTTGTATAACTTTTATTACCATCGATATCGTCCAATTCTAAACTTCATCTCTCTCTTTTTTGCGTGTGACTGTTCCTATTTGGGACGTAAGTATCTACTCGTACTTTATTTCTTCCCACAGTCGACGTGCTGACAGTCAATTCCTCAACTTCGAACACAATATTAAATGCATATATTGTCAAAATATTTATAATTTATTCCCATGTGTTAGTGTATAATAATTTATCACGTACAAACGAGGGTTGCGCTGAAATATTGTATACAAACAAAAAACAATAATGAAAATGTATTGTATTGTTTACATTTTCTCAAAATATTCTCTGTTACATTTTAAGCACTTTTCCATTTTTTAAACCATTTTTTAAAACATGTGGCCAAACATCTTCAGGTATTTCTCGAATGCATTCTTGAAATGCCTTAACTGGCTCATCAACAGTACTAAATGTGTTCCTCGTAATTAATCCTTCATTTTTTGGAAAAAAGAGGCCACCTTGCGAGAAGTCTGTAAGGAGGATGCAACATTTCTTTAACACTTGAAGCCTTTCAAAACTCCACTGTCGTATGCTGTGTAGCTAGCTGATACCTAATCGTCGTGGTTATGATTCAATCCGTATTTATTAATTTTTCTACAAGTTCAAAGTTCCTTTTCCTGTACTGCAGATAAACAAATTGTAGTACAATATTGTATTCCCTGTCCGATTGAGTAAAGGGGCAATCATTTTCTTCCTTACACGTCGTCCCCTCCAGAGTTTTGTTGGGGGATCCTCATCTGGAAGGAATCATGAGCCGATGCTCTACCGCTTAAATCATTATACCCAAGTTCAATCATTAATGATTAAGTGCATATGACTGATTTTGAAACCTAACAAGTACTTTCTTGCACCAAACAAAGCGCACTTATTTTCGTTCCTTCGTGAGCTCGTGAGCAATTCACCAACAACAGAGCTACCTGAGGCCACATTGAACATGTCCTCTTCAATCATACGGCGTACCTCGTCAACGTTTCCTGGCATTACAGGTGTAGAAGATCGACCTTCACATTGTTGGTCAGTAAGGTGTAAGCGTTCATTAGAAATTTGTAATATTTTATCATTTGAAGCTAAAAGAAAAAATATCACCACTCAGTTCATATTATAGTAGGATTTATTAAAGACAGAAAGCAATAGCACAATCAAAGAGGAATTTCAGAAGTAAATACTTGCAGCAGACAGTCATAAACGATCATAATTCACATACTTCTAAATGTATCCTTCCTTCCTGTAGTTAACTTCTTTCCATAAGCATGCACTAGCTGGTAAACATGTGAATAAAAGGTTTGGGTATAATATTTTCAACACAAATAATTCAGAGCAACTGTGGGGCACACAAAGTTTTACGTCACAAACCACGGCAGAGCTACCCGAGAATTCCTAAAAGTCTTATTTAACTCGTGGTTGTGATGAGGGGACTAGCTTCCATGAAACTGGATTTATCTGGGGCACCCTACACTAGAGGGCCTTAAAGGAGTAACCATAAATCAAAACATTAAATGTTCACGAATCAGAAGTCAGAGATATACTCTCGATTTATTAGATTAACGGGATTTACATGATGTTACCTTATAGTATTCCTTTCTGGCTGTTACTTTGAAGAAGAGCAGACGAACAGTCCATTTCCCACTTATTCTCTCTCTAGAAGATGACGCCAAGGGTAACTTCTTACTTTTCCTTATGCACGAGCCTCTCCCGAGCCCTAGCGGAGAAGAGCTAGAGGTAGTGGGTAGTGGGATTCTCCCAGGTACAGCTAAATAATAAAGCTTAAACACAACGGCATGATAGCTCAGACAGTTAGAGCGTCATTCTATAATTGTGTAGATAGTAGTTTCAAATTCTCACGTACTGATTATTTTCTATTCTTCTTCTTCCTCCTCCTCTTCCGTCGGAGTTGAGGAGACTTGCCACCGTTACAATGATTTACACGTTAACACAGCACCACACACACACACACAATGCGCTATAAATTGATACTTACGATTTTTCCCTGGTGGAATCAAAGAAAATTTGCCACAATTACAGTGATTTACCCGCCTCTATCAATTTATATTTATGAAAAGCAAACGAGCGTAGGCTGTCAGGCCGTAGCGAGCCGCAGCAAACCACTGATATTTAGCCGAGGTTAGCGTTAAGGTTAGTGTGCGTGTATGCGTGTAAGGACGCATATATGTGAATTAATTACGAATTCAAATGAGACAATGCGCGGTAAAAAGTGAAAAACTCGGGCTTGTAATAAAGAACATATTGCTCCAGAAAGTTATGGGGGACAACGCGTAGGTTACATTACATTTAACAAAAATTAATATATGCAATATTTATACTTTTACAAACGCCCACACAAACAGAGAAAAATGCCTACTCCGCTTATCTTCGGTTCGGGACTGAGGAGTTCGCCTCTCTCCGGTGTCACTCGGGACTGGAACTCTAGTAGCTCCGAAAATTTCGCTACAGCTAAGGGTAAATAAAGTCCCTCTAGCCTCGTCATTCTGCCCATGCGCTATATACTCACAAGCCTTCATAATTCACACACACCTTAACAGCGAAGCAGCATTACCCAATCACGATACTTGGCTAAACAGTACGTTAAAATAATGTATTAACTAAATCTGGTGATTCAAGTATGAAAACGGTTTCTTGCAGGGAAGTGGTAAGCCGATTTGTAATAAAATATTCTGGCAATAGTGTTACAAGTAGAGAAACTGTTTGTCATCATCTTACAGAAGAAAAGTTAGAAGGAATACAGGAATTTCACACAGATGTCAGCAGTATATTGCCGTTGAAGGACATTATTTTCAACATTGTTTATAGCAGGCTAGTGCTCATTGTTATTGGTTTTAATAATACTGTCGTTTTTATATATGAGTCAAAATATAAATATTTAATAAAATGCTAACTTTACGCCTGGTGACTCTATCTCCGCTTTTCCTGTTACGGCGGCTTCACTACCATATTATGCAGCCGCGCTCATGCGGCCCATAACTCAAATAACCACATAGTATATTAAAAAGTTCAATTAAAAATGTAACATCGGTTACTTACAGTGGATATTTGCGTTTATTCTTAAACTATAAAATAAATATCAGCTATCGTGGTGCTATAGAAGAGATATGCTTCCCTCTCACGCTACAAGTCCGGGTTCGAATCCCGGATGAATCTAAATGTCTGACTGATGTTTTTCATCAATCATTAGGATAAATATTAGGTAGATTTAGCACTTTACGTCCCCGAGCTTATTTGCACTGTGATTAATTCGTTTGATATGACCGGAAAGGTTGAAGAATATAAAAAAATGAAGGAAATGGTTATTATAAATGATTATTTATTAATTAAATATATTTACCATATGCAATATTCCTATTTTAAAATAAACACCTTTATAATTAAACAAAATATTCAACTGGGTGATCAGAAAGATAAATATCTTATGAGATACAGAAACAAAATTTATTGATAGTAATAGAATAGAAACCTTGAATAAGGTTCTTACTACATTTTTTAAGAAAAATGCTTAAACTTTTTGCTAAAGTGACAGTAATGTAAAAGTGAAAATATCAGAAAATATTATACTTTAAAAATTTTTCTTAAATAAGCCAGAAAGAAAACGAGAGCATTACTATATAAAAGTGCATTGTTTTTTGTGCACATATTTATGTTTGTTATATTTGCATGTAACATTGCAAATATATTAAAAGTTCAATATTGAAAATTCATAATGCTTCGTAACCATTGTGTATATCTCGTTTGGGTGTTATGAACCTTTTGCTCTTTAAAAAAAAATTTAAAAAAAAAAAGATCACAGGAAATGCGTCATGGAGCAGTGAAAGAGATATTGCCAACATACTAGCTTTTTCCCCCTTCTTTTTGTAACCTGCGATGATGAATGGAAAGGATGAAATGATTACGCCAATAAGTCTGAAGACCTGAGCGTCTAAAGTTACCTAGCATTCATTTTTTTTCTTTCAGGGTAAGGGAAATCTGCGGAAAAAACCTTATTTAGGCAAAAGTCCCGAATCTAATCCTGGCCCACCAGTTGACAAGCACACTAATATGGTGAATACAAAATGTAAATATTACGCACGGAAAGTGCATCTAAAAGAGTAAAAGCACATAAAACGAAATTATGTTAAGAAACAAAAGAAGCAAAAAGAATATAGTGAATGATAGAAAAATGTGTTAAATATATGAGCGTCATAGCAAAGAACAATGTAGTTTCTAGATTACTATTTCATTCTTGGAGCATATTTACATAATACTTTCACAGTTCGTTTTCCTTAAACCAAACCAAACCAAACCAAATCAAACCAAACCAAACCAAACCAAACCTAACCTAACCTAACCTAACCTAACCTAACCTAACCTAACCTAACCTAACCTAACCTAAGCAAAGCTACGAACTTAAGCCTATGCTTGTTATTATAAAGCAGTTCATGAGCGTTGTTGATTGTCCAAGACTTTTATTGTAAGGGGAAATATTACATAATAAATTATCATTTATATAATAATTGTTCTTAATTCCATTTATTGGACTAGTTTTATTGATAGTTACGTTTTCTCTTTCATCAATTCCTTTATCTGTAAAAAAATGTTTGTTTTCTCTGTATTTTCCCTCTGGATCAGCTGAATGACCTAGTGATGAATGCCGTGACTAAAAATATAAATTAATATTCAGGGATGTACAAGGGGTGTCCTAAAAGTTCTCGGCCTGACTCAGAGGTGTCATGAAGATGGCCAAATTATCATGATGGTTAATAAAATTATCTTTTAGATGGCGTGTTATAAAGTTTCAAACTCTTTAAGTGTAAGCACTTTTTGTGACAATCCCTATAAACAAACTAGTTTTAACATTTTCTACAAAATGGATAAGAATGAAATACGAGCTTGATAAAGTATTTCGTTTTGATGAATTTAATTTTAACAGAAGTACAAATGGAGTTACATTCCACATTAAAGGTTTCTTCCCCTTCATATTTGATGGTTAAAAAGTGGGCTGCTGCATTGAGCCGTGGTTCATTCAAGATGATGAACGCTCTGGTCTCCCAAAACTGCTATTACCGAGGAGATTGTGGTATCAAAAATTCACAATTTTGTATTCAATGATCGCCGATTGAAGATACGCGAGTTTGCTGATATTACAAAGATCGCGGTAGACGTTGGCCAGTAATTTTTACACAAAGTATGAGAAAGCTTTTCGCTCGATGCGTGCCACGTCTGTTAACAAAGGACCAAAAACGCATTCGAGGGAGCATTTACTAATGGTATTTAGACTGTTTAAAACACAATTCCATTAATTTTCTCCGACTCAATAAAGTAGATGAAACATGAATTCATCAGTAACGCCAGAAACGAAGGAGTAGTCCAAAGTGGGTGGCAACAGTTGAAAGTGCACAAAAAAGTTCCATCTGCAGGAAAAGTGTCTACGGTTTCCTGGGATTCTCGTAGACTACCTCCTGAAGGACTGAACCATAAACCGGGAAGCATTACGTTTCACTGCTGGAACTAACTGAAGAAAGATGTTGAGGCTAAATGTCCACACCATGCGAAAAAGAAAGTTTTCTTTCATTACAATAATGCGCCTTCATAAACGTCTGGAGTTGTTGTTGCACAAATGCATGTCCTTCGATTTCAAGTACTTCTACATACCCCATATTCGCCGAATTTGGCTCCCAGTGATTACTTTTTGTTCTTAAACCTAAAAAATGGCTGGGTGGACGAAGATTCACATCAAATGACGAGGTTGAAGTTGAGACAGACAATTCCAAAGTTGGACAAATCTTATTTTATTTGGGGTTTTAAAAATTGTAAAGTCGTTTGAATGAATGTATTGATTTACAAGGTTACAATATTGGAAAAAATTCTCTTAAATGTTTTGTTTTCTTGGTCAGGAAGAGAACTTTTAGAACACCCCTCATGATGAGCAAGTGCTGACATGAATTTAGTGGTTTAGATTAGATACTTTATTGCTATCTTTTTGGTTTGTAGCTCTGCGTTCATCAATTAGTACATGTGCATGTTCACAAACACAACAATTTATTATATAAACCAAACAATAGTGTGGATTTCCTGGAATAATTTAGTAAAGTTTCAAGCTGTTATACTTTTCCTAAACGGTAAATGACGATATGAATATGTTCCATAAGACTACTACTAATATCAGGGAACTATAATGATAAGCTTTTAAGGTAAGTACATGAGAACACCTGAACAACTTTTGGTCGTATAGTAGAAGCAGCATTGCTGCAGGGTACAATGAAGATTTCTGAACACCTGAGAATCGCTTCTCGTTTTATGTGCAAGACATTACCTCGCTTGCAGCAGAACTCTCACGCGCCTACCTATAAGATGGCGTGTTTAATGGAAAGGGCTGAGTACTTTTGCTGTAAAATTTCCTTCGAACTTATCTTGTAAAGCGACGGCATGTGGTACGCTAGTAAACTTCATGTGTCATCTCCCACGCTTGCCACAATTTGCTCGTGGCTATCCCAAGTCAAATGAATATACGGCGTAAATCTCAGATAGTGGTTTGGAATGTGGGGCATATCGCACTAACGGATATTAAATGAATGTATCTCACTCCACGTCTTCACATGCATTGATCGTATTATCGTCTGTTTAGCTATCAATAGGGTTATCAATACCCAACAAGTTTAAAACCCATACTAAAGAAGAATAACGAACATTTTAACGCAAACACAGTGATAAGCGCCTGTTTTACTACATACAGAATAGATATCTCTAAAAGCACAAGAAATTTTGTATCCTGTGTTAAATGCGCTTTTGAACATTATGTAAATGCTTTGAAATTAACTTTTCTTCTCCCCCCCCCCAAAAAAAACCACAATGGTTCCGAGAATTATCTTGTCATTGGGAGATCCGGCTCTCTTAACATTCTAACAAGTTGTCGAACAATTTTTCTACTTGGAAAACGATTGCCAGGATATTTTCTTACCACTTCGCCTTACCACTTCTCTAAAAGAATCCGTTTGCACATATATCGTACATAAACGCCTGCTCTTGAGCAATGGCATAGAAACAGAACACAATTTACACACAATTAAAGCACCGGGTAAAATAGGTAGGCACAATCACTCGCTGCTGCCACGGGTGGCCGAAGTCGTTAAGGCACGGACTCGTGAGCGGGAGGTCTGGGGTTCAAATCCGCCAGGACCATCTTCCCTGACTGTTTTTTTCCAGGTTTTCTTCAGTCCTCATAAATGGCAAATGCCGGGTGGGAGGTACCCTAAACTTAGGACTGGAAATTTTCCTTACTTAAAAAAATACTTTCCCTATATTGATATATTTCATCTCATGTATCATCGGTGTCCGTCGCCTGTGGTGGCTGTACTAAAAACGGGTGTTAAACACTATTCATTCATTACAATCACTCGCTGACAAAGCCTTCCTCAAACTAACTACAAGCTGCTACCTACACATGTATTAAACAGCCTTGACACCATGCAGTCGCGCTCTGCCAACCCGTCACTCAAGTAATTTCACTGTATAACGGTTTTCATTCACTCTGGTTTGAAATTGTTTACTTCAAGCCGTTATTTATCTGGAGAGAGCATGTTTTAATAATACATTATAACTTTAGCTATTGTACATTTATTTGCAAAATAATATACAGTTCTATTTTACTGTACATAATAAATTGTATATATATATATATATATATATATATATATAATTACCTAAATGCATAATGCTATGAACTGCACGAGGCTAATTAGCAGAACTCGTGAATATTGTTTCAAATGATGTAAAAACAGTTCATTTCTAAATTGAAGATTTTATATATAAATATTCTATAATTTTTCCTAAATATTCAATTTCATTACAGTTACAAGTTTTTAGTGAACTAAACGACACTGCAGTAACTTTTAAAAGGGAATACTTTATATTATAATAAGGAACATGCATCAAAGTCAGCCTTCCAATTTCAGATGGTTTACCTTTTAATGTTTAGTTTAAAAATGCTTTAAATGTAAAACATTTACTAGTAATCAAAAAGTACTTCCTTATAGTCAATAAATGCAAATAACATTTTCAAATTTATAAAAGTGACGAAAATTATTGTTTTTAAACAACACAGTAATTTAAGCTCCCAACCACAAATTACTATTACATTTATAACAAAAATAAAACGCGCTTGTAGGTACAATCATCCGGGCTCTCGGGATGATTCCGTGCTGTATTACCGTGCAAAAAAACATATTGCATCTCGTATCTTTTACCGCGGGTCGGAACAAAATATTTATAAATGGATCACAATAACAATATTATTTATTAATCCGCCAATGTGGATAACTAAAGAGTTCCTTCTCTTTGGAGGGGCCTGCAAGACGCTTGTCGAAGCTTGAAATTCCTCCCTACCGTCTTAAGAGTTACTCTCAGACAACAGCTCAAAGATGGTTTGAAGGAAAGGTAGCATATACATTCAGCCGCGCATGCGCAGAAGATTCGTAAGGCTCCTCCTACTTCCATCTCTCTGCGTTTCGCCCCGTAAAGAAACAGGTCAGGAAGTTAGATAACAACATTATGTTTAAAATAGTTACATACTTTCTGTCAGATGCGATCATCTGATTAAATTATGAATCACATGCTCTATTAACTGTTATGGGTTAAGAGTTTGATCATTGATTGCTGGAAATGATTTGAAAAGCTATGATATATTTGATCAGACAACACTGGGATACATTTTGTCATTTGTTTAACTGCGAGATGTATTTACAGTTAAGAAAGCCATGAGTTACATTACTGTGTTGAATGCGAGATTTCATTTGTTAAATTGTCAGATTTTTATGTAGTTAGTGTCAGATTCAGAAGAAGAAAATAAGAACATGGATAAGTGGTTAATTAAAAAACTCTGTTCGAAAAGCTCAAAGGCAGAAAAAGGTAAATAATTTCACTCTGCCATAATAATTTTGCTGCAATAAATGCTTTATTGTAAATACTACACACAAGAAATAACTATAAACTACTAGTATTACTATAAATGTAGAGAAATGCTTATTTTGACCCTGTACCACAAAATCATGCATTTTTGTTCGAAAATTTGCTAATTGGTACATCTAATAACCTGCGTTGTATGTAATGGTAAGTCACTGGAAAAGGTTTTTGTTTTTGTTTTGTTTTGTTTTTTTTTTATGGTGTTTAACGCCCGTTTTTACTACTAAGGCACCACAGGCGGTGAATACTGATGATACATGAGATGAAATGATAAATCGCGAAAGGATTTTTTAAAGAAGAAAACGCTCCAGGTCTAAGTTTAGGATGCCTCCCCTGCATTTGCCAGTTATGAGGACTGAGGAAAACCTGGAGAAAAAAGAAAGCCAGGAGGGACGATCCTGGCGGGATTCGAACCCCAGACCTCTCGCTGAAGAGTTCGCGCCTTAACGACCTCGGCCACCCGTAGCGGTTGGGAAAATGTTGAAAACCCCTGCCGTATCCTATAGCGGAATTTGCAGACCGTAGCACATACTGCGTTGTCATGCCTGCATCGAAGCTGGGGGACGCCATCTGAACATAATAAATGGTTCTGCAGCTTGTGAACGCATAATAAAAGTATTTCATCTACAAAGAAAAATTCGCAAGTTGTTACTCCACTTTTCATAGTATGCCAAAACAATGTTGGCGTAAAAACTGCAACTGAGGCGTTTCCGGACCGGATTTCTCTATCTCAAAATGAAACGTTTACCCTTCTCTATCATCCTTGAAAGTTTGTATCATCATAACAGAAACACCTTTGATATGCTTTTAAAAGAGCCTGTACTTCTATATAATATCCGCTTAGCATGGGGAATACTGGTTACAGTCAATAATTTTTAGTTCTATCTCTATGGAGATATATTACCAGTGAACCTGAACAGTTTGGACACATCTACCAGATGTTTTAAATCACTGGAAAAAGCTGATGCATGCAACCTGTTACATGCATGACTAGCTTCAACGAGTAATGAAGCTTTCTGCAAACCGACTGTTAGCGGTCGCTTAACCACCCGCGGACAAACAATAGATGTAGAGGGTTAACAAGAATCAATAATAGGCGGTTATGGTCATACGTGCAGAAAAGGAAGAGATTTTCATGTAATCTTGTTGTAATCTACTATAAAGTAGGGCACATTTTAAGAGTAGACCTTGCTGAAATTGGAAATATTTCTATTATAATAATGTTTCTACTGAACTGCGTCTATGTATCCGAAAAACAAAATAACATGACGCAAAACAATTCTTTTATCTGGTCCATTCACGAATTAAGGATATTTTAAAGTCTTCTGATTTTTATAGCTAAGTAATAGTTCTTTTGTTTTAATATCTAATAAGAATGGTCCAAAATTAAAAATTCAGAATTTAGCGTATTTTCGAGAATTTTAAAACCCTCTAAATTTAAATCTAAACAGTATTCTGATGCGCATATTGTCAACTAATTCTAATTGGTTTAAGACCATCTTCAAAATCCAGCTTTGGTACTCAAATGGGCTAATTTACTACGGATTTTAATTATTCGAAAACGTATGTTAATATGGAGAACAAAGTTGACATTTTTGGGAGTGTGTCGATTTATTCTGTTACATCTGTTGGGTATTCCTAATCAATCGTCAGTGCAATTCAACTTGTAGTTCTGAGTCCTTCCTTACGAGAGTGGGGACTCTGGCCTTGAACCCGAACACCTAGAGTTCCGCACTCGCTAGGAGGCTGTTGCTCACACCGAGCGGAAAAAACGACCTCTTTGTTTCTGAAGCCATGTGATCCATTTGAAATGTCCGCATCTGCGGACATCTAGAAGATGGGTCTTGCAAAGCCGTACAGCACATTCAATTTCACACGTGAAGAGACAATAAAGCTCTGTATAGACCGACGTGTTTAACCATCCAACCTTGTTCTACTTATTCTGTCCTCCGGTTCCATTTTGAGATTCGGCAATATACTTCACTATACTCTCATTGAAAGTATTTTGATCTGAACGAGGGGGAAAAAAGTAAAACATCAAAAGAATGTTTATTTAAATAGCAAGACATATCATCTAGAAAAGTATATAAATTTTAAAAATAATAAATTTTGGTAATTGAATCTAATATTACGTCACCTTAAATGTTTATCATAATATAGTTTTTTTTAACCAATTAAAAATGTGTTTTAGATCTCAGCAATGATGTTCAAGCTATTATAAAAGTGGGTGTACCAAATTTCATTATTCTTTTGCTTAGTTTTATTCATTGTTATGCAATCTGTGATGTAGCTAGGCAATTTTTTAAATTTGTTGAATGATAATATAACTGTCTGTTAAATAATGTGCATAATATGAAATACTAGGTCCAGATCAGTAGTTCTTAAACTTTCGTTGACTGTGCATATCCTTTAAAGACTCGTTACGTGACCTTAAGTTCGTCATTGGTTAACAAAATTTAAAGACATAAAAGCAAATAAATGCACATTTTTTCAATAGTGCAACCGTAGACGGCAGTAATGATCATAAACATTACTGTTACACCCAAGAAGTACATAAAACGCATAAAACATTAATATTAACTAGCAACATATAAAACAGAACAATATTCTTCGTTAATTTTTATTTATGAATGAAAAGTAAGATTCTGCTTTTTACTTACAATCCGTGAAATATCGAGCCGTAAAATAAATGTTATTCTTAGTTCTGATTCCATGTTTACCACAGTATTTCTATAAATGTTTGTTACATATATATTATTCACACATACAGTACTGGAAATATTTATTGCATCACCTACAGAATATTTATATTCATCATTTTAAAAAGTTATATAATTGTGTTTCTAGGCATAAACCAATATTTTAAGTGTATAAATATGAAAATTTGATGCCAATTTTCTTTATATCTACTAAAAGCGCATGTAAACAATAATACTGAATAAAATGTCAATATTTTATAACTAAATAATTACAATGTTATGATTAAAATTCCATAAACCTGGTGATTTCTTGTTTAATAATTTATAACAGTCTTTTACACACGTAAAATATGTCTTCATCATAAAAGTGCTCAGTCAATACTTTGTGTTGCCTCCCCGATCAATTATTACGGCATCACATCATCTGGGCATGGAAGTATAAAGATTTTGCTTAGTCAGAAAATCTCACTAAACCATGCTCTATGAATGGTTTTAACCAGGTACTTCTTATTTCTTGGGTTTTTCGTTGCTACAATACTCTTATTGCTAATCATCTTCCAACAGTTCTCCATAGGATTCAGATCTAAGTTGTTCCTTAGCAAATCGCTTTTTCATCAAGGAAACTTCTAACTTGTAGCATAAAATTGTAAGTTTTTTAGAATTAAGTGAATGTACCATGAATTTTGTAAAATAGTAGTTTAGTCTGGTAAAATTGGTAGTGTTTAAGCAAGGTACTGAATTTTCTTGTCCTACGACATGGTACGAAATCATCCTGGGAAGTGCAATTTTCTGGTGATATAAACATCTTCACAATTGTTAGCATTAAACTTTTTCTTAAAATTATTATGTATGCATCTGTATTTACTGGTCCCTCAATAAAATTCGAACTCTTCTACACGGATTATCGCGGGTCGTCCCTCAAAGCCACTCTCTAGCGCTTCAGATCTACATGAAGATTGTGTCCCTGCCCCAAAAGAAATCTGGTTGGCATCCCTGATTTGTATCTGGTGAATTATTTTCTCCTTCCGAAATCATACCAGCCCCTGGTTTTACTTGCATCGTCCCTAAGAGTTTTTCCTCCTGCCTATTACTTCTGCATTTTCCGATCTTTTCGCCTAGTTTTCTTTCTAATCCTATGCTCAGTTCTCCATGATTATCAATATATTTTCCCTCTAGTTCTTTTTTATTATCAGCGAGCCGTCTCTCTAGTTCATTACACTGTTTATGGACGCAGGTGGGCCCCTGCTTGCATTCTGAGCAATCTTCTACTTAGCATTTTCACCTTCATCCCTAATTTTACTAACATCATCGCTGACGGCTTCTACTTTGTGCTTACTATTGCTGCATTCTCCGAACTCTTCGTCTCCCTTTCCTCCTAACCCTAGGCTCATTTCCCCCTGATTATCAATTACTCTCGAGTTCCCTTTGATTATTAATTCTTTTCCCTGGTTCTTTTTGATGAGAAACAAGGTTTTTATGGTTAATATGTCCTTCCACATTATTATTTAATTTCCGGTTTAATTCTTTTTATAAATAATTAATTCTCTCTTTAGTTCTTTTTATAATCAATGAATTTTCCATTTAGTTCTCTTGGACAGTTAATTGCTTCTTTCTTTAGTTCTTTTGCGGCTTCAACAGCCGGCTGATCACTACTGCTAGCCTATCTTCTCTTAGGTTAATCGCTGGTTGTTCCTGGGTTCCTATCGTACCCTCATCTATTTTCCCTATCACATTTTCAACTCCGCCCTTATTAACCACTTTAAATATCTTTTCGCTTATTAACAACAAATTCTAGATACATTTATACAGTATACACTTTTATCCCTACTCAATTTCAACAAATGTAGTTTTCTTTTTCTGTACCTTATGTTATCTCTTCTCCATATGCTGTTTGACGATTGGGTGTAGCTCCTTCTGCAGATTTGCTCCCTCCGGCAGTAGACAGCCTCGTAGTACAGGCCCTGGACCTCCGATAAGCGTCTCCGGATCAGACGCCCGGATTTTCCACGGGTTGATCTCCTCCCTGTAGTATTGACTCCTGCAGGGCAGCGTTGGTCTTCTCCGGAAGGCATCAGAGCCGGATCCTTTTGCACCATCAGGATTTCATTCTTCGCAGCGTCGAAATCGTTCCTCCTCCTCCTCTTCTTCTTCTTCTTCTTCTTCTTCTTCTTCTTACAGCGTCATGGCTCGTTCTCCTTTCTTCCTTACAGCACCCTAGCCTCGCGTCTTCCTCTCTTCCTTACAGATAGGAATCTCGCACTTTGCTCTCCTCCTTACAGCAACGGAGCCCCACGTTGAACGCCAAATATTGTATGATATGGAAAGTCGTCGCGTTGTGACCCGATTCTGCTATTTCTAGACTGTTCTTTCACAGAGGAGGATTAAAGGGGGTGGTTGCAAATTAATTAGCGAGGAGAATTCTGGATGGTTTTATTTCGTCGATGCGTTTTGTCATGTCCCTCGATGTGTTTCTGCCTAGATGACGAAGCTTACGTTGATAGCGCGTGGACTGCATCGGAGACGGAAGCAAAACTGATTGCTGAAAACTGAGTAACTCATTGAGAGCGAACGCCGAATGCGAGTACCAATGCCCAATTGAAGTTGCCCAACTAAAAGTGAACTGCCTAAGAAGATAACTGAAGCAAGCACCTCAAGTGCCCAAGTAGGAATGAAAAATTCAGAGGATACTCTCTTTTTATATCAATTTTAAACGGCTGTGGCATCGCTTTCTTAGATTACGCGGGGATTCACAACCAAACCCACGGAAGTTGAGCTCTCAAAATCATCGTTTCTCGCAGGTATGATCCCGCACATTCTTTCGCAATTGTCTGAAAATTTAGAACATGAACTCTCGTTATTGGTTAAAGCAGAATCATATGTCTGGGAGACCGGTAAGGGTTATTGCCGTAATACGGTACTTTGTGCAATGACTAACTTAATTTACAGGTCGCTTCGCGACTAGGGAACACAATAACCCTTTTGCCCCGGGCAGCTGGCACCAGCGTTCATCGTTTTCTTTGTAAAAGACAACTTGGTCGCCCGAGGCAAGAAAAATGAACCGAGAAGCATTTTTTACAAATGTGCCTTCCCTTTGCATACAAAACGTTTACGAAATAATCTTACCCAGCACACATGCATTATTAATGACTAAATATTTAGAAAAGTCACATATCTATGTCTCGGCGGGGAGAGATGTGAAAGACCAGTTGCAACTAATTGTTGACATTAAGGTAAATGGGAAAATCACAAAATCTATAGGTGATACAATGAAATTTTCCAGTAGTGTATAAGTTGTTAAGAAAGAAATCAGTATTTTCATAAGCTTGTTTGATAGTACAGAGTCTGGAGTTGCCTATCTACGCAGTTTGTTGCCGAAAGAGCAATGTTGTTTCTAGGGAAGCTGTAACTGTCCATGAGTTTTCTTCTGGTCTATGCCTTCGGCTTACCAATTTGAAAACTCTCTCCAAGACTAATAATGGCCTTCAATTTTATTCTAGCTTTCTTTAACTCAATAAATTTATATTCTAAATGTGTATTGTCTTTCGTTATTTCACATTTTGAGAGCCCTGATCCAATACTTTGTTAAAAGTATATTATTTTAAAAAATATATCACCAAGTTTCACTTAAAAGGGTGGTTTTTAAACAATACGAATATTGTGACAATGGTAGTTTTATATTATAATATTGTTTTTTTTAATTGTGTTTAACGCTATTTTACTATTGAGGCACCATAGGCGGTGGGTGAGCACTGGTGATACATGACACGAAATGATATATTGGGAGTGGATTTTTTTTTTTAGGAAGAAAACGTTCCAGGCCTAAGTTTGGGGTACATCCCCGGCATTTGCCATTTATGAAGACTGAGGAAAACCTGGAAAAAGCCTCAGTCAGGGAGGACGGTCCTGGCGGGATTCCAACCCCAGAACTCCCACTCACGAGTCCGCGCCTTAACGATCTCGGCCATTCTTGGCGGTGGTAATATTGTAAACATGCCTTGTATATATATTGTAATATGCCTTGGTAAGGACCGTCAGAATTGATATTAAGAAATGTATCACGGGAGCGGGACACTAGCGCATGCGTAGTAAGACATGACGCGTTAGTTTCGTAAAATTGAGCTGAATTATTTCTCTTTCCTTTTCCTTTTCCGTGAGACATGGAACTGGACGGGTTGTGCTCAGTAAGGTCATCTATGGATTAGATATCTATTATTAGCTCAAATATGTAAATCAGGTTACTTTAACATAAAATTATAAGTGTAATTTGGTTTGTAACTATAATTAGTTTTGAATTTCTTTCTTTGATACTTATTAGTTAACTAGAAAAAGAATGTGAGGAATTAAAGAAGGTTTAGCTCTGACTAACTCTCCTAATCTCGGGTTATTAGTTAAAATTGAGTTTAGAAAATAAACAAGTGTTCTTTAAATTAAATTAAATGATTTGGTCGACGGGCAGTTGTTTAGTATCGCGACATATTAACTGTCGAAAAGTTTAGTTCAGTTGCAATGGCTTTAGACCAATGTTTAATTAGGTTAATAATTAAAACAGAACTTACAATATTCTAGAAGTTTATTTTTACTATTATAATAACTAAGGATACTTACACATAAACATTACTTTTCTTGTTCCTATTTTTGTAAATTTAAAGACAAATTTTAATAATAATAATAATAATAATAATAATAATAATAATAATAATAATAATGATGTATGTTGAAGTTTGGAGTTCTAAAATTTTCTCGTGAGGGAATTAATCTAAAGAGGAAATAACAAGGAGTACAAGTGTTATAACTACTTCAAAACGATTATTTACAAGTCAAAAATCTAACAAGTATATCCACTACACGCTATCCTGGCCCAAGCATAGATGAAGTTCTGGTTTTGATAGAAAGTACATTAATAGGTTCCAACACAAATACCCGTTAAATATGGCACTTAACGTTTGATCAACGTCAAACATAGGACCTGAGGCAGACCACAATAGAATGCGTTCCTGTGGATGATGGCGTCAATGTTTTGATGCGACCGGTCTGTAAACTTAATGGACCGCTACTCAATTAACCGGCAAACTCATTACCTATCGATGTTTTTAATACAAAGTTGTATCTCCAGCAGTCACAAGGGGGAATGTCGAAATGAAATGACCACGGCTCGGGGTCCCTTGGTAATCACTCAATTGCCAATAAATTTTGTGTTAAAAATGGTCGTGTACAAAAGCAACGATAGCCGCTGATCAGGATATTATGGAGCCATAATTGAACTTAGAACAGGCTTTAATGGTGATGTTCGTTAAGGCTGATGATGTACTAACGGTTTGTCATCATCCTAACAGGCTCAGCACGTGTATTTATTTTTATTTATTTCAACAAAGCATAAACACTAGACTCAAGAAGATGTTTATATTCAACAACATTAGGAAGTATGCAATACACTTCAGAGATGTTAAAACTTAAAAATATCGATTAATTTGTTTACTCAACCAATAAAAAATACAGATGTTTCTATATACAAAAACTGAAATTGCTTATACGAGACGCGTAAAGAAAATAAGCTCCGAAGGCATCCGTAATCTGTGGTTGGTACGTGAGGCTAAGCGTTGGCGTGAAGGTTTTATGGAGTACTTAGCGTTAAGGCTTGAACTGAAACTCTGGTGCTCGACCGGTCCCACAGTCCGTTGTGCGATTCTCAAGAATGTGCGCCTAGCTTAGTTCATTGTACGCGTAAGATGGACAACACAGTGTTGGCTGCATTGTTACACGTGTTAGAATGTGACGAAGAAAACTTCCTTATGTTAGACAAAACGTTGCGCATAAAAATTTAGAACAATTATTTTCCTCGAAAGAACCAAGGATGCTTATTTATTTTTGGTGGAAAGATTTTTGAAAATGACACAACTTTTCGCGAATATTTGAAACTGTGTTTAGAGTTGTTTTATTCAGTAATTAATCTTATCCAGAAAAATATTTTAAAAAAAATACTTGCAATAGATACAATAAGCCCGTAAGCTCAAAGGAAAATTATACCTTACAGCAAGGAAAGAAATATATACAGGATGTAACAAAAGGATGTCAAAACTTCGCGGATACATTCTTTATTTATACAATATATATGAACATGAGTTCGGAATTGCTTTGTTCCTTGTTAGAGAGCCCCTTTTCTGCATTTGTACCAAATAGCAGAATATTCAAATACAGAACTCTAATAAACAGAGAATTATATGAAATGTTCAACCCTCCGTCGCATAGACTCCCTGATGCGCGAATGTATACCTGGAGTATCTCGTATTGCCTTTTAGTCTCATACATTCTACACCTTCGGCTAATTGATACATCATTTGAACATCTGCCAACTCCGCATCTGTACACTTCATTTTACTGTACCTGGAACGAGTCCGTAAACACACAAAACTGACACTACGTGCTCGGTCAAGCTACGTGGTACAGAACGACCACAACAACAATGAACCTAGGAACTAAGGATAGTTACAAAAACCTTACCCCGTTTAACTAAAGGTAAAATGACATGCTGTACGTATTAAACAATGTTCTATTGTAGAGCTATTGCAACAGGACAGCTATGCTGGCATTCTAGCTTGCATATCACACCGTGTAAGTGGAGTTGTAGAAAAAGGGCCCTAAAAAGGAAATAAAGCAATTCCAGACTCATGTTCTTTTAACATATTTGCACCCTCTATATGCAGATTGTTTCTCCAAAGCCCTGGCATACTTTTTCGTTATAGTCAGCATAGAAATTATTTTGGAAAAATAAAATATCGTGCAAAATTGGAAGAAAAACATGAGGTGACTGATACTGTTTGAGGCCATTAGTGATGACATTAATATTTACTTATAATTTATCCTTAAAGTGAAACTGCGGGATAAATTTTGATTTTGCGGAATCCTTGATAAAAGAGGCTAGTCGAGAATCTGGGGTTTGCTAAATAATCAGCTCTGGAATAAGAAATGTTTTCTTCCTTCCTGCTTTTCTTAAATCCCCTGTATGGCCAAACGATTACCATTCTCCTCAGGAGAAAACTTTTAAACTTATTAATTACAGTAAGGGAATATCCAGGCTAGTGCGTTCTTCTCAGCGACTGCATCGGAATCCAACTGCTGCTGATGCTCTATAGACAGCTGGCAAACACTCCTTGAGTTCCAACTTGCACGCTGTGGTGAGCTTAAAACCCTGTTCCGTTTAACTAGCATAGTTCGTATCCCTGCATTTGTGCGCTGCACTCCAACCACTGCCTGCCGAGCACCGCGCACTATCCTTAAAAACCACACCTTAAGTGGCCATAATTTGGCAGGTTTTCAGTGTCTTGGAGGCAGTCGGTGTGAGCAGACGACAACTCTCGTTCCATTTCAATAGTGAGAGGTATATAGGCAGAGATAATGTCCGATATTAACACCAGACGGTGGAATAAGCAATTCACTGAAGACCGATTCAATGTGCACAATGAAGACCCTGGCGACTAAACGTACCTGATTACCCCGGAAGTTGAGGAAGTTTGTGGCAAGCAACTAAACAGAATCAACGCTTCACAATTTCGAACTCTCCTCTCAATTCAAGCAGATCTCTTGATTCCCGCTGCACAAACTCGTCATTCGAAAACTGGGATTTCGAAAGTTGTGAGTAAGTTGGGTAAGTGGTACTATTTACACTTTACAAAATCTCCGGAAAGGGACATGGGATGTTCAGCGCATGGCCCCATGCTTGCGTCTCTCGTGGGCTTTTCTGAGTCAATTCGACCATTCGCCATACAGCCCCACCTTTCGCATTTGGTTTTTATTCTTCATTAACTTGGAAATGGTTTCTTCAGCATCATTTGATAGTAAAGCTACGGTTCCGGCGACTTTTCTGGATGGAATCTTTGGGGAGCATAGTAAAGTTAAAACTACATTACTATAAATGCCTCAAAAAGGACGATGTATAAGTCAAAAAATAGGTTTCGTACTTTATGGACATGCTTCTGTTATTCTTTTACCATAACGCACACTTCTCTTTAAAAAAAATGTATAAACCAGAACTTTTAAAACTTTAAAACAAGGTAATAATATTAGGTTAAATTCAATTCAAACTTGCGTGCCAATTTTATAAGTATAAATTGTAGATAAATAGAAAGAATGTACTGAAACATAACGCACTTATCACGCAGTTAATGTTTGCTCCCATGCCGTTTCCGTCGACCGCGGTAAAAAATGCTACCCAAGTGGCTCATGCTTGTATGCCTCACCAAGAATTGATTGGAGCAGAAAAGGTTAAAAAATAAGAATAAATATTTTATATAATTTTATGTGTACACTTCCTTTTTGCCGAAGATCAGGAAGAAACAGAGACGTTATGAATAAATTGGATGAATTGTAATAAGTTTAATACATGCGAATTGAAGGTGGGGAGAAATATTAAAATGTTTGGATACCGAGAAGCTCCAAGCAAGCCGCGACAATGTAAGTGCGTGAAGTATTGCTTGGCGGCAACCCACCCCACTTACACAGTTCTCCTACAGAAAGTATAGGGGATACGTCTTCACTATATCTTGAAATGTTACTCACTATGCTTTCCATTTAAAACGAAGGTTCTCTGATTGAGAACACTTAACGTATATCTAAGGTGACCAAACACAGGGCTCTGTTTATGAAACGTTAATATTAAGAAGTTAAGTAGCAACAAAAAACACCAAAACAAAATTTGACCAAGAATCGTTTTAAAAAAATCCTACAAATCTTATGAAGGGAAATCGCGTAATTAAGGAAAAATGGGGGTAAAAACTTTTAATATTGCAACAGAAAAGTTAAGATACTATGCAAATATATGAAATTTTAATTGAGTACCATGTTTCTGAAAGTGTGTTAAATGCAAGGAAAATCAAAAGAAAGAAAAACACAAAAAATGGCTAAATGCTATAAAAGTAAGGAAAATAACCCATTCTAAGTGAATAAAGAGAAAAAAGAAAAAGACAACCATGAAAACGTCAAATATGTTTTAAGTAATGAGATTAATTAAATATATTTATATTTAAAATACACACTGTAGTTAAAACTAGCTTGCAATTAATTTTAATGCAACCGACTGAAATAATTACCTCGGAAATTATAATAATTAAGCACAACCATAACCGAGAAACAAACGTGAGTAGGGTATCTGACATGTTTTGTTGTTAGAAAAACAACCGGCTTACTGTGAAGGCGAAAAGATGCATTATAATGTTTGCCTTACGAAGGCATTTTTAGTCTTACATAAAAAGAAAGTATTGTAAAAGTTTGAACTGGTTTAGTTGCTGATTAAATGACAGTTCTGATAGTAAAAGTGAGCAGGAAAGAGAGGTCAACTGAAACGCATAGTTAGTAACGTTTTGTTGTTCCATAGCCGCACGTCATTCTGCTTGTTTTTGACAGCCAGTTGATTGACAGTTTTGTACATATTAATGAGTACATACTATTTTTAACGAGCTATACTCAACGCATGACTGCAACATTAAATATGCATGCCCTTGTGTTAATATCAACGATTGTTCTGAAAAGGGAGAAAAATCTAATTCTAGCAAGCAAATAAACTTCAAATTATGCGGCATACTGCACGGTAATACTAATATATTGACAGTAATTCTCAGAATATTCTATTTTATTACATAACTAGGTACGGTATGCCTTAATCCTTTTTTTTTCCCCCGTTATTACACGGATTTATAATTTCAGCATACTTATTTCAGATTATTTCATAAATGTTTTAAAAACAAATGTATTTAATATTAAAATTATAACACTTTGCCGTTACTGTGCACTTACTTTGTATCTCAGGATCAACAAATGAGCTACGTAATGCGATAATTGGCTGCAAAAAAGTGCATAACATTTTAAAATAAGCAGGTGCGGTCACAGAGCCGCATAAGTTTTCACTGCCAAATGAATAAACTCTAGAGGAAAATGATCATTGTCAAGTTACATCAAGGATGATTGATGGGTGATTCAAAATATGATTATCGCTCTCTTTTTTAAGGTTTAAATCTTTTTAAAGACACAAATAGCACACTTTTTTATAAAAAGAGAATATTAAGCAGAAAATGCTATTACTTTAATTACTTTATCACTGTTACTTTAAAATGAACTAAAGATAAAATAAATTAACAAAATGTAAATGAAAACTGAATTTAGAGACCAGAGATATGACATTTTAAAGACGGTATTCAATTACTGATAATTCTGTATATTATGTAAACTCTTTGACAAAAAAAAAATGAGTCATCGCCAGATTCTATCGGAGATCTTCGGGGACGCTAATAAACGCTGTATTCACAAAGCGCATGCAGCGAGTGCACACTGCAGTGGGCACTTTGCCTATAAACGTAATGCTCGCAATCTAAGCGTCTGGAAAGAAAAAGAGGATAGAGTAGCAGTGGCCGAGGGGTTTAGAAGGCTTTCTCTACTGCGTAACCTCCTGGGTTTAAATCCTATACCACTTTTTCTCATTATTGGTTTTCTAATTGTATATGTATAATATTGTGTTGCCTTAATATCATATTTGAGTTTTATTACATTACTTATGCACACACAGTAACCACAAACTTAGGCATTCTTTACAAATACTCGTAATTAAATAAATACTTGAACAAGACACAGCAGTATATAATTTAAAATGAAAACACATACAATAAACACAAATTAAAATCATGTAGGAGCCCTAAGCGTGTATACCTGCCCTCAATATTCGGGGCATAGAGGATGTCAGAATTTGGATTCCAATAGATGACTAATTTTTCTCTATCAAAGTATGTACGTTTGTAATCTAAATGCTTACCCAGTGTAGATATGGAGTATATTTTATCCTATATAATGAGCATTTATGTAAAATTATTATTGCCCTTATTTGTCTACGGAATTGCCTTACAAGTTCATAAAGGTAACACTGGGCTCATTATTAGAGTAACTACTGCCTTTCATGTAGGAAAATCAATCAATTCTATCACAAAACTACATTCAAGAGAAAAGAGAATGCACAAAATGATTCTATTAGAGATGTGGAAATAAGCATCATAATGAAGTGAACATTCCGGTTTCTGAACTAGGTTCAAGTTAAAGAATCTTCGTTACTGCAGTTAATTCATGGGCTGGTACAATGTCCTCATAAATTTTGTCATTATGAAGACCAAGGTTGATAATATAGAAAAGCAAGTAGGATCCAAGTACCTCTTCTGTAAAAAAATATTACAAAAAGGATAAGGTGGTGTATTTCCGATTAAATAAGCCTGGGTTGTTTCAATATTCGTAAACAATGGATCAAATACGATTGACAATATCTTCTCATGAAAATTGCGTGAATAGAAAAGTTCGTTTTTGAGCATAGCTATCGCTGATGGTAAAATTTCAATTACCTCCAATTTGGGACACACACATATTCCACATAAAGGGTATATCTTCTCTTGTCTCTTATTAAAAGAGATTTCTCACTGTTAGAGTACATAATGCTAAAGTTATACTGTTATATTGCAATGAAACAAAACAGTTAATGCTCTCGGGGAAAGAATTTGTTCATTGTGCGGAGAAAGCGATACCTGGAGCCATATTTTGGCAGAATGCAGGGAAACAGATTTCAAGAAATGGACATTTATCACCGCAATTTCTGAATTCCAATAGAAATTTGAACATTTGCCGGGAAGTTCTGGTGCGTGCGAGATACTCCCATAATTTGGAAATATTTCTAGAGAAGATCCGATAAAAGGCGGTTAATGGCTAAGACGGGGTGTGAGTAAATGGAACAGGAGCTGAAGATTAAGGGCTCTATTTATGTTTATGTATTTGTACAAAAAAGTATTAACAGAAAACGTGTATATATGTATGTATGCATGCATGTACGTACGTATGTAGGTGCATGGTCATTTTGATTGTTATAAGGACGATATTAGCATGTACGGCCGATGCGACAGTTGTATTTAATTGAATGTATTGTAAAACTGGTACAATAAAACGTCTATTAGTACTACTAGAGTGATGTATAATTTTACGGGCAATTCTTGTTTTTGAACGCCTTTTACCCCTTCCCTCACTTATCCTTGCTACATGTTCACGTCAGGAGGCTTCGCCAAAAATGGTTGGATCTGAAGCCTTCTCCGTCCCAGAGTCAATGAATATTTTTTGTGTCCATAAAGTTTCAATTTGTAGTTATTTTGAAAAAGCAGAGAGCTTGAAAGTCAATTATACTGTACGTGCTTCCTTGTTTCGGCTGGTCTTCTGTTCTTGCGTCCGAATACGGCCACCTCCCTGGGGAAGGGATAGGGTGAGGGAGACACCAGGATAGATCAACCGAAGCCTGTGAAGCCTTTCGCTTCCCCCCCCCCTCCCAAGAAGTTTGAGTCGTCCGCCGATGCTGGAGTAGAAATCTTTACACGCAAGTCACCATCACACCGCTCCAGCCCACCTCATCCTGACACTTTCGGTTCTGTAACAGAATTAACGGAATGAAATGAAAGGAAGTTATACAGCAAAAAGTTTGTGGAATGTAAATCTCCATCTTAGAAGTGGCCAGGGAAACGATGCGAGGATGACAATCAGTGGCGTTAATATTCTGAACTATTTCCTTAGAAATAAGAATTAAATATACGCAGCATTAATTTATTTAGAAAAAAAAAGACGCTAAAACTGTCCTCGTTTATTGTTCCACCCATACCGTTGAGAAAGAGAAGCCTCCTCCTGACGGAAGTAAAGTTTCGTTTCTTCCAGGATTCTGGGTTAGTTGTGTACACTTTTAATTTACCTACCGCAGAGATAAAAACCGCAGGGATTCAAATGAGGCATTTGGAGGCCTAACATGTTTTACTAATGGCCCTGCCCTGAGGTGTATGGGTTACGGTATAATGTTTGGGTAGGTTTTTACGGAGCTGCTAAATATGAAAATGAGTATTTTCTTTCCTAAAATGGATAAGTTATTTTATTTCCAAGTGACTATTTATCATAAAGTGTTAAGAAAACATTAGCGCTAATGAGCAACTATAAATAGCACTTAGAGGCGCGCTCTTGCGCAGATGTGTCGTATCTACTGCCAGCACTAAGAATTGTAACACATTTTAAATTTGTTTCTGTCTCTCTTTCTCTCTGAACGATACTTTGGTACGAATATGCATGCGCCTAGATCAATATAGAAAACATCATCTTAACCATGCTTTGGTCTAAAAGAGAAAGCACGAGAGGAAAAAAATGATCACATGTTCACGGACTGGTTGGTGTTTGTTCCGTCAAGATTTACTGCAGCCTAGAAAAGCAGGGCGGCCAACGAGTAGGGCGCTGCTGTTTAACAATCCGTAAAAGGCAAGAGAGTGATGTCAGAAAAACATGCTCACACTCTTATCTACAGTGCGCTAGATATGCAAAACAGGGAAACTGTTCTAGCTCCCCGATGCGCAAGAAAGCCTTTACTGCACTTAAGGGTATTAACAGCATCCGTCTTTCCTGATGGGACACACCTCAACTGTTAGATTAATGTGCTTAGGAAATAGCAATAAGGAACTGAAAATCTGTTTATACACTTTCATATTCCCTTAGGCAAAAATAAATTATTAACAAAACTTGCGTCGTTTTCTGACTACATCGAATGTTAGAAAGAATAGCAATAAACAGTGTGAAATGAGTATTTAGAGCTGTTAGGCCGTGGTCCATTCGGCTCTTTTCCTGTATCTTCCCAGACGTTTCGTCCTGCACTGCGGTATGTAATTACAGCGACCACGGAAGCCTGCGTTCAACAATTAAGCTGTGCTTTTTTATAATTAAAAAAGTTTCGGTACTAACTGCAAATTTACATCTCATTGACGACAAATAATTAGTAACAAAATTAAATACAATTATATGAGGCCCAATCAAATATAGACCGTTTTTTTAAAATAAATATAATTTTACCATATACAATTACAAAAAAATCCCCTACACAGTTTCTTCAAAATAAATGCAAAAAATTTTATTTCAAAGCCAGAATACGCAGATAATATTTTAAAGCTGTTATAATAACATTGTTCAGCAGAGCTTGGTAAATTTCTGATGTAAAAGAGACAGCTCAGGTCCAAAAAAGTTATATAATCGGGAGGAGGTTGGAGGGAAACAAATTGATTGAATCCAGCTGTGTATCATTTTAACTATATTTCTTTATATTTATATGTATTTTAATATTTTTAAAACTATTCTTCTGGTATTTTTCTACTGTATTATAAAAGCACATACTGCCCGTTGAAACTATTTTGAATTGTACTGGTACTACTGTAATAAATATACTCCTACTACTGATTATTCTTGCAGTAATTGATGCACGTGGAGAGTCAGTTGCAGTTTGCTGTCACCAGAACAGGCATTATTTTGTAGCTTGTTAGTAATCCTCTCTACAGTTGTTACGGATATAAAGTTTCCTTAGTACATTTTATTAAGTGTTACCAATAGAACAGAAAGAAAGTCAACAGGAATAAACCCATACTGTAGGAGAACATAAAGAATCTAACTTGGGACAAAAACTGAAGTATTGCTGTTATGAGTAAAGGCAATATGTTAGTAATGTTATCAGTAACACGGGACTGAAAGTAGATGCACTTCGAACAACTTAACGCAGATTAGTACTCATTATGAAACTAAAATAATTCAGTGAGGTTATTTGAGTTACAGGCCGCCTAAGAGCGGCTCTTATTGGGGAAGTACAGCCGCCGCAGCTGGATAAAAGAAGATACAGTCGCCGCGCTTAAAAGTAGTATTTATTACCGTTTATATTTTTACTAAAAGCACAAAATGACACTATATTTAGGACTGAAAAGAATAATGACCATTAACTGAGCTATAAGAGAAGTTGAAAATGAATTTATTTGCGTAGGGTATTTGCTTTTTCATCTGACATACTCTCCGTATGAACACGGCGTTTGGAGATTTGGAACATGTTGCTGGACATTAGGGGAGATGCTGTTTCTCGTAACTTTTTAACAAGTTTGGGAATTTTCTCTACCTGAAACATGATTCCAGGATATTTTCTTTAGAATCTCCTTACCACGTATCTGACATAAGAGCCAGTTCATAAGAGCATAACTAATGAAGATTAATTATCACAAACTTACACACAATGAAAGCACTGAGTGCACAATCACTTGCTGACAAATCCTTCCTCAAAATGCAAGCTACTACCTGCACATGCACTATACTTCTGGCTTCACTCATTGACAACCTCGTACTGCCCATTAATTACATACTCATAACACATACTATCCAAGTTATGCGAGAAGAGAATTTGTTGCTGACGCAACCTTGGCCCAGCGAAGCTTGCAATCAGCTGTGTATGACCATTAACTTTCTGTGTAGCCGTTCATGCAGGCCACGTCTCTGCCTCTGAGAAATACATAAGAATCCATCTGACAGCCTTACTGTGCCGCTTCTGTTTGTCGGCATATTTGTTGCGCATTCAACTGTTTCCGCTTCTTTTATCTTGTTCCTCGCACACGTCTTCCAATTTTCTGGTAAATGTACAAGCGGTTGGAAATAACATTTAGCAGTACTGCCTCCACGTTGCTTAGTAAAGAAAGAAAGCCGAAAAAAACGTTGTTTATGATTCAACATTCACTGCAATGTAGCAAACGTCTTTTAACTGAAGCAAATCATGTGGTTATCAATACTATTTTCACTGTCAGCTTGCTAGTATTACTATCGTGCTGGAAGGGTTCTGCCAGAAAGGTAAAGCAAGAAATAAAACTTCCTTCCCATGCCTGTGCTAAAGTGTTGTTATTTACTTCAACATAACGACAAATGCAAAGTAATTTTTCAGCTTAACTTGCAGTAAAGTTGGATGTTTCTAGGGGTGACTAATACTTGTATTTTATGGACCCGTCATCATCAGAATCATGTTAAATATATTTACGTGCCCAGTTATTAGAGTAAATCAATGAAATATGACGAAAATGTATAAACAGAAGTCATACCTGGAAGGCTTTTCATATTTTATAAATAAAATTTAATTTTTAAATCTTTATAGGTTTCAATGCCTTCTTCAAACAGGAATTGCTCTACTATCCTTGCAGCAAATATTCTTATATATTAAATAATACATCTAAATTAGGTTGTTAAAAATTTAAATTACAAAAAAATTAATGATCAACAATATAAACAATTGTAATGTCTTTGTTTGGATATTATTATATTGTAGTTTTGAATAGTTCGGCTAATGACCTTGTATCGATCTTAGCGAGACAATTCTAGGAAATCTGTGTTGGGAGTAACTTCTCAGCTGCATAAATGTAACAAACAGTTGCAAGCGAGAAAGATGAGAGCAGTAGAGCTGTGCAATGAACCACCCCTACAATGTGTTAGTATGAACGTTAAAGAGACACTAATTCCCCTATAAACGCATAAACAGAAAATTAACTCGACAAGAAACCATTGCGCATATTTTTCTCATTCGCCAGAACTATTCAAAACTACTTTAGTAATTTTTTATGGTTTACAGTATACACATATCTCCTTATCGTATTTATAATCAGGCTAGGACGGAAAATGAAGTAATTACAACTATCATGTATTCCAAATCATTTATCTTCTTAAACAAAACCGAATGCTGCTGCGATGGTATCAAACCAATTTTTAACATATGTTGTCTAGTGAACGTACAAAATAATTGTATGGCTAAAATATTTTAATTATTAATTAAAATTTAAAAGGGTACATGATATTGAAATTCCAGAAACTTTCCGAATAAACTTTTTGATTTTAAAACGAGAAAAATAAAGAGGAAGATAGTCAAGGTTCGATTAATGAGCAATTTTCAGTTAAAAGTGATGATTTCTGATACCTACCGCTACACTAATGAAGACATTCCTATCGCTTGTGCTATAATGTTAAGCATTTATTAATTCATTTTTTTTCCCCGTTAAAGCAGAAATGAGTCAGTATACTGTCATGACTACGGTTGTGACTTGGGGTAGCTGTTTCGGAGGGTGATGGTAGAGACAGACTCCTGTGAGTCATGCTAACTTAGCTTGTTGTAGTGAAGACATATCCCCGCCTAAGTTGGAAGTACAAAAGGTAGTCTGACGGGCCCTTACCTTTCAGGTATCTGTCGCAGTGGTGCTGAGAGTGTGCGCAGACGTTGACAGTTCGTCCTATAGGATACCAAAGCGAGAGAGAACCAGAGAGCAAAGACCTAAGACCCCGAGCTGCATTCTTTTTTGCCCTTATATCATTTTACGATTGTCTATGGGGATCTTTACATTGTGACACAAGCTATATCAAATATATGTGCCACTACCTTAGATTTGAATAACATTAACCAATGAGAAAACAGTGTGTATAAAACTTTCCGACTCCGTGTGACAGAACCAAGCTCATGATTTTGCTTGTTACTAGGCAGAGGTAAATATCACTATAAACAGACCTCTGAAGTGATTGACCCATACGCCTTTAAACATGCTGGAAAACCTAAAGCAGTGGGTCCCGTGTCATACATTTACGGCACGATAAAGAACCTCAAGCCTGAAAGAAGAGACCTCTGAGCAAAATTTGTCGGCCGTTTCACGCCCTGAATAGAATGGGACGTTGATGACCTGAGATGTTAAAGTGCATCCGTAAATAAACAAAATAATAATAATTTCACAAGAATCTGTACCACTGTCATCACTAGCACTAGTACCACCATCAACACTGTCACCATTACTATCGTTACTACCAACAACAACAACAACAACAACAACAACAATAATAATAATAATAATAATAATAATAAACAGCTACTAACCAAAAACTCTAAAATAAAATAAATATTCTGTGTACTCAAAAAAATCTGCAGGCACCCTTGATCAACATATTTATTTTTATGCTTCCTGGGAATAAGGTTGATGTACTCATTTTTTAATACCAATATTGTAAATCGCCACGGGTGGCCTATCGTTAAGGCGCGAACTCGTGAGCGGGAGATTTAGGATTCGAATCCCGCCAGGACCGTCATCCCTGATAGGTTTTTTTTTTTTTCAGGTTTTCCTCGGTCCTCATTAATGGAAAATGCCGGGGAGGTACCCTAAACTTAGGCCTAGAACGTTTCCTTCCTAAATAAAAAAAATACTTGGCAATATATATCATTTCATTTCATGTATCATCAGTGTTCACCACCTGTGGTGCCTCAGTAGCAAAAAAACGGGCGTTTAACACCATTCAAGGAGTCAAAGGCGAATAAATTAGATTTCTCACTTTATTCAAAATAAATGTACTTTTTTGTTTGAAAAAAAATAAACGCATTTTTCTAGTAGGAAAAATAAAATAAATTTCCCCTTTATGCATTAAAAGGTGCCGGATGCTTTGATTAAATGACACGGTAAAATATATAAAATTAATTTCGCTCAAAATAAACAAAAATTTGATAAAATGTGAGTTATAAGAATAGAAACTTAGCGGAAATATAAAGCAATGATTCCAACACAACAAAATAACATTCACCCGAACATTGATAACAATTTGCCAAAAGGTGTGCGTAAGGTTTATCTACGTAAACAGCTACGGTTTTGATATTTAAAGAAAAAAATAATTTTAGTGTAATAATAATTTACCACCTCTCCTAACATCACTGACGTCTTAATATTTTATATAATAAACATATCTGCACCTTTGTATATTTTAACTCCTCAGCAGTTTGCGAAACATACTATATATTCCCAACTCCTCTTGTACTGAACAATTAACAGTTTCGCGTATTTCTAAAACCGCTGGATTTTTTTTCTCATTATTTTAACCGCGTCCTGTGCCTGTAGCCTTCACGTATCTGAAAATACTTATCGTAAAATTTCCGAATACCGTAAAAATTTCAACCGAGTTGAAAAATACACGCAACAATTTTCACTTGCCTGAGGCTCTCTTATTTACGATACACCTACATGTAAACTAAGGGAAGTGGAAATCGTCCGTGCGCAGGCAGCGTTACGCATTTGCTGGCACCGAGCTGCGAGTAAAGATTATATCTACATTAGCGCCAGTTCTATCAGAGTGACATGCTGGATTTATCTATGTGGATTAAATCATTGTACTTGTCGGAAGCATGCAGTGACGGACTGGCTGTTGAGGCTCATACGGTTAATTATCCACGGCATTCCACAGGATTCTTTGTGAGTTTTTTTTTTTCTTTCTTTTTCTTTAGACAAGATAAATCAGAGCGGTAACATTGCGGACATTAAACCACCAGTGCGCGGATACACGGTATAACAGACTTTGAAATAAAGTTTTGTAATATACACCATGGTTTACAAGCCAAATACTGATTTTTTTTTAAACATATCGCGGAAAAGGGTCTTCATAATAGGGCAATGGGCAAAACTTAAGTGCGTCCGTTATGGGGCTCGGGGTGGAGGGGGGTAAATTTCGAATTTTAAATAGAACGAACAATTTTTAGGTATTTACATAGTCCTGAACAAATTAAGAAATTTTTAAATATTTCTTCTAAAATTAAATATGTATTATGATATAATGTTATTGAAAACACAAAAATGCCTACTGTGTTTTGGCACAAGTAATCCCATTATCTGCAAAAATAATTTAGCTTATTTCAGTATGCAGGTAAGGGGAATATAAAGAGCGCACAAAGGAAGTTTAAGCACCGCTTGCGGGATATGGATAAACTGCAGACAATTGCGCAATGCAAAGAGATGTTTTCCCCGGAAGTACAAGCGAGGCTAAAATTTTAATAAGGGATGAAGATGTACATTAAAATATGGCCAAATTTACTATAAAATGGCTCCTCTTGGCTCATAATAAGGGCTTAGCGAATGGTTAACATCACCGACGATTATGAGCGCAGAATTTGCCCCATCTCTGAGAAGAGGGAAGAGGGAATCAGCTGACTGAATACAGACACGGATAAAAGTAAGGAAAAGTATCTATCACACTCCTTTACGGAATCAGACAGATGGAGATGGTCATGCTGGGCTCTTCTGGCAGGCAAGGAAGGGGAGTAGAAATTAGGTACATTTCTGATGAAGGTGGGACAACTCAGGTATGGGAAAGCTGATAACCGGGAGAATATTGGGGGAAGCAAATTGATTTATGTGTATCGTTCTTAATGTGATTTCTTTGTTTTTCTTTTGTGTATTTTTAAATTTTGCAAAAAAAAAAAATCTTCCAACATTTCTTTAATATTGTTGTATTTTTTAATTTTATCTTGTTTCATTGTTCAATATATATGCTGTTATAGCTTAATGTGAAATATCCAATCTAATATCATGTATTAAACCAAACGGACCTAGTATTATAAAACACTGACAGCGTGCGTCTATTATATTGTATTGGTGTCACTGAAATAAATGCATCACCGTCACCACCATTAACACCACCGCCACGGGTGGCCGAGGTCGTTAAGGCATGGACTCGTGAGCGGGAGGTCTGAGGTTCGAATCCCGCCAGGACTGTCCTCCCTGACTGGGGTTTTTTCCAGGTTTTCCTCAGTCTTCATAACTGGTAAATGCCGGGGAGGTACCTAAACTTAGGCCTGGAACGCTTCCTTCCTTAAAAAAAAAAAATCCTTTCTCAATATATCATTTCATGTCATGTATCATCAGTGTCCACCGCCTGTGGTGCCTCAGTAGTAAAAACGGGCGTTAAACACTACTCAAAAAAAAAAAAAAACCATTAACACCACTACTATTAATAGTTTCTCATACTATTTTAATAATATGTATTTTAAGCAATAATCACCTACATCCTAAAATTGTCATTGTTGTTATTAACTTTTTATTATTGTTGTTATTTCACCACCCTGTCAGGAAAAATAAAGAAAGAGATTTAGTTTTTTGGAGCACACTGGTGACCATGCATAAAGTTTTACTGATGAAATCGATGAGTGGTAACTAAGTTCGATGGTGTGTAATCGACTTTATTAGTGCGTTTGATGTTATCCATCGTCGCCTGTTATTAACAAAATGAAAGGAATCGAGATTTCATTATCTGGCGTTTAGTTGATTAAGAAGAACTTGAAAGAGCGTTCACATAATTGATTTTGGTGAACGGTTAAATCTATAGAAATTACCTCGGAGATACCCCAGAAACTGTTCTCGGGGTAGCTCCATTATTCGCTTTTGCTAGTAACTGTAACAGTCTATCAAATTTTGCGAATTTTCAAATCAGCTTACAGCTAGTGTGTAAAATAACGCTGTTTTGAGAATTATACTTTTTATCTTAACACAATAGTGCTTAAAAATCCATGGATATCGAAGCTCATAACAATAAATGCATAATTATTATAAACAATTTAGACTCAATAACCTATTAGAGAGGAAAAAGTAGAGCGAATATTCACCTATTTTGCTGATTTAATTATAGGTTTAAGGCTCTTTGTAGAGCGCTTCTAGTTGTGTATAGTGAAACTGTTCCAAATATTGAATTACAGACATTTCTAAAAGTTGTAACTCTATCGTATCTTGTTTTTTGATATATAAAACAAAGGCAAACCTCTTGTGGATTTAAAACTAATACGATGAGTAAACAAACGCGTGTTTAACATGACATAATTTATATGTTAAATCAAGCAGATGAATTTAGGCAAAGTTTTTTCTACCAATAAAGTCAGGTTCCAAAAAGACACAACCTCAATATCTTCCATTGATTACAACCTAACAGATATTCTACATTCTTTATCTTATGCAAGGCTATGTTCAAGTGTGTAGAGGACTCGCAACGTCACACAGACTGACGTATAACTGAACCGCTTAATGCAGAAAGGTGATATGTCCAGTTTTACATACCTTACATGAAATAAGCAAACACGTTAATTCGTTTCTATATAGCATTATTAGTTTTAGAATGTGGAACTGTTCTATAATAAAGAGTATGGTTTCAGAAAAGGTCATTCTTGCATATATTGTATATTCAAGTTGAAGCAGCAGTTAACACAAAAACCAAGAGAATTTAATTTACATACTGACGTGTCGGTGGTAGACTGTAGTGTGGTGTGAGTTGGTGACGTAGGAGCTTCACGTCGACAGCCAACACTTCCTCTGGGACTCCGTCTCACGGGTCTTTCGCTGATTTTCGTTGAGGGAGCTCAAAAGGGGTAAGCTGGGAATTAAAGGTGAAATAGAACACTCCACACTACGTATGATGGAATTGCTGTTTATGAATTATTGAATTTGATGGTCGATAGTGAATCTCGCCGCTTAGGCTGCCGATGCGAATACAACAGTTGCGAGCAACATAACGCTTTGGTAAGCAAGCTCCGAAATTGATACTTGGGGCTTTTGCCACAACTTGGCTGAAACTTCCCTGCGATCTCCGTCGAGCTCCGTACTTAGAACCTGAAATAAGACGAATACTCCTAAAACGGGGCGAAGGCTCGTGTGTGTGTGTGTGTGTGTGTGTGTGTGTGTGTGTGTGTATGTGTGTGTGTGTGTATATATATATATATGCAACACCTATTGGCTTGCCTTCTGAGGTTTAAATAGGTGACTCCCACCCCGGTCGATGTCCTCAGCGAACTAGCGGTTGAAATTCTCGCGAAGATTTGTTCTCACGGCCAGGGAAGGTTCTACCCTTTTAAGAAGTCTTTTGTCCGTGGCTTTGAAAGACGACCCTTTTTTCTATTGTTATGGCTTTTATGACTGCGTTTACTGAGCCTACTGCCTAAGGGCGGTTCACCAGAAGACTTTCCAGCTACAGTTTCTGTGCCTTCCTTACATAGTAAATTAATTGAGAGAATTATTACACTAAGATTATATTGATGGCGTTTGATTACGCAGTCTTAGAGATATTCTTATTATTAATTAGATATATCATATCACTAATTATATTAATAAAATATTATTTCTCATCTGTAGTAAAAATATACATAAGACAAACAAATATCATGCATAATAAATATATAAATATGGGGTGGTAGCTATGGACAGCTATAATGTCCACGTTTTATTACATTATAGGAAGGCTTTTAATAGCTTTAATAAAAGTTTACTTCGGGATTATAATATGAAAAATGGGTACTGCAAAGCTATACAAAGTCTGTATAAAAATTTTATAGTTTAAAATAACAGAAAAGCTTATATAAATTTTATCAAAACATATCAAGGAACAAGATATTAGTTTTTATTGGTGTTTAACGCCCGTTTTTACTACTGTGGCCCCACAGGTCAGGTGAACACTGATGATACATAAAATGATAAATTGGGAAAGAATTTTTTAAGGAAGGAAACGTTCCAGGCCTAAGTTTAAGGTACCTCCCCGGCATTTGCCAGTTATGAGGACTGAGAAAAACCTGGAAAAAAACTCAGTCTGGGAGGACGGCCCTGGCGGGGTTCGAACCCCAGACCTCCCGCTCACGAGTTCGCGCCTTAACGATATCGGCCACCAATAGCGTTAAGGAACAAGATAAGGAAGTTATCTTTATTATGTATAATATTAAAGAAAAATAAATTAACACTATTAGCAATGTAATAAATTAACAGTAATTATATATATATATATATATATATATATATATATATATATCAATGACATAGAAGAATGACAAAGTTCAATTAACTACAGGTTTTAGCATGACAAACTGTGTTCTAAATAATCTAAAGTTTGCAAAAAATCGGACTATTTTTGGAGAAAATGGTCATCATTTACGATCTGCCTAAAACTAAATAGTTAAATATCCCAAGGTCATGACTTTTCAAGAAAAATGTACAATAATCTAAAATAATGCTGAATAATGAATCAGTTCAGCAAGTTAATTGGTTTCAAATATTCAGGGTGTGAAATTTCTTTTAAGTTGCCACTGTAAAAACTCAACAAGGTTGCGGGACAATCAAATGCATGTTAGGAGAGAAACTAGTTTTATAAAATGATTGTACCTATGCGCTTATATGTCTGTGAAACTTGGGCTTTATATGAATGTCAAAAATGTGAGTGATGAAATGCCAAGCATTCAAATTAGAGAGGAGTTAAATATTTTCAACCTAAATGAAGAGGTAACCAAAATAAAATAAACTGTTATGAACATGTTAAAAGAATGGTACATGAATAATAGCATACCAAGCACTAAATTACAAACAAAGCTTATAGAAGTATTAACCCTTCAAAAGAAGAAGGGAACATTTATTCCTTTGTGGCCGAAAACAACACTAATGATCTACTGAGTAAACTGGAGCTGATGGTGAATTATTAAATGAAATCATTGAGAACCATTTTCATTGCTTAGTCACCTATAGTTAATTTTAAGACCTTTACAGACTACTCTCATATATTTAAACACGTAGATATTTATCACCTGCATAATAAATTGCTCGGTTTATTGTTTGGGCTTTGATTTTAAAAGACCAGTCTTAAGAAATATTAAATTATTGTTTATTAAGATAAAAATTTTGAAATGAAACCCCTGTACAGCAATACGTTTATTTTTAAATCTAAGAACCCTTACCACTGAGCTGGAAACAGGTGGTTAAAATACCTAATATAACGTCTACAAGTTCTTCATTGTTTGCGTTAAATAGTTTATATTAGTACAAATATTTAAAGCAGAGAAATGCATGTGAAAAGCAATTAAATTAAGATTTATTCAGTTGAAAATTTGGAACAGGATATTCTATTTGCAAGCTGTACGGGGAAATAGGTTCAAATTAATAAGCGACATAGTAAAATTTATGAAAAAGTAACACATTACATACTAAATTAATAAATATTATTAATACGTGCATAAAAAGATTCTTGCCAGCCCAAGCCAGAGGCACCCTCCCAATAGCATTTTCCAGTAGGTAGCTGCCTTATAAATTAAAAATCTCAAGCATTGCAGGCAGTTAAGTTACTTACATCCCCAGAGCATTCGACCCACCACCCAGTACCATTGGTAGGGCGGCCTACTCTAGCATCAGCCTCCCCAGCTCTGCACGTGAATGACGCGGGCGTTTAAAGTTCCTTACCAAGCAGCAACGTACTCAATTTTTCACAAGTGGAGGTCCCTCAATGCCATAGCGAACCTAATTCTACCGGAACATGTCCCATTGAGAGAGGCTCGGTTGTTTGACCTGTCAGAACCAGAGTGTCTTAAGGGATGGAACCGCCTATTCCTTATGGAGAAATGTTAGACGCTATTTATAAAGTCAAGAGAAATCATAAAATTTGCACTAAAATTAAACTTCCTCCTTCTATATGCGCAATTAAGGTTCATGGTATAGCCCAAAAGATGTAAATTTAGGATTCACTATTGATGTGTTTAAATACATTTAAAACTATGGATTTCTATGTATTACTAAAATATTCCGGCATTACATTTCGAAAGCAGATTGCTGTTTACTTTTGTTCAGCCATACATATATTATATACCTAACTATTCTTCCATATTACAATTGCATGTTTTCACACTGATCTGCTCAGTGTATTAGTAAAGAAGGAATATATAAATAGAACTCCATTCGTAACATGTATATATCAGAAAATGTCGTGATTAATTGCGATTATTATAGTAAGCAATGACTGAAGTGCATTTGCACATTGAAACTCGCTCGCTGTTATTTTTTCTTTCTTTTCGAGTTTTTGTTGCAGACACGAGCTGATGAGTAAATGCAGGGGTAGAAAACACGATGCAAGCGGCAATGAATAAGTGGAGGAGAGAGAGAGAATTAACATTCCGTTCCCATTAGTTCTTGCATGATATCCACAGGCATACTGCCGTGGCGGACTAGTCAATATGTACATTGTGAAGTAACTTCTGAGTTATTCATCAAGTAATGCATCGTTCATAAACCTTTCTGTCTTTACCTGAGGAGGAATGTCTGCAAAGAATGTATCGCGAGGTTTGCTATGTCTTAATTTTTTCTTTTAATATAGCGCTCCGTAGACGACGCGTGCTAAAAGACTCAAAGCAGTTTTCATGATCTTGCATTTCGGCTGAGTAAGAGATGAAGTCTATTCTTGTACTATTTATTAGCAATTCTAACACTAGGAGGAAGTTCATTTATGATTCTCTTTAACTAGAAAATACTTTAACTAATTTTCTTACATTTACTTCTCAAGACTGCATTCAAATCATTATAGGAACACGCTGTGCAGGCTGAGAACGATATAAAGGTTTAATTTAAGAGTGTCATTGTTTAGAACATTTCAGATATGGGAGCCACATCTCAAAAACCAATCGTATGGCCTTGTGTAATTTGGCACAGCTTGGGCGAATATCCTTTGGCAAGGAACACGACGTTAAATGAACCTGTGCACTTTGTGGCCGAGGCAATGACCCAGCGGTACTTCTATTTGGCGGAGCATGTCATCATTCAGACCTCGTGATTTCTGATTTTCTAGCGTGAACGACACAAGACACTAATAGATGACTTTGCAGACTGTAAGAAGCATTGTAATAATTTGTATAAGGTAGGCGTTCTTACAAAGACTGAGTGATTCATCTTGCGGATTGGGAAGTTATACAATCCCGTAGTTTAACGTATTATACCATAAGCCCGTCGTATCGAACTCGGCCGAATTGGCTGTTATGTGCCTCTCGGCATGTTACACTGTGAGTACGCTGGCTTTAGCAGGGGGTTCAAATACTGGTACTTGAAAGTATACCTTTAATTGTTTTCTAATACGGAAAATAGAAACAATGCTTACTCTGTGATGTTTATCAATGTGAAAATTCTAATTATGTAAATTTCAATTAAACCATACAGCACTATAATAATTCACTTTATTGAAGATAATAAGTAAATGCGAATATATTTAAATTCGTGTAAAATGACAAACATAAGATATTAAATAATATTTTATTCCTAATAGATGTTCTTACATACAAGAGAAAGACAAAAAAACAGGAGTAGGTCGGGAGCAATGTGTACACAGTAAATAAACGGAAACTCTCTTATTTTCTTTTTTATTTGCTTTTTTTAATAGTTGGTTCTATAATAACGCAGAGAAAGGTGACGAAGGAGTTTGCGCCAAATACGATAAAGTGTCTATCCCTTCTTATTCTGGAAAAAATAGTAATTCGTCAAATGGAATAGATGAATAATGAACATTGTGAGAATAGCAATTATCAGAATGCAAAACAAAAAGGGAGCATTAAAAGAGAAAAGATTACTTCCGACTGACAATAACATTCCAAAGATAGCTTTATAACTAGGGCACAGTACATGTTCTGTGTAGTTGCTATTCTGAAAACTATTTTAGTTGGGTTACAAACAAGTCTTCTTATGACTAAAGAGTGATACCAGATAGTAACTGTAGGAACTGTATTTGGTAATCTTCTTCTTTTTCTCATTTGAAGCTAAAGACCGAGGAAAGCCTTGGCCTGCCGCAGCGACCTCTGCATCCTCTAACTCCGTCTTACGACTTCAGTGATAGAGGGCAGTATTGCATGGGGACACGTGATCAGTACGCTGGCACTATGCCGGTCGCCCATCATGCGGCTTTCGTGATCGAAGAACGCCACCACCCCATCAGGCAGCTTCGCAATTGTCCTCACGAGGCTGGGTGCCCCCTTCCTGATCTCCCTAACTTAGAAAATTTCCTCAATAGGTACCGGGAATCGAACCCGGACCATCCGATCAGCAGTCTGCATCGCTAAACACTAGACCAAGGAAATTGTCATTTAGTAGTCTATTTAATGGTAATATTTTCTCTCTATCCTAGGATAAATAACAATGTGTTCCGTACCAAATGCGATAAAATAATTGAAGAGGTGTGTTCTGCGGCCGGTAATTGCGTAAAATGTCTCAGTAAAAATATATTATCTTAAGAACTTAGTTCTGAAGCTTTTTCTATGTGTGGTCAATGTATGAGCATTAATGAATGTGCACTGCTGGTGGTAATGAGCTTTTATACGGTAAATTAATTTTTGAGGCAGATATTCCGTAAGCACACAAATTGTTACAAAGGGGTGTTTTTAAACAGAAGAGTTTAGCAAGATAGCGATTAAATAAATGAAATATTTGGAAATAAAGACCCAGTTGCTCAAAGATATATAGGTACCAGATTCTGATTAATTATTTTTCTCTCTATTTTAAATAAAAGAAAATATGGTGTGTACGTATCATTTTAAAAAACACAAATGTTGTTTATAAATAAACATATGTGTAAATAATTACAGTAAGAAATAATTGTCGTACTAAATTTAACAAAACTGATCAATAAAAGAGCAATGTATTTCATTTTTTTAAAAAAAAATCCATTATAGGACAGTCCGGTGAATACATGGGCCACTTGAGAGCACCTACATTTCCCATTAACTGATAAATACAGATTTGTCTAGTTGCCAATGTAATATATAATACATAATTCTTTTTGTCTGTTATTCAAGGAATTACCTGTACATTGTGCACAAGGATGCTTATTTATTCGAAATATGATGTGTATGGTATTTTCGTTGTTACTGTTTGCGCGTACTTCATAACTTTTTACGAGGTGCATTAAGTTTTAACACCTTCTTTTTTTTTTTTTTTTCTAATTAACTAATCACAGAAAAACTGTGAAACTTGTGCCACTTCTAGACGTAATCTCCCTCCAGCCGTACACATTTTTTTCACAACTTGTTTCAGGATTGAAAAACAGCATAAATTCTCATTCATTGTCACAATCGATGAAAAGAAGTCCCATTCATGCCGCCATCACGCATCACATTGCCTGGCAACATGCCACACGCAGAGTTATGGTCGTCCGTCAGCATTCGTGGCATGCACCTGGAGGACAGTTTTCGCATTTTCAGGTCTTTGTGCAGAATTGTGTGCACGGATCCCACGGAAATGCCAACTTTGGATGCGATGTGTTCCACTCTCATTTGGCGATCCTCCAAAACAACTTTCTCCTCTCGCTGAACCATCTTGTACGAGGCCGAGATTGCCTTGGTTTGTCACATGATGATCTGCCTTTCTTGAACAGTTGCACCCATGAACACACACTAGACACATCCATGACACCATCACCACATGTCTCACATATCTCACTCAATTGGCGATGATTTTCAATTTGATTACAAATAAAGAAAACGAACATGAATGTAAAGAAAACGTCGCCATTTTTACAGTATCAAAAAAAAAAAAAAAAAAAAAAAAAAACAGTCCTCGCTTTTACCGCTGCCGTTAGATTTTTGTGTGTCATATAGTGCTACCATCTCTATCACACATTGATGAGTGCTCGCATAGTTTAAAAGAAACAGCATGCTTATATTTGTTTCCAGTCCTGATAAAAAAATCGGAGAAATTATAACTTGAATGCACCTCGTATTATGTTGCTTTTGTATCTTCCCTTTTGTGTGTGCGTGTGCGTGCGCGCGCGCGCGCGTCCGTCCGTCCAGGGAGAATAGAAAAGTAAAGCAAAACCTTTTGTACTGACAGGAAAGGATATGAGAGAGAAGGGGTATTTCTGATGGAAGTGAGATAGCTCAGATCTGAAAAGACTGTTAATTGGGGAAGGGTGAATGCAACTGCATATGAGATTCCTACTGCTATTTGTATAAATTTTTATTTTTTATTATATTGTTAAATACATGTTATCTTACTTTTTAGTAGATATAGCATTAAACTAAACATACCTAGTATATTATAATAGAACGTATGGTCTTTAGACCCATGCGCTTACTGAGCTTTTATTGTAACGGTACAAAATGATGATTTGAGGAAAATTTTGCTGATTCGATAACATTCCTGCCAAAACAATTAAAATTATAATAATTCCTAATTCACTTTTATTATATACACACTCTAAATAATAAACTATAAGTACTAATATGCTACAGAACTCTGAACCGTGGCCAGAAACTTGACGGTGTACAACAACTCTATGTTAGAACTCCTGAAATGGGATTCTGATTGCAGAAAACAAGTCAGGAAAGCATTGATCTAAAAACAAAGCCTGCTTATAGAAATTAATATGATACCAGTGTTGTGCAAAACTCAAGAGACAGATTTTATCTTTTAGGGTATCCAAAATATCTGAATTTGGGCTTCATGCCTATAATTCCGAAGATATTGTCAGCTTTTTACTAAATTTAAACACAAACTGCAAAAATTATGATCAAAATGTGAAACCGTGAAAATAATTTTAAAATGTTACACAAAAGATTTCAAGAAAGTGATCAAAAGGTGTCAGAAATATTGCTCGCCAGGGTGCTTAGAAGTCTTGTAACACGACCATATTTTTATCCTAATTACTGTATCTATTTTTAAAATAAAATGACATTATTTTCTAGCTTGCTCTTGTATAATGCCTTATGACATTAATCGAAATACATATTCTGAGAAACAACATTCAAAGCTGGCATTTCAAAACGGTACCCATGTCCATAAGGGAAGGATTTTTATTCAACAGAATGTGAAATAGAGGCAGAACGAACCCTGTGGGCGTTTTTAACATATTATGTGCTGAGGAATATAAACACAGCAGCCAACTGTCACATCATATACAGCAAGTGTTGACATTAACATATCGCGCGCGGCAGCCCTTGTAAATTATTAATCTGTACCACTGTATACCATGAAAGCTGAAAACAGATTCCCTTACACTAACATCCCTAAGGTATACTTAATACTCTGATTCTGTTTTCAGCCTGAACCTGGATATCTCCTGAACCAACAGAACTAAAAGTTCACACAGTTAAAACAAAATCCTGAAAACAACTTAGTGTAGAATAAAATGCTCCTGTACCTGGGATAAAAGCCTAATATCTCACAGTTGATAATGAGTATTTTTCCTCTTTTGTGTTTATTTTAAAAACCAAAGAGTAAACAGAAACCTGTCAACCAGAAAACAGCTTCCGGCGCGATTCTTAATAATGTTTCCTTGTTCATCATTTAGAAGGCAAACGTAGAGGTAACTTAATAAAATCAGCGCTCGTGATTAAATTTGTATTAGCTGGTAATAAGAAACAGAAAACAATCTTTTCACAGTAGTAACGTAGTGAAACTCTTTTTACGAGTGATACAATTGGATTAAACTGAAAATTTAATTTCTTGCAATAAGAAGGCTTGATACATTCTGTTTATTCAATTTCAAAAAGTTAAAGTAATAAAATTAAAATCCGTCCATTTATGTACATTTTCCATTTATGTGATTGTAATATCATCTCTATATAAATGTATTATGCCATGCTTATGTTTCAGAATATAGCTCATTAAAGATGATAGTTTTAACAGATTTTTCAACAATATTAACATTTCAAACACTTACACAATTGATGATTCATTACGATTGAACATTCACTGCTATATTAATACCTCTATTCATTCCAAATCTATAGTCCATTTCTCTGTATATACCAGTTTTCTTTCTAATGACTGTGTTAGTTAGCAATTTTATCTGTACTTTCCTTTAATTAAAATATAATATGACTTTTATTTACAAGGGTAAGTCATTAAGTAAGTTACAAATGGATGCAGAACTTGAACAATTTAGAGTACTGATTTGAAAAATATTTTCATTTCTAACATAATCTCTGTGCTTGAGGCACTTATCGTATCATTTCATAAGCTCCTGAAACCCAGCAGCATAGAACCAGGTGGTAACTTCCTTTATACAGTTTTATCGTCGAAAAAATGTTCACCTAAAATATGGTGTTCAAGAGGATCAACAAATGGAAGACGCTTGGAGCACGGATGGGGCTAAACGGAGGATGCTCCAGGGCTGCCAACTTGAAATTTCTTAACGTCTCATATGTCTTGTTGGCAATATGAGGACAAGCGCTGTTATGGAAGAGTAACACGACTTCGGTAAGGAATCCCGGTTGCTTACGTTGAATGGCCTTGTGAAGTTTCCTGAAGATGTTATAGTAGAAGCTGGCATTTAAGATTTTTCCTTAAGGCTGGAATGCGGTGATCAAATGCTTTCGTAATCTCAGAAGACTGTGAACATTACTTTCCCGGCGGATGGCGTCACCTTAAACTTCTTTTTTTTTTCGCAGGCGACGCAGGATGTTTTCACTGCATTGACATATTTTATCTCGGCTGGTAATGGTGAACCCAAAACAAATCAATTGTGACGATTCCAGTTAGCATACCATGTCCTTCACGTAGGTAGCAATAGATATGCTGTAATGCCAGACCCATTCTTTGCATTTTGTGTTGCGGGGTCACATGTGCGGCACTATCGTGCACAGATTTTGTGAAAACATAACATGTCATACATGCCGTGTGAGAAAGCATAGTTATCTCTCTCTGCTCAGATTGTCTTCAACCCGGTGCAAATTCGCCTCTGTAGCAATGTCCGTTAGCCGGCCGACCGGTGTTGGTCTTCGATACGTGTCCACCCTTCAGAGAACTTTTGCACTAACTTGTAAACCGCTTGATGTGACAGATACGTATTTCCGTAGACGGCAAGCCATTATGAATAGTATTTATTCCATATATTTTGGTCACAAAAATTGCACAACAGAGCGCTGCTCGAGTGTTGTGCCATTCAGAGGCGCCAATCACCTTGCAACTGCAGTTTAGCTTTTGGAAACATTGATAGTTTTGTGTTGTCATTGCCATTTAGT
This sequence comes from Metallyticus violacea, assembly GCA_030762175.1. Lineage (NCBI taxonomy): Eukaryota > Metazoa > Arthropoda > Insecta > Mantodea > Metallyticidae > Metallyticus > Metallyticus violacea. The sequence continues at coordinate 58,370,915 of CM060833.1, forward strand.
GGCAATAGACTCAGGTGTCTCGTTCAAAAAGTTAGTACTCCACATCAATTTGTAACGTACTTGATTATTTACTCTCATACAAGATAAATGACCTAAATCTTTTGATATTTTACTCACGAAGACTTTTATTTATTGAAGATAAAAGAATAAAATACATAGATTAGGTCGATGACCCCATACATCGTAAATTTGTATAATTTTCCTTTCCTCGTAATTCATTTTTTTGGGTCTAAACATTAAAAATAAATGTTCTTTTGATAACAATATATGAAATGATATTAAGTATTGAGACTAAAAGTATAGATTAAGATTATAAGATTAGGATTGACTATCATTCTAATTGTAGGTCCTGGTAATGTAGTGGTAACTTTACTAGCCTTGAGGGTTCACTCTCGGCCACGATCGATGGATTTTTTGAGGCCTCTGAGCAACATTTTCGGCCGTTACACGCCCTGAATTGAATGGGATGCTGATGACCTGAGATGTTAAAGAGCATTCGTAAATATATCAACCTAAAATAATTATAATTATATTGTGAATCTGGCAGATAGAGATTATTATTACTTTGGCTTCTTGAAGGGTGCCACTCCGTGGTCGCCATTTTGCAAACGATGACGAACTAAAAGAAACTTTGCGGAGATCTCAGCAAGAAATTAACTAGACCTGGATACAGCGTCTCGTTCAAGGCGGCGCAAGTGCATAGAAACTGATTGTGACTATGCAGATATGTACAGAATGTTCTTAAAAGATGCAAGAATATTTCAGGTCAATGCCACAATATTATTTATTACAGTTTTTGAGAAAAAAAATAGGTAGTTTTACTTCCATATTGCCCCTTTACAGCGATATTTAGTTTTTTTTGTTATTGCAACCACTCACAGGTTAGTAGATAAGCTTATAACATACTATATATGCATCCATAAAATCCAGTTTTAGGCACCTGTAGCGGAATAATGGGGATGCCGACGTAGACGTTTTTCGTCATAGACGTTAACATTGACTAACTACCCCCACAATATCCTCGGCTAGTTCAGGGTTTGATATTATAGCTGGATTTTTCGCATTGCTGCTTCTGGGATGAAAAGAGTTCGACTTTAAGTATAACAAAATCACATGGATAGAAATTTATGGAGTTTCATAATGTTTCGTTATTACCACACAACAGTACACTTTTCTGATTGCGATATTTTCTGAGAATATTATTAGATGCAGACTGAATACGAGACAAACGTGTTATAATTTACATTTCTGTGCTTTTTGTCCTGTTGTAACTCGTATACTATTTTCCTATAAGGATATCAATTCAAATTCGTAACTCCTATCATTCACCACAAACAATAATTTTGTAATTTCTTCCAAGAAATATTAATCGCCACTTATCTTTACGAAATGTTAAAATGTAACTTCACTTTACGAAGTACGAACCAGGATTTTTGCTAATGAAATTTAAAACACAGCTTCATTCTACGTAATCCAACGCATAACTAACAAAAATTTAAATTATAATAATACTATACATTGCAATGCATTATAATTTCAACATACGTATATAGTATGATAATGATTATTCGGTAACCTTGTACTAATAGTGAATAATTGGAAAGTTTCACCTGAAAAGAGCAAGTTACAAGAACTTAAAAGCACTGATAATTTTCTTAGTAGGAAATCGTATTTGTATTTATATTTGTTTATTCTCCTATTCTCTGTGATAATCGATACCAAAATGTCACAAAAGTTAATTTACTGAAAAACAAAATTGTTCATCATCATCATGTAAGAGATTCTCCATATCCTTAACATATGATGGGCTCAAAGAAAAAAGGCCTCATTACAAAAAGGTAATCTGGAAGCCATCTGTTGCTGTTTAATAATAATCTTAGATGTTTATTTTATTTTGTAAAAGAAGAGACTCGCTTCAGAAAACTTGGTCAGCATACAAGGGAAGAAGGGATCCATTAACATTTTCAAGTTAAATAATTCTCATTGCATTCTTCCGTCCATTTTACAAGCATCCTGTATCATGCGATTACAGTCATTCATTATTATGTCTACATTTGTAGCCTATATAACTTAAGAAGATATGTGAGTTGTAGAGATTTAGTTTACTCCGTATTATTCTGTTTAACGTGTACTCACAGAATGAATCTCTCAAGTGGTACTTAATAGAACGTAAAACAAAAAACGGAAATCCTATGGCAGGGTGCCTGCAATTAAAAAAAAAAAACCTGCAATCACATGAAATGGCATCTGCTTGTACAATGCTTTCAGTTAGTGCCAGAAAAAACCAGACACAAATTTGAGACAATTCAACATTGACCACTTCAGTTTGGAATAGGATTCTGTAACAATAATAAACAATAAATCTCATTGCCAATTTCTTCAACTAAGGTTTACATATGAAAATAATTATAATATTTAAAATTTTAAAAGCACAAACATGTTTAATTTATTGATTTAAAAATATCTAACCCAAATGAAGTACTGTCAGATAAAGGAAAGGATTTGTTTTCAAACGTTGCACATAAATGAAATAAGAACTAGTTTGAAGGAGACCTAATGATATTAACTTGTTATTAATTTGTACAAGTTAGCAACTTTGTAACAGAACTTTCAAAGTATTAGTATTTTTGAAGTTAACGTAAATTACAGTAATGATAATACTATTAAAATAATATTTTTCTACTTGCTCGATTTTCAAGTTAAATACAGGAAGTAATAAAATAATTTAACGCAATAAGCCCTTTCTTTCCCACGAATATTTACAATTATTAGATGCATTGAAAAGTTTAATTAGTAATCGATTCTGCATATCCATTTATAATCAAAGTGTTCAGCTATATGGAATTACTAAGTCTATTCATTGTTAGGATATTTACAAAATTAAACGTTAAAATGTTCCCAGTTTGTAAAAGTCAATAGGCCCGTTTTCTTTTCCTGCACTCTTCATGTCGTTTGTCTTTGCGTAGTAATTGTGAATGAAAGGCAACTGTGAATTGAAAATAAATGCAAATAATTATATACAAGCTTAGACTAGGAATACAACTCTATAAATCATAGATACTATGAAACAATGTACATAAATCTAGATGTTTCCAATATCCTGTATATGTAACATCCGGTAAAGTTTATGTACCACATTTTAACAACTGTGTCGTCAGGCTATATGTGTTCATTTTTTCATCCTTATGTCTCTTAATGTCAACTCGTGCATTTCCCCTTTTCCCTCATTCATTCATTCACCCATATATGTTTATGGCTGATACTTCCAACCACGTAGCAGTTCATTCCACAGTCTATAAAGTTATATAATTGCGACAGAAGTGTGAGCGTACAGAGCTCAATATTTTCGCGCGTAATTGTGTGCTGACGCTGTCGCATGCAGGAACAATAGAGCATCACATCAAACGGAACAGGAAGAGGGTGATGGTGAGAGTTATTTGACACAGCTCATCACGGCATTGTGAAATTCTCCCTTCCAAAACGTTTTGTGGTAGACGGAATCTTGCCTCGAGTACCTAAAGTGTGCCCATCCACTGTTATATCATTAACAGCCCTTTTCCTGGCGAAAGGTGACGAAAGGGATGAATATGCCTATTTGAACCGTAAAGTTCTAACGTTAAATAGCATGGATTAATTGCGTAGACTGTTATTGATGTAATCTGTCGCAGCATAAACAGAAATTTCTCTTCCAGTGCCGCGATTGTTACGGCATGTCACTTACTCTTGACTACATCAAAAGTTGCAAAGTTCCTGCGTTAATTTTCCGACTTTATCTTTACGCATTATGCTGGCTACATAATGACAGGTTCAACAAATGTCCTGCAGGGTCTGTGATATCTAAAAAAAGTACTTCTGGACTCACACTAAAACAGAACAAGAACAGTAGTGTTAGGATTGTAGTTTAATTCTACTAAATGTAGTAAGAGGCTTTAGTTACACTTTTTATCCTATCATGATAATCCTTTAATCAGGCAGGCATCTTACCCAAACGCTATATTTTATTACCTGCCAATCACTTGCTTAAGACATCCTGCATCCATCTTTTGTTTTTTTAGAATTCTACTAGCCATCTTTTTAACTTCAATATTCCTGTTGATAATTTTTCGCGGCTATTCTCTGGAGATGAAGGCCGTTAAGACAGGGACTAGCGATCGGGAGGTTTGGGTTCGATTACTGCCAAGATCATCCTTCCTGATTGAGGTTTCTTCCAGGTTTTCATCAGCCTTCATGAATGGCATATGCCAAAGAGGTACTGTGGTGTGGAACGGCTCCTTCCTTAAAAAAAAATCCTTTCCCAATTTATCATTTCATCTCATGTCTACAGCCTGTGATACCCCAGTAGTGAAAACGAGCCTGAAACATTATCATAAATGTCCATACCAATTTCATCCTTTTAACGTAAACAACAAATGTTCCTACACATGAATATTTTAATGAATTTTCATTTCGTATATGGTTTAATCTTGAGATATCATTTAAATCCCCAAGTTTCCCAGTGTATATACTTAAAGATGGTTAATGAATTACTATTTTTATTTCTTTCCTTGTGGGTATTCTGCCAATTTTAGCCGTAATAGAAGCTCACCACGTTGAGCAGTATCGGCATTCGCAACAACCCGCACTGTATGCTATGCTATCTACAAGAAAGTATGGACAAAAGCGTCCTGAAACAATGCAATACACTTACTACCGGGGAGCTAGGACAAATTTTATACACAATGACTAAATCAGTTTACATTGCTTTGTGAATCATTTATGTTTATCTAATTTTTCTTTTATGTCTACTTCAAATGTACCTGCGATTGATCCAACAGCCGGTTCTCCGGTTAGATACGGCCTTCTGGGCTCTTTGCTCTGGCCTTCGAAAGCAGTAGTTCGTTACTTTCCTTAACAAAATAAGATTATGGTCAAATATAGTGCTTACATTATAAGTTGTAGATAACGAAAAATAGAAAGACTGAACTCAAGTGAAATCCCTTCCTTTGTCCCTTCTCGCTACGTTGTTTCCCACTCGGAGCCTTGCTTAATATGAATAACAATGCAGTCCCAGTGCAAAGTCGCTTCAGCGCCAAGGTGAATGTACGCAAAAAATTCATAACGGAAATACGATTTACAGCTACTTCCAACTTCCTTCTCTGTGTCTACAGTTTTTTTTAGAAAGTGTCAGTTGCGAGTATGCAGAGTGTGTGGAACATAAACGTTTTACAGTTGGCTTCTGCTAATAAATCATGAATTCTAATATCTATAGCATATCTACAAACACACACACACACACACACACACACACACATATAGTGACCTATTATACTTAGTGACCTAATGATTGCATTTCAAGACCGGAGTAACTTTTTCAAATTAATAATAATTAAAAACGTAAGTGTGGGCGTCATTCTTGAGAACAATCTGGCCCGTGACTCGAAAACCTTGGACCACACTAATGTAAATAAATGACAAAATTTATTTTCTTATTACAAAGAATAAAATTGAATTGCTCGCTTTCCTCCATTGTATAACTTTATCGTTTAATTTTTTAATGCTAATATAGTATTAGAAGCAACAGTTTCCAAATATATTTTTCACAGGATCTCATTACATAATGGATTCAGAATCAGAGAGGAAAAAATTGAGATCTTGGCCGGGACGTGAGCCACGAATCTTCGCTTTGCCGTGACGATACCCTTACATTTGAGCTACCGTGCATTGCCCCACCTTGGCTAAAAATCTCTTTATTATACCCTTGAAATCTCTGCAACTAGACAACCTTAGAGGCTGTCTAGTTGCTAGAGGCTTGCTTTTCTTGAACAGCATCATTTAACGATGTGTACATATTATAGAGCTACTAATCATTTGAACAATCTTAAAAAATTACAATTAAATCCGCCTTCAAAACTAAAATTACATTAATAATTCCATAATAAACAGGTTCTTGTCTGATTATTAATAATTCTTTTAAACCTTATACCTTCTGAATTGCATTCTAATATAATAAATGAATGTAAGATCGAAACTTGTTTTAAATCACAAACCAGAAGAGAAAAAGTTAAGTTTGGTAAGAATTAAAATGGAAAATTAATTAGGAATTGATACAATTAAAATAGAATTAGTAAAATATATATGCGCTAGATGAAAGTATTCATAGGATTTTAGTTGTACTAAATAAATGTAGAACACATATTATGCAAAAAGAAAGGAATATAGAAATAATACATCCTATTTTTAGAAAGTGCAATAATATTATTATAACAATTACAGAGGTGGCAGCTATTGAATTCGGCATACAAAGTTTGCGCAAAAATAATGGTTGGATGTTTAAGCAAAATTAGTGGGACACTAACATTATAACAACAAAATGGGTTTTTGTAAGATCGTTCTTGTACTTCAGCATACATGTAACTGAATAAGTACCACAAAAAAGAAAATCACTTTTCCAAATTGTTTTTCTATTCTTCGATTAAAAGCATTTAATGCTGTAAACATAAGTAAACAGTGAGAAAATAGAACGTTAGGGCATTCCTAAGTATTTAACAATGCTGATTACAGCGTGTATGGTTTTAATAAAATTACAATAGACATTTGTTGATTTGGTTTATTTATGGACGCTATTTAACATCTCAGGTCATCAGCGTCCCATAAATTCAGGGTTTGAAACGGCCGATAAATTTTGCTCAGAGGCCTCTTCTTTCAGGTTTGAGTTCTTTACGTGCCGTAAATCTACCACACGGGACCCATGACTTTACTTCCTTTCCGAAGAAAGCCATACTTAGAAGTTTACTACAGACAAAAATCCATTGACCCTGGTCGGGATTGAACCCGCGATCTTGAGTCTAAGAGGCAAGTCTGGTTACTGCTATACCACCTAGACCGAGATAATAGACATAAGAAAATATAAATCAAAAAGTCAAACAAAAATATGCTCTACTGCCAGAAGTTTTTACTTTGCTTATGAACGATATCATTAACATGAGTATTGAAATAAAACATAAACAAATAAATATTGAAAAATAAATACTAAAGAGAAAAAATATTTGTAGACAATCAGATACTTGAGTGTGACTCGGAAGACAAATTACAGAAAGGTTTTTATGAACTAGAGAAAATACTTAAAACTTATAATTTAAAAGTATATATTAAAATACTACAACGTTCTCTGATAAATTAACCATCTGCGGTGTAACATAGAACAGAATAAAAAATGTATTGCATCAAATTTTCACGATCCATCTAATATGTAAAGCAATTAGACACAGAAAATCTGTTAGGAAGATGCTGAGGATCACACTGGGAGGAAGATTCAGTGGTTCCAGTTATATATCAAACAGAATTGACAAAAGAAAGATCCGTGGTTGGTCTCATTCTATTAGACAACATCAGGGAAATGCTAAATATACAGTGTGTCCCAGAATATCCGTTAAAAGTTCCGGAATAGGCAACTCATATTACGCCATAAGGAATGGGTAAAGCAGAAGTCAATTTATCAATTTCTGCCCACTGACAACATGCTAGATTAATTTTCTTTGAAAATGGTTCCTTTTGTTTCACTGTCGTTGCTAAATAAGTATAAGAAGTATAGCAGGAAACAAAGATGTAATAACAGCTTTGCAAAAATTGAATATTATTTTTGTAATTAACTTCGGCAATGAAAATATTAAAGCGAAAATTAAAGGAAAGAATAGTCTATAACATCTAATTTTGTCCATTCCTAAGACAACAGCAAGATGCAACCAATATGGCAAGCCATGAAAACATTACAAAATATATCTTTAAAGAAATGTATGGCAATTCTGGGATAGCATGTATATAATAAATGATTGGTAGTAGAAAGAAAAATACATTGTTACAATCACACAAAGAGTGAATAAAAACAGACTTCCTAACTACTTTTGAAATATAATTCAAAAGGAAAGAGAACTTAGGGCACTGCCAGAAAGAGATTGGGAGAATACTTCTGTTGAAGTGATATAGATCATATGTCTAAACCGGGATAGTTGATAATGAACTAAACATTCACATTTTTTAGATATTTTAATCAATGGTTTTATTAACTCCAAGCTCCTGTTATTCATAAGAGGTGAAAAGGAAATTTTCAAGTCACGGTCAAGAATGGTACTATGCATCTCCGGTTTACCTGTCGACGCTCTAACCACTGTACTACAGTTTCTCCTAGGACGTGAGCGGAATTCCTCCCACTTAAACCTTGGCGAAGTTGCCTCCACGGGGGAAGATTTAAGTTCCAAACAGATTAACACAAGTTACCTGTGCACGGCCTGTATGAAAGAAGAATTTCCAATCAACTCGTGTAGAATGATTAATTAGGAGCATTTGTTTAAAGTGCTTGTATATCCCTTAAGGCTCAAATCCTCTGCAATAACTTTCTAGGTTTCCACACTAAACAATCACATAGAAGGAAAATGATTTACTTCCTTGGAGGTCACTACAGCTGATTGGTTAGAATATCGGAAAGTAAAAAGCGAACTTGTATGCTTCATGTTTGATAATTTCAAAGTAATTGCATTATAATTGAAAGGGGGGGGGGGAATACACGGAAGTTCCTATTTTATGCTATTAATCATAGAATAATGAGAGCATGTAATTGTATTATCATATGTAGATTCCAAAATGTGCAATTTAATTTTTAAATTCTCATAATATATCTAAAAAAACTGTATATTTTTAGAAATCTTAATATTTCTTCATATTTTACAATGCTATTTTTACCCTTATTTAATTTTTCTTTTAAAGATTTTATTTCACATTTTAAATTCATGAATGATCATTTGAAAAACTCAAAAGGCACACTTTTTTCAGTTCCGACAAATATATTGTATTATTTTTACATTCTTGTTGCCATTTTTAACATTCAGCTGCATAGGAAATTACTGACACTTCTTCCTTTGAGATTATTCCAACCCGCCGATGAATTTTGTAAACAGTACATCTGAGCTACAGTGATTTTAAATGTCACGTACAGAATTAACAATTTCCCAATATATTATTCATAGGATTTAATAACATAATGAACTCAGAATCAGATAGGGGAAATTCGAGGTCTCGGCCGGGACATGAACCACGGATCTTCTCTTTGCCGTGCAGAATATTAATTGTGTTTTGAAATGTATTTTTCATAAACGTGTTTTTGTATTGTTTAAAAAAATAACACACATTTCTTAAATGTATAGGGAAAATATTAGCTCCCTCTAGGAGGAATTTTAAGAAATAAAAGACGATATTCTAGCAGTACTGGTTATACCCCCTATCACTTTGCATCCTGCTTCCTGCGTTACTTTGTTTTACTTTGTTTAACGTGGTCACTCTTTATCAAGATGCCCAAAGAATGTATAAGAGATTAATGCTCGAGTTTCAAGTGCTACACATTGATCGGAATATTGTGATATGCAAAACAGTTAGCAACTTTATTTATTTACTATAAGAAAGTTAATCAAGTGTAAAAATATGTTGTCACATCTTCACGACTTAGATTATTGACTGTCATAGTGGTCTAGTGGTAACCCATACTTGCTTCCTAACCTAAGGTAGCTGGTACAAACCCGGGCAGGGTGGATGGATGTATTTTAGGGCGTAAAACTCAAAGTATAGCTTCCTTGGACAGGGAAGTAAGTAGATTTATGGCATGAAGTATGAAAGAATAGACCTCTGAGGAAAATGTATCGGTATATTTCACGTCGTAAATAGAACGGGACGCTAATAACCAGAGATGTTAATCAGCATCCTTAAATAAAATGAATCTAACAACCTACATTATTTACGAAATTACGATAATGCACAAATAATAAAAACGATTTATGTTCCTATATAAAGTGCATTACATTGTGCGTGTTCTTAATAGCCCTGCGAAAGACCTCTGTCTCTGTTCTCCTGCCTCGATCCACTGACACATATTCATGTGCATTTCTCCAACGCAAGCCCTGAATTCTCCGAATGACAGTCCGCACTCTCAGCATGCGACAATTTTCCCTTGATCAAATTCAGACACCTGCTGGCATTGCTGACGTATTTTCGACGTGTCATATTCGTTCCTTCTGAGAAATGTGGGATCGCGTTAACGCGTTTGTTATGAGCGTTGCAATTTTAAATGCCACCAGTGTACATTCACTGTTTAGCAAACACGTTTTATAAAAATGGTACCAGATTTTTGAAGTTCGTAACTTGGACACCCAAAAGCCTAGAAGGCAAGGCGAAACCAATCCTAACGAACTTGAAATACTGTATAAGTTCGCCCCAGTCACATCATGGGGTGTAACGCCCGGCTTTTCATTGTACTAAAACATTCTCATTGACAAATAGTATCATTTCTTGACAGAAATCAAGGAGAAAATTTTATTTGCTGTCCAAATAATGATTTAATTTTAAAGAATAAAGGCAAAGTATATTAAAATTTAATACTATTTTTTAATATGGATACATTAATATTTTAAAAAATAATATCTTTTGATATGGATTTCATGTATCGACAACACCGTCACGGGTGGCCGAGGTCGTTAAGGCACGGACTCGTGAGCGGGAGGTCTGGGGTTCGAATCCTGCCAGGACCGTCCTCCCTGACTAAGGTTTTTTCCAGGTTTTCCTTAGTCCTCATAAATGCCGGGGAGGTACCCTAAACTTAGGCCTGGAACGTTTCCTTCCTAAAAAAAAAATCCTTTCCCAATTTATCATTTCATCTCATGTATCCTCAGTGTCACCGCCTGTGGTGCCTCAGTAGTAAAAACGGGCGTTAAACACATTCATTCATATATAGACAAAAGTTTTTTATTTTTTATCTTTCTAATTCTGCAGAGTGCAGGTGGTCGGCACCTTCATACAGCGTTAATATACTCATAACGGCCACATCTTGCAGAGAGAGAGAGACACATATAAAGTGAGAGAATGATGACGCTGACTATATACTATTGTCGGGAAGCTCTGTAAGTTTTGCTAGTGGCAGCTCTCTGCCTAGATGGTTTGAAATTCAGATTGTTGAATGTTGGAGGACTCTGAAACCCATCTTTGGATTCCTAAAAGCATCAAGGCTTATTTTGCTTTTAGTTACAGTCCTAAATTGCGTTAAAATTAAGTTTATGGATGATTTATTTGAATTAGCACTTAAATTAAGTTACAAATTACATTGAGCCACTGCTTAGCTTCTTCTATGGCGCTACAACCAGAATTTGGGCCATAACGTGCCGCAGTGACGTCTACTTCCTCTACCTCCTTCCTACGACGTCACTGATAAGGCAGGAGGCATGTGATCCGCATACCAGCACCCCACCCCTTACCTATCACGCGACTTTCTCAAAGAACGCCACCTCTTTATTGGGTAACTCCTGAATTGTCCCCATGAAGCTGGATGGACTCTAACTAACGGATCAAACCCGGTCTCTCGCTAACCGCTAGACCAAGAAAGCGGTCCCACTGCTTAACTACTGAGTCCAAAAGAAGCCATTCTTGTTGTTTAAGACAGTAGTCTCAAATGTTAACCGTTTTCTCTGTAACAGCTTAAACAAATATGTTGACTGTCCCAATTATTTTTCCATCTCAAGAAGGTTCTCTTGATCGGAAGTAAAACAAACGCACTTTATCGATTTTTCAACATCCAGATATGTATAAATCTTAAGCTGAGAGACTGGAAATTTACAATAAGCTGTTGGGAATCATCTAAATAACTCATACCACTTTAGATTTTAATGCACAATACAACTTTCTCGTTGTCAACTTTCGGTGACTTTGAAGAGAATTAATAACTAACTAAATTTTTTAAGGCCGAGCAATTGTAAATACTTAATTTATCAGTTTATGAACCTTTAACGCACATAATGGAATACTGATTTCAATTACTCGTATACATTTTTGGCATATTTGCATTGCATTAAAATTATATGAAGTAATGTCTGCGTTTGACTCGGGCGGTTACGCTTGGAACTCCCATTCCCGAGGTCTCGGGTTCAAATTCCTTGGATCCGGCCATCCTCATCATGGTCACTTAGAAGAATGTGAGATAGCTCTTTACTTTCCAAAATGTTATGCTTTCATATTTCATATCGTTTCATTCTGAAAGTGTCAGGGCTAGCGCCGTGTGACGATGACTTGCACTTTGTAAAAGATTACTGCCTTGGCATCTGGTATGGAAGCGGTACTTTTGAAAGCCTCGAACTCTCCAGAGGGAGAGAAATCTTCCGGCGTGGCGATGTTCTATCTGAAAGCATACTAGAGACCCCGTGTACATCACCGCCCATGAATTCTGGTTGACTGTGTCTTCCTCATCTCTGCCTCTCGGAGGTGTCCCCAGATGCCCAATCCAAATTGTGATCGTAGTTTTCCACTGGTGTCACAATTCTTATCTTCCAAGTACAATATTTCACTCACACACATTTTTCAACACAAAAAGTGTCTCTTTTTTCTCCACATATATTGCATACCCAAGCATCACCTTATTGGCCCCGAGTCCCTGGTTCCTTTTGCACAGATTTCTCAAGGTTGTTGTCCAAAAGCCTTGCTTATTGCCTTCATATGTTGTACTTGTTGACGGCCCAAATTTGTTTGATTTTGTTTCTTGAAGAAGTCTTTCTTGGGTTTTTGAGTTTAAAGATGCTGATTGGATAGATTTCTATATGAATTCTTTTCAGGAAATGGTAAAATTTGTTTCATAATGTACTCAGGTGCCAGGCATAGAACTTCAGAAGGATGCTATGTATTATCTGGTGTTGAAATGGCTCAACATTCAAACATCTGTTAGGTTTTGGTGACTAGTTGCTCACATTTTGTTTGAGTGACAGAGGGAATTTCATACTTATAGGCACCATTGTAAACACATTTTACTTTCTGGTTTATGGCGAAGCATCCGCAAAATAAAAGAACTGTGTATCGAATATTTTCTGATCAAAAGTGTATCTCACGTATTACTTGGATGGCTTGGGGCGGAGGGGCTCGGTACTTTAGACTTGTTTACGCCTACGCCCACAAAGTTTCTCAATAAGGACATTCAATACCAGACGTCGAGGCAGAAGCCATTCTAAAGAGGAAACCACCGCCACACCGCACCAACCCACCTCGCCCGGGCACTTACGAACCTGTGACAGAACCAACGGAATGAAACGGGAGAGTGGAAAATCCATAAAAAGGAAATATTCATCCCAGCGTTTGCCTAAGCGTCCAGGGGAAACCATCAAAAAGCCCAAGGTCAGCATTGCCGTCCCCAAGAGATAAATGAGTGGGGTGGCTCAGGCGGTAACATATGGTACTCGCATTCCGAAGGTCCCGGTTTCAAATCCATCAAAATTCTTATAAACTAATTGAAAAAAAAACATTTTTTACATACACAAAATTGAACTTCTTTCTTCCATTGCAAATCACACCCTCTTCAAACAATAATAAAACTAATAATCGCTTACATTTATTGCTGTATACCTTTCTATATTGAAATTGTTGGGAGTCGCTAAATGTTGGGAAACTGCCCAAACAGTGAGAATAGCTTACTTAGTGGCAAATAAATATTTCTATCTTATTGCACCGCAGCGGGTGGCCGAGGTCGTTAAGGCGCGGACTCGTGAGCGGGAGGTCTGGAGTTCGAATCCCTCCAGGACCGTCCTCCCTGACTGAGGTTTTTTCCATATTAATAAAGATAACAATAATAAACAAAAAATCTAATAAAACAAACAGAAATAAAAATCATAACCTAAAATAAACTCTATATCACAGATTACTTGAAAACAATTTCAACCAAGGTACGCGAGGATTAGTATTAACAATCATAACATCAGGAAACACTCTTCGCAATTAAATTAGATTAAAAGTATTAAAATTATATCTTGATATCATAATAAAAAGGGATATTAACCTTTATTAATCGCTACTGAATACCTTTAATTTAAAAAAAAACGTTTAAGGTTTTCCTCAGTCCTCATAAATGGCAAATGCCGGGGAGGTACCCTAAACTTAGGCCTGGAACGTTTCCTTCTGTAAAAATAAATCCTTTCCCAATATATCATTTCATCTCATGTATCATCAGTGACCATCGTCTGTGGTGCCTCAGCAGTAAAAACGGGCGTGAAACACATTCATTCATTATGTGATTCTACTTCTACTGCTCCTCTTTTACTTATCTAGCACGTGACATTGACCAACTATTTCTATTATAGTCAGTGAAATGCTCTGCCCAGGCTTTTCTTGAAAACCATTGTCGGATTACCTAAAACGCAGTTGCATCACATGATTGTGTTACATTCCGATCAAGAAGTAAACTTTTTCATAGGCGAGTGCCAGTTTGCTTTTCTTTCTTTTCTCTGAAAGTTACTCAAAAGCGTCTCTTCCTTGTTTACCGAGCTAGCTGAGGATGTCGTGTGTTCCGACAGGGTAGGTACTTAAGCCGACGTCCTGTGTAGCTGGATCTAACGCGCGCCATATAAATAAGCCTTGTTCCAAAGTAAATAACCTTTCGATCAAGCCTAAACAAAAGAGACAGCACTAAACCGCTTGAAAGTGGGAAACACAAAGCTGAAAAGGCGGTTGCTATGTTACTGACAACTGAAGGTCGCACCTAAGAATTTCGGAAGCACTCTCTTCTCTTTGGAAGACTTTCAGCAATGTGCCACGTTTTAGATACATTAATCTTATTTGAAGTGCTGCAAATTCCCTTGGGTTGTATTGCATTAAAAGTAATGTATGTAACTAAAAAGTTATATAACATTGTTTTCTGTTTACTGATCGAATGACTCAAATAAGATATATGCACGACCCTTCCTCCCACACAGCTGTTATATATGCAACTGTTAAGAAAGTGATGTTTACTTGTGAGATGTTTACGAGATTGTAATTTTGCTATGATTAAGACAGTGACACTTTCATAGTTGTTACGTAAGGTATTTCTTATACTACCGTAGCGTAATGTACTCGTAATTCATGCTATCTAATTTTAGAACTGAAAGTAGCAATATAGCGACACTGGAATAAAACAAATGAAGATTAATGCTGCACGCTAACTTTGTGACACTAATTTACACTACTATTTTAAAAATTATAACTGAGTCTAACAGTTTTGCTATATCACATAATTTAATAGAATAAATTTACGAAATTATTCAAGCAATGCAAATTACATGGAATAAATAGATCATAATGGTGAAGATTTCATTACCTTCGATTTCTCCAGAATGTGCACCAATATAACGCTCTCACTAAATGCCCTGACAGTTTTCTTTTTGCTCCAAGTTGTGAATAAATCCCGTTCTGAGGCAGCAAATCATTTTCTATATTGGTCGCCGCTTTATCCACTAGGTGGAGTTCTTTCAAAAGCTTTGTTACTTTCGTCAATTTCCATTATAATTTTCAATTAACCTTCAAGCTACTAAATGTTTCAATAAAATCAACAATAACTAACAAAATACTAACGCATGACTATACAAAAATATGAACAAAAACTAATCGGTTTCGATGCTTCTAGTTCTCGTTATCTTTAACGAATGCAAATGACTCATTGAGATCCTGTGCATGAAATATCGGAATGTAAAATTATTCACACCCGGATGTACAATACGTGCCTTACAACATACTAATTCTCCACATTATGTCGAAATTATATTATATAATCAATTCCACTTATTTGACAACAAACTTTCTACTGTAACAAAATGTTGAGTTTTGAATTTCAACTAATCACAGTCACATAACGCTGTTAATTTATCGTAATTTGTTACTGTAAACATTTTATCTCATGAGCTTGCATTTGTCTTCTCAGTGTCGCCAACTCTGTTTACCCAATCATTGGGCAAGAATCGATTAATCGCTTCCAAATCTTCACCTACTAATTCTTATATTTTCATCGTATCTTAAGAATTTTGAGCTTCTTTATTCATTTTTGATAATTGCGTTTTAATAATTATTCGTTTAATTAAAATGAATCTAACTAAATGTTTAATATTACATTTAAATTAATTTTTCAGTTAGCATTAGTAAGTAAATCTAATTATAATAGTTGACTTTCGTCTATTCCTACCCTCAGTTTCTGCATTAATAAATGTCAATTTAATATTATTATAAATTATTAATATTTTTATATAAACTTTATTATTATTATAATAATAATATAATTTTATTCCTAAATAGTTCTAATAAACATCACACTATGTTCTGAGTTTTCTACGTACTACACTCGTTTTTTTTTTTATTGATTTATTTACGGACGCTCTTCAACATCTCGGGTCATCAGCATCCCATTCAACTCGGCATGAAACGGTGACAAATTTTGCTCAGAGGCCTCTCTTTCAGGCTCGAGGTTCTTTTTCGTGCCGTAAATGTACGACATGGGACCCACGTCGCTACACTGAATTTATCAATAATATCAGAACATTTTGTGATATTACTTATGATTAAATATTGTAATAATTGTTAAAGAAGTAGGTAGACAAGTTCCGTTCAGTACACGGCCCACTATTCGGTCTAAACAGCTAAAGGTAGCCAAGAAACATTTGAATGAAAGAGTATCATGAGGTCAAACTCTTACGAGATACTTTAAAAAGCTTTAGTTAAATCTTCAAAAACCACAGAGAAATTAATTTCCATTAAATCAAAATAAAAATACTAAAAAGAATATTAGACATTCTATTAAGCAAGTTAACAGAGTTGTTATGATATCATAGCGTTACATTTGGTAAGCACTTTAACTAATAACACTTAACTGTTTAAAGCGAAATACGAGAGCTGTTCAATTGAAATTCGTTATAATTTTGATGGTCTTATTCATTCCCCGTTGGATGCAACGAACTTGTCCCTGCGTTTCTGCCAGTCTTCAAAGAAAGCTGGCAACTATTTTTTACAAGTCCTCACCACTGCTTCTACTTATGGAAAATGCTTCCCAGAAAAAGAGTTTCTTCAATTTGTGGAGAAAGAAAAAGTCACATGGAGCTAAATCTGGGCTATACGGAAGATGAGGACAAACTTTACATTGTGAGATATTCAACATTTGCAATGCGTGACGGTGCATTAGCAATTTATTCTAAAATGGATTTCTTATGGCATATTCTAGTAAACATATAGTGTGTAAACTAGGTAATTGAAGCGTAAAACGCAATTTTCCACACACTTTCCAGTTTGGAAACAAGTACATTTTGACTTAATTAAATACTAATACTAATATGATTATTGATTGAAGTTTGAATTTTTAATAAGCATAGAGAAAAATGAAACTTCGCTAACTTATATTACATTATTTTCTCCATAATACGTATTTTAATATCTCTGCTATAGTACTCTAGAATCAGCCAAAAAACAAAAACACTTTCTTTTAAAATTCCCTTAAGAATATCATATTCTGAATTAGATATTTTCATTGATTTTATGTCTTGCTCATTAAAATCACCCTAAAACATTTGTTTATTACCCTAGTACAATTTGTTTATTTCACAATGTTACGTCAGTTATTAAATATCTTTGCATTAAGTTATTTCAGTAATTTTGAATAAAATTATACGAAATAACAGTGTGCAAAAATATTATTCTCGTCTCGTACGAAATTATATTTTTCGCACATTTATTTGAAAACAACGCTTTTAGAAACTTTTTTTTGAAAGATTAACTTTACGGTATGCACACTAAAAAAATATTGTTATTATTTAGTTTCCGGTACAAATAAGGAAAAGTTCCCATAGCAACATAAACACAATGACATGTTATTTAAACATTATCAGCACATGGTCTACTATGAAAAGATTTTAAATTCCACTCCTTGGGGGAAAGAAATCGGATATAAATCTACCATTTCCATTACTTTCAGTATTTAACTGCTGGAAGAAACAGATTATACAAATGACAGACGCCTGCTTACAACATTTTTCTTTAGCGATTTTTATTTTATTCTCTATGGACTCTTCAATATATCTCTCAGTATCCGATATACATTGTCATCTACAAGAACAATAAGACATGGGAATAGTTCTGCTCAAACAAGCAGGCCTTGATGCCCTAACTGTTAACTGGTAGCAATATAACACTAAATAAACTCAGTCACTAACTTACATATAGTTTCAATGTACATGTTTTGCTAAAAAATTGTTCGCTCTTTATACAGAAAGTATATTTTGCGTACTTGTTTCAAAAATTCTCACTGGGCTACCTTCTCTTTCGTAAACTCCATATTCTTATGGAAAGTGTTACTTTCTGTACTAGGCACGAAAATAATTATTTCGTTAAAGCAAAACACAGCATTTCTATCATCTTTCCCGCAAGGAAATTCGTCTGCGTATACAGGATGTTTGATAAATATCTGAAACATTTTAATTAACTGCATGTTATACATAAGTTAACAAATGGCAAAACAAAACACATACCGATGCATTGTTACACAACCGAGTCATAAATATTAGTACTATTTGTTTATTTGTTTGTATTTCGTTGTAATTGTATAAGTTAATACAATTTATTTTCAATTAAAACATAGAATCCACAAATTTAATTATATTAACACTATAAGAAATTAAAATAGTATGCATAAATTCAAATATACTTAAGATAAATAATAAACTTCAATACAGTAACAAACATTGTAAATATTAATTCATCCATTCAAGAAAAGGTATGTGATTGTACCTCTATAAATCTGTTTAAAAGTTTTATATATTAATTTTGTTTTTTTATGTCCTTACTCTGTTTATTGATTATTCTATGATCGTAATTAATATACTCCAAGTAAAAAATATGACAGATTTAAAGAAGTATGAGATAATTTTAATTGCTCCTATTGTATCTGCATATTTACATCCTGTTTTTATAAATTCCATAAAATATTATTTCAAAATTAAATAATAAGGGAAGTATGCAAAGCATATTCCAATCAGGATTCATAGACGAATTTAATTTACGTGTCAGTATCATATCAACTTTATTATGAAAGAATGTCACAATTCGGAAGCTGTGCAATTGAGAAATTGTGAGATAAACTCTTTCCCTTATGTTGTAAATGGAAGCATGTTTTGATAGCGTGGTCCCAGGAAACTGATACGATTCAGCTTCTATTTGAATTCATGGTCAAAGTCTCGTTGTAAAGTAAGAAATTCTACTTTTTCTTCCTCTTGAACAATGTTTGTGAAACACATGCCCATTTCGAATTAAGAAGCAAAGAACTGACTCTTCTGCTAATCAAGAAAGCTGTACTTTCTAGAGCAATAACTTTCCAGCTTCCAAATTATTCACGGCCTAATTCGATGTTAGGAGTGAAAACAACTGAATAGTGTGAAGGGAAAATGGCAGAGTTTTAATACTACTACTCCCATGGAACTGGAAATTAGGATTGCTAATGGAAGAGATTTATTAAAATTGAATAGTTGGTTGTGAGGAGAGTTGCTAGGATAGAAAGCTGAATATGATTCCAGATATATCGAGGCAGAGATGGGTGTTTCCAGAGTCAGTATTAGACCCAGTATTATACAGGCAGGGTTACTCTAAATTAATCTAACAGTTTCGCGTATTTATTATAAACAAATGTTTTGCTACGGGGCTTCCAGAATATAACCTTACCGCTTAACAAGGGTTTTGCGTCTCGGTCAGGGCCGGCTCTCATAGCCGCCTACCTGTCCTTGAACTTTCGAGCGGTCACCAGTCTACATTCCCTCGCGAAGACTTTAGAGCAACTTATTTTCGTGTGTACATGTCATTATAAACAGAATCAGCTCGTTGCGTTCTTGAGGAATTTATTCTGGGCATTGCCTTCTTCCAGAACTGTGATCTTGTGAATAAATATGATACTACTAGTTCAGTGCAAAACAGGAAACACAAAGGAAGATGTGGTTTTAACAGAAAAAAATATTCCCAAATTGGTGCAAATCTTCAACGTTCGCCAACAAAAACACTACTAAATCTATCAAAAATGTATTTCAGTGTCCTCTGCACATACAGCAACAAAACTATTATAACCCAAATCTTACAAGTGTACGTATCCATTGTCTACGACAAGGTGATCCCGTAGCACGTGTGCGTTGTTGTAAGTGGTTTCTATCATCAGTGACTGAAGGGTTAACCGACCCACAGCTTGTGTTCTTCTCAGATGAGGTGAAATTATCATGTGAACATTCACAACATTCGCTACCTGTGTTCTAAAAATCTGAATTGTATGCAAGAAGCCTCTCTTTATGATAAGAAAATTGGAGTTTGCGGTTCGATTATCGCAAGAGGTATAATCGCTTCGATTTTTCTAGAACAGACAGTAAATGGAGAGAATTACCGAAAGACTCACTTTTAATCCACTGACGGGGGAAGAGAAATCATATAGGTGGTTTTAAAATGATTCTGCCATTACTCATACAGCTGAAGAGTTCATGGGTAAAATTATGAATATGTTTGGAGATAGACTGATTAGTGCTGATATATGACCCTCTAGCTCTGCAGGTCTGATAGTCTCTGTTGTGGGGTAGCTTGAAGAATATAGTACAAAACAAATTCATACACATTGGAAGAACTCAAGGAAAATATACGAAATTAAGTCAGAAATATTATAGAGCTCGAAGTAAATCATGTCAATCGTGTTTAACTGAAGCATTTGCTGTAAGGGAAGATTTTATACGCAGTTTTAAGAAGCGAAGTCGGTATCTACATAGGAACGGCCCATTGTGGCATGTCCAGCTGACGGAACACAAAGCTCCTATAACGCATATTCTGGAAGCTCATTAAAATCATACAAGGTACCAATAGTTAGGAAACCCTTGCAAGAGTGTCACCAATCAACAACTACAAGAGCTACAAAGACATCGAAAGCATTGATGTTAATTTGCTGCACTGTGTACAAGTACTCTTCATATGCCTCGTGGCTTGCGGTTGTCATATTAAATATTTGCAAACTTGGGACGCCTTTCTATTCTTTTATGCCTCATTTGTATTTTTACAATAAACAGTTTCTTGAAAACACACACGCAAATTTTACCATAGCAATTAGAATAACCATGCATACCCGTGGTTTAATAAACGTCTGCTTCCTTTTGTTGGTACACGATCTACATTATAATTTTCAACCTACTTTACGGGTGTTTTATCTACAGAGTTTATGCTCATGGTCAATTTTAATCTCTTTCTTTGTGGCTAAGAATGGACATTTTTTGCAGTAAAATCCGTGTATTCATTAAAGATGCATTTCTTCATTTTCTCCCTCGTTACACATCCTTTTCTGCTTCTAAAAATGTTCCTAGTTGTACAGAATATGTTACACGGTGCGTCCTTCCACTTTAATGATGATTGGTTAGAACTAGCACCATTTACGGTGGTTTTTTTGTGTTTTTAGTACATAAACCTTCCAGTGTACTCTTGTATGTGCACGCGTTTAACAAAACGAGCAGTGTTAATTATAGTGGCATGTAATAAGCAATGTCAACAAAGAAGTTTTCAAAAGTATTTCAACTAACTTTTTTTTTAAAAAAAAGAAATGTTATTTTTTGGAAAAAAAAAAAAAGGAAAGAAAACAATCATTGTAGTGCCCGCAATAACATATTAGATGGCGTTTTTAAAGTGTGCTGTATTCTTTTTCTATCTTTTTCCATTTATCCGATAGATAAGAGTAACATTTCTTTCTTTGTTGCTATGGTATACTTTTATTTTACAGATATGTTAATATAGGAAGAGAAAGCTAAGTGATTAGGCGGTAACACTAAGAAATCACACTCGGGAAGTCTCGAGCTAATATCTCTCTCTCTTTCTCTCTCTCGGTTTCACCTCCATTTCCTATCATTTCTGTTACAGGTTTGAAAGTATCAGGGCAAAGGGAGCTGGTGCGGTGTGACGGTGGGTTGCGTTTAGGAAAAGTTTCTATCCCGGCATGTCTACGTCTATATCCGTGCCCCACTGCCCAGAATTCTAGCTACCCAATGTCTCCCTCACCTCCCATCCTTCCAAATGTGCCCCACTGGGGGCGTAGGCACGAAAGGCTAGCCGTTAAGCAAAGCTGAAGTAATGAAATTTCCTCCTCCGTCCGTAACCAACCCAATGGAAATAAAGTAATTGCTGCTCCAGCTACATCAAACTGTGAATGGGAAATAAAACAAATATGCAATTAATAATATATAAAGTCAGGAAAAGTATGCCATTCACCTAAACATCCGTTCTGTTTATGTACAATCTTGTACAATGAATTCTAGATTAGCATATGCTGAAGTACACTTTATTTGCACCAAAATTATAATGTGCACTAAGTCTTGTTAACTTACTAAAAATATTTAATTTATTTAAAGAAGTACAACTCTCTGCATATATAAAAAATTAGGATTAAATGTTGATAATGTCATTAAAGAGTTCAGGGGTTGCGCTATAAAGTTCACGAAAAATAGTAAACATGCACTATTTTCATAATACTTGTGAAAAATCCTGTATATGAGTATACCAATAAAATGTTACTTCATTAATGTTCAATTCAGCAAATAAGGCATACCCTATACGAATATTACATAATCCAAGTTTACGTGTGGTCCTGTAAATAAGTACAAAGTAATACAAAAATGATCCTGTGTAAGAGGAAGATAAGAGAAATGTCGATTATAACAAAGATAAGTGTGGGAACACCTTTGCTTTCAGTAAGTCAAAGCCCCATTGTAAAAGGTTTCTTATCAATTAGATTGGCGTATGGAAAATCTGCCACACGTCCATGCCCAAACTTACTGTATTCATGAAAAAGTTTGCAATTTAACAATTTTCAATCAAAACACTTTCTTAGAAATAAAAGAACAACAAAATATTAGCTTAGAAGGGAGATTAGTATTGAACCCGTGTACTCTCTAATGAACAAAACAAGAATTCAGTAGTAAACCGGGATTTTTACTATATCCAGTTAGAATGAACCGAGAAGTAGCTCTTTAAGGCGCTTTGAACGAAGTGGGGATACTAAAACGTTGTCAAGATTTTGTAGCAGGTTTAGGAACACTGGCTGCAGCTGAATTCAGATGCTTTAGGTTCACAAGAAAGTGAAAGGCGTCACATAAAGAGAGTTCTTACTTGATGTAAACAACACGATGTGTATAACACTCGACGTAGTTAACTCCATGCGTTCGGTGTCCGAACTTCCATCTCAAGTCATCATGTTCCAGCAGGGCTAAGTAGACCTCTCTTACTTGTGTGTCTACGGACAACTGGCAGATGGATCTAGTGGCACCGTAAGGCATAATGCGTGTCCGTATAGGCTGGCGTACTTCAACCATAGTTTCTAACTCTTCTAGGTCTACTGCTTAGGTAAAAAAAATTTAAAAGTAAATAGGAATTTTCTTTAAAACTTAATATTTAAAGGTTATTTTCAGAATTAAAAGTTAATTTGTCAAATTTGAAAAAACGTGTTGGTAAAAATATAGCACAATTGAAAAATAGAATATCTCTATTGTGAAATAATTATTTGAAGAAAATAGTGGATTTCATTTTATCGTCCACGGAGCCAGTTGTACTAAAGTTGTACACAAGTTATGCTAAGTTTAAACCTTCACGTATTATGCTAATGAAGAAACATTATTTATGGCACTAAACTAATTCAGGATGGTGACATATAGACAAATTTTTAAAAACTAAGTAATTAGTGGAGAAAATATTGCAATATACTTATTATACAGAAAGAGATTTCCTTTGTATATGTATATATAAACTAAAATATTAATATTTCGTAACCCATAAAGAGAAATTTTTAAAAAAATTAATATAGCGGTGAAATTTTTGCCAGTTTTGGGGGGAGGATTATCTGTACAGTGGTTAAGTAATAAATGAATGACAGAGTATATACGAGGTTGGAACTTAAATAGTGGCAACTATTTATTTACAACCGATATAAAAGAGTTATATATTAGCAACCTTTACTGTCCTTCAATGTAGTCACCCCATACCAGTTTTGTTGCTGTACAAAACCATTTCCGTCAAATCATGCGGAACCCATCGTGATACAATTTTTCGCATGCCCAGGCGTTCCTTCAGGATGTGAAGCACAGTCGTATGCGCTAATCCGGTTTCTTGGGCGAGCACGCGAATAGTCTTGCGTCGATCACTGTCGCCAGTAACGCGGCAAGAGCAGCACTTCTTCACTGACGCTCGTAGGACGACCTGCCACAGTTTGCCGACCATCTTTGAAGGCTTTTACCCAACGTGCCACTGTTCTGTAAGGAAATGCAGATTCCCTGCAAGCCTCTTGAAGACCTTTATGACACTGTTGTGCTGTACGACCTCTGGCACATTCAATCTTGATCCAACTCCGTTGTTCCTGTTTCGAAAACATAGTGACAACAGTACGCTAGACCGCTAGCTCACAAGTAACTGTGTTTCTCTCGATGGTGTGCACGCAGTTGATGTGGGAAGGGAGAGTCCATTTGCTCTGAGAAAAAATATGTATGTAAACAAGTGTGCTATCAGCGACAATATTATAGATTCCGTTGCATAGCGTCTCCACAGCAGTGTTGCCACCATTTAAGTCCCAACCCTCGTATATTTTCTAGAAATACAAAATTTATTGCACAGGTTTTTCATTTTTAAAAGGTAACATATTATTCATAGTTAATCATCTTTATGTAAATATGTAATTATAAACATTTTAATAATTATATTATGCTAAAAGTGTGATTATACTGCAAAGAAAAAGATTTTAAAACTATACCTAAATTTTACCGCACTATTATAAGGTTCTTTGCATTTATTGTGTTAATAATTAATCGTTAAAACCGTTATTAAACATATTTTAAGGAGTTATATTATACAGACTCTGTGAAACTACGTCGTTGTAAATACACTTAATATATTTGGTAATCTATTCAAGTATCGACCATTGGCGCCAGATTTGCTACCGCTTTGGACAGGCATATGTTCGTTGAATGTTTACAAACAAATTACGTTAGTTAAGAATAGTAGGCAATTATGCCTGAGAATGAACACTAATTACAAGGTGTAATGGTTCAACATAGTTTATCTGATATACAATGAGAATTCACGATTCATGAGTAATAAAAGAGTGAGCTAGGGTTTAAACAAAGTATTCAACGGTTTTAAAGTTAATTTTAATATTTAAGTTTCAAAAAGTGAAATGTTCAGGGTAAAAAGATTATACCTCATTTATCAAAGTGTGCTCAATGAGCAATGTGTATGTTTTTATAGAGGTACTAAAGACTTAGTGGACAACGGTTAAATCAATATATTTTCTGTAAATTTATTGACAATGAATCCTGTTCTAAACCCGCAAACAGTTACGCGTTAATTGGCCGAGCTAAGTATCGATGTATAAAGTAGTGCACCTGCAAAAGTTTGTCATTCGTACGTAAATAAGAGACTATATTTTAAAATGTACATGTTCATGTAATGTAAAAACTAGCAAAATAAGATATGGGCTTAGAATAAGAAGATTTTGATCATATTAAAGGCATATTGGAAACTTGATTAGATATGATTCAGTTTGCATTGTTATGGATGGAGCATATTTCGGTACTTCAGCACTGCTCAATAGCTGGCCGTTTGTGCCTACCACCCCATCCATAGACGGAGTGGTAGACGACACGTCTAACTTGTTTTCAACGCCGGCAAAGTCCCTTCCAAGGAATTCGATCCCTTTAGAAGGCCAAGCCAGCTTCTATATCTTACGCCGGTGCAAAATCCTTTCCAAAGAGAGAACCATCGCCACACCGCAGTAGTCTTCCTCACCTGACATTTACGACCCTGTAATAGAAACAACGGAATGAAATTATATAAAATGGGAGAGAGCGGAAAATGGAGGGGAAATATCCATTCCAGCCTAAGTAACCAGAGGAAACTACGAAAAATCGAAGGTCAGGGTGGAAGGTCCCAAGGAATTTGAACCCGGGACCTCCCTAATCCGAGGCCCAATCCACCTCCTATGCTACTCGGTCGGTTTGAAGACGTTAAGTTTAAATAAAATTCAATGGAAAAGTGTCGACGAGATTTATGAAATGAAGTGATGGTAGGTTCCACACCAACAACATGGTAATAGGCCGAAAAGTAAAGAAAGTTTCTAAAAAGTTGTCCTTACCCTGTTTGACGTACAAAAGTAAAACGTAGTCTCTCAAATATGAGGAAAACAGGTTGGAAGCAGCTGTAAAGTACAGACTAACATGCTACTTGGTAAAAAAAAATAATTAATCATCAAGAAGAATAGTTCACTATGTCTCAGGTAGAGTTGCACCTCGATCAGGAAAGAAAGAATGTTCAAATCTTGCACAGTATGACGTGTAAGCCGATTATTTCTTCACCCACTCTAACTGCTGTTCGTGTTTTCAACCATATTCACTACACGAATGCGAACTATGTAAACAAGGTCTCATACAGCCCATAGCACTCATAAAAGCTCGTTGCACATAAACACTTCTCCAAATATGAGCACGACAGTCCAGTTAAGCTGAAATGTACATTTTCAAATGAAACCTCATTAAAGGCGCACGCAGTTCCACAACAGGAGGCAGCTCTATGTACGGCAGAATTAGCAATAATTACTGCATACAGCGCAGTTTAGTGGGGCGTAATGCTGGTTCTATGTTGCCAACCCCCCTGGTTTTAAGTTAATCTGGGCGTAAAGAGTTCTAATGCATTTGCATGGTGATAAATGAAAGGATAAAAGGAGCAAATACCTTGCGTTTACAGGGATGACCGTTTGAACGTTGTATGTTAATACCTTGGTGCATTGCTGCTGGAAATTCGGTGCTGCTAACTAAAGGGCTAGTTCTATACCTGTGGCTAAATTATAGTCTATTGAAAACGAACGATGTAGCTCATTTTATTGCGTTCAGCTTCCCAAAATATTTGGCCTTAAGAACAAAAGTTTTAAACATAAAAGAAAAAAGGTGACTTTGTGGGTTTTATGTTTCCTTCATCATCGGAAATATAATATTCACATCCACAACAAAGGGAACTAGACTGCCTAGAAGCGCCCTACCAGGAATGGTAAATGGCATTTAATGAGATGATTAAAACGATGCGGCACACAACAGGAAAGAGAGGTGGAAGTATGCAGGTCAGGCATAAGAAAATGTGAAAAAATTCACATATTTGGGGGTCACTTTAGCTATTAACACAGCTGGGCAAAATACTTAGGTAACACAAAACTTAAGTGCATAATTAAAAATACAGAAACATTGAATATTTTAGTAAAAATACCGGAAATACTGCTGAGAACAATGGAGTTGATGAACGGGGCGGTAGTGAGACCAACCATGGCGTACGGGCCGAAATTTGGGGTTGGAAAATCACCGAGGAACTGAATCAGATACAAAACGTTTGCTACAAATTGGGAATTACAGCAAAATTTGGGGTTCTTAAAGAGTTTGGTATTTCTAACGCAAGTGTGAATTTAAAAATAAGAACAATTCAATACTGGTTAAGAATAATATGGGGAGGGGGGATCATACACTTCTTCGAGCAGTTTGTCTGAGGGAGTAAATAAGGGAAGGGTGAGATATGGGTTGGGCATCAAAAATAAAGAAAGGCTTAGAGAAACGCTTACATGTAAATAATGTAAAAGCCCAAATCTTATTTTGTTAATTTTTACATTATATGAACATGTAAATTTTAAAATATAGGTCTCTGTTTTACATTATCATGTAAACGTTGTTAGAGACGGAGCACTAATCAATGGCTGGCCGTTTGTGCCTACGTCTCCAGTCGAGACATCTCCAAGAGTAAGGGCATGAGGATGGCTAGAGTCCACGGGTAGAGGTGGACGACACATCTAGCTTGTTTTACGCCGGCAAAGCCCCCTCCCAAGGAATTCGATCCCCTCAGAAGACCAAGGACCGCTTCTACATCATACGCCGGTGCAAAACCCTTCTCAAGGACGAACCACCGCCACACCGCACTAATCCGCTTCGCCCGACATTTACGGCCCTGTAACAGAACCAACGGAATGAAATTATATAAAATGGGAGAGAGCGGGAAAATGGAGAGGAAATATCCATTCCAGCCTAAGTAACCAAAGGAAACCACGAAAAAATCCAAGGTCAGGGTGATCGGTCCCAAGGAATTTGAACCCAGGACCTCCCTAAATCGAGTCCCAAGCACTACCCGCCTATGCCACTCGGTCGGCTTGATGACTGAGAAGCACTTGTCGAATGGTTTCCAGTATATCTCTGAGGACAGGTGTATTGCTTCCAACCGGCACTACTACGAGAAAGATCATCAGAATTAGGAGGATCATGTTGCTAAAAACAAATATGATCATTCTTTGCTGAACAGCCCTCGAAAATTGATGTCAAGTATAATATATTTTATATGCATCGGATTTTAGCATGAAACTTACACGTACGTCATATAATGCTTAAAGAACTGAAATCTTACTGACACAAAACGAATTTAGGGGCATGTCTTCGCAATGTTCGAATAACATAGGAATCCATTTTCCAGATATCTAATCCTTTTATAATGGAAATCTCTTATTTAAATCAGTGTAACAAAATGTACTACACATCCAATATTCTCTTTTTCTGGTATGATGAAAGCAAACTATATTTTATAATTACATTTGTGTGAAATATATGCTGTCAGTCTGGTATTTTGATTAGAAAAACGAAACGGGGATTTTACGGTGATAAAACTTTCAGCGTAGTTTACCACATGAAATTTCATTACATGCAGAGCCGAGAAGAGCGGATTTAATTTCTCTTTTCGATATGTGTATTGGATGGAATGTACGTATGTACTTATAGTTTAAAGTAGGCTGTTCATTTTAATAGAAGCTATTCTCGACTTAGTTATGTTACATCAGAATACTTTAGGGTTCAATTTAAAGTATTAGCCAAAGATAGAAGTCCGGAACAGAACTATTTACACGTGTATTTCTATACAACCCTATTTTTAAAGCTGCATGCAGAATATTTGGAGCTATTTTTTCGATATATTCTGCAGTGTTTGGAAGATTAATTACCAAAATGGGTCAGGAATGAATTGAAATACTTTTCACTTCCTAATTAAAATTTCACTTGAATTTTTGAAGTAACTTATTGGTAATTAGGATTAATGAAGACAAATTAAGAACTAAGAGTTTTTATTTCCAATGAGCTCATTTTGCAATACCAGGAAATTAAAGTAAAAGAACATAATTCAAACTAAATATGCACTTTAGAAATGAGTAAAATGCTAAATTTGTTCCCAGAAAGGTATTCGACCA